>JAGDYQ010000071.1:1369447-1416494 GCA_021962125.1 Bulinus truncatus | reverse complement strand
TAAATGTAAAAACTAAGGTAATTATATTTTTCTATATTATTGAAAACTTCATCTGTTTCTAAATTTCCATACACTTAATTTGCTTTTTGGGGTTGTTTTTATGTGTGTGTGTGATATTTACTTGTTTAATGTGCGTATTATTTAATCTTACAACATCATTTTCTTTATTTCTATAGAAGTCACCTGCAGAATTAGCAAGTCATGTCTTAGCAGAAGTCCCTAAACAAGTGACCTCTTATTTTAAGATGAGAGGTATGAAGCCTAATCAGCCACGGGTTGCACCTGTTGGTGTGCCAGGCTCAACTAATCCAGTAGCCCCTGGTCCATCAGCCCCTCCTGTAGTTTAAACCAAAGATTGTGAACATTTATTCTGTTCATTACTTTTTTTTTTTCATTAATATTTCTGTTCATCAAATTTTTGTTATGCTTATTCCTTTTTCTCATTTTCTAGTTGTTGCTTGTTGACTATGTGTTCACCATAACCAAACCTTTATACATATACATGTACTAATAATTGGGCCTAGTCTGAAAAGGATTGACATTTATTTAACATAACTTCATATATTCCAGTTATTGGGATAATTTTGTAACGAATATCTGATATAATCCAAGTTTAATATAGGTAAAATAAAAAAAATCCATTCAAACATTTTAATTTAATTAATACTCAAAATATGATCAAATGTATAATTAGTAACAACATTACTAGTTAGTATATAGAATATTACTGTGTATATCTAAAACTTTTTTCAATGCTTTATATGTGCTTGATTATATCATATTATGATTTTAGTGGCATTTTAACATTTGTTAATTCATATTTTTATATCATTTGTATTGAATTTGTGCATATTTTTTCAAATCTGATTTTATTGTGAAATTGTGTATGCTATTCTTTACATTTAATAACATTAAATTCTAGATCTGTATATGTATTTCAATCTATTTTTTAAATGTTTAGGATTCTATGCAGTTTTTTTTCTAGTGTTAACTGAAATAAATTTTGATGTCAATATTGGTTTTAAATGGCATTCTAAATTTTTTTTGCATTTCTTGCAAAACATTTAAAGCCAGATATATTCTTATTGACTGCCATTACATTTTAGCACATTCTGCCTAACAACAATTTATTTATTCTATTTGAAATTAAAAGGCTGATGTTCTTGTTGTTGATATCAATATTTACCGTAAAACTGTCTTTTCTATTTACTTAAACCTAATTTATTTAGACAAGTTAAATCTTTGTACACATCTATTTCTTTTAGAACTACTATGCATACATAGAGTTCATATATAACTATTTTATCACATTTCTTAAATTGTTCTTATGATTAAAAGTCACTCATATTAAGAAAGTCAGATAAACTATTAACAAATATTTATCGATAAAAAAATAATGTACCAGTTATGTTATTTTACTTTAAAATCTTTATCATGTACTTGTGATTTTACAGAATTCAAAAAAAAAATTTCAATTATTATTTAAACTTAGCATTAAGAATTTTCTTCATTGTGTAATTACATTTTTTAAAAAATAAAATTCCATGAAAAAAACAAAAAAAACAAAACAAATTCAAGCTTCATAAGTTGCTTGTTTTCTGATCCTCCTGGCAGAAAGCTGTGATTGTAAAGTTCCAAAATTCAAAATTGTCAATGAATATGCCATTTCTAATAGTGGCCATTCATACTGATTATTTGGATTGTATATTTAATGTTTTAATGTAGAAGTAAAAAAAAGTTATTTCTTAAAATTTTATTTATTTAAGGATCAGTAAAAAAATTAATTTTATCTCGATCTAATCACTGTTTGATTTTTTCTTTTACTTTTTTTTTTTAATTGATTAATTTAAGAAAAAAATAAAACCATAAATTTATGCAAAGATTTTGCCATTTAATTTGTACAGTACAGTGACTCTAGAGCAATAAAGTGACAAAACTATTCTGCGGCTGACTATTCTGTTACATCATGTACATTTTGTGTCCACTCTTATGGTAGATCTCCCACTAAGAAACGCTATAGTTAATGTACTTTCTGTGTGCAAAGCAGCTTTCAGCATTGCGTGGCTCAAGGTGACGGGACTGTTTTGTTAAACTAAAGAACCAAATTTGTATTGCTTACCATCTGTCATATATTAAATTTGTATCACTTGCTGCTGTTTTCCATATGAAACTAACATTCATTATTTATTTTCATCTATTCTTATCTTTGTGAAACTTTTCTGCTGTTTATATTTAGACTTTTGTTTTCCTTAATATGAATAATAATGTTTTCACTAATTCTTGTTACTGTGATTCCTTTTAAAAAAAAACAAAAAAAAAACTGAATTTTTATTTCATTATACAATATTAATGATCTTTATGTTCTCTATGTATCAGTGAAAGTTTTTCATTTTTTAAAGTTTAAGTCTGAGCTCATTTTATTGAATATTTTAAAAACCTTGTTTATTTGTGGTTGTAATTTAATTTTAATAAAGATTATGTCTGTAAGCTTTTTTTTAAAAACCATTACCCATGTTAGTTGTGTTGTGTTATACAGCCCATATATTATGTTATGTCTTTTTTTTTTTTTCAATTCCATAACATTTATTATAAAATTATATTTTTTTCATGAATAGTTTCAATATTTACAACTTTTTAAAGTTAATTTTTTTTTGTATAAGCTATCTTTTTTTTTTTCCTAGAATAACTAACTGTCTTCCTAGAAAAAAAAAATTGTGTTTGCTCAAAAATGTATGCTAAAATTTTAAATTTTATATGCAAAGATTTTGTTACATTCCTTTAAGTTTATTGTTTATTACAATTTAGAATAAAACCTATTTTTAATGTAAACTTGAGAAAAAAGTCTTTTATTTAGTTAAGAACAATATTTTAATTTTTTAATACATCATAATGTTTGTGTAATATTTGTGTAATAACTGTAACAAAGAAAGTATACAAATCTCAGTAAATATTTCATGGTTCATTGGAAATATATTGTTTATATTTATATTTCTTTATACAATTTTATATAGATATCTATATGTATTCTTTATATACACATCTTTCTTCATATACATTCATGCATTTTTTCTTTGTCATAGAATTAAAAAATAAATATAAGTTTTAAATAAATGTTAACTTTGTCTCTTTGATTTTTATTAGAATGAACATAGATCATGTATATGTCCAAAAAGATTCTCCAGCGCTATACCAATAGCTGAAAGCATTTTTTTTTCAGTAACGTACACACAAAAACCATTAATTGCTGGCAAACATTTTGAAAAATAAATAAAGGAACATCAAAATTAATTTTCAATTTAACTGACAGAGTATTTGGGTATACATGTATTAATTCTAGACTTGATTTAGACACAAATAGTTATTTTGAGAAAAATGATTATAGTTTAAAAACTCCAGACAGCTGAAAAGTTTCCTTATTAGTTTTTTATATAAAATTTTTTTCTTCAAACTTTTGAGACAAAAAGCTGAGATGCATTTACAATATTTTAGTTGTTTTTATTTTACAAAGCGATTCCATGTATAATAATTGCTTAAATGAACTTATGAAACTACCCATTTAGGTAACCCTGTAAAAGGGATTAAAATGGACAGATTTTTCTCATAAAATTCAAAATATCATTCTCATACAATGTTATAATATAGAGAAATATAGTTTTCTTCATATTTACATAGAAAAAAAGAAATTCTTTTCTAAGTTGTTAGCTAGAAACATTAATATAACTTTTTAAAAAAAATAATAATTTTCTAACAGAGCTTCAATTAAATGAAACTAATGATTTACTTTATATACATTTCCAATGATTTATTATATTTATTATAATAATAATCAATGCAAAGAACTGAAATCAATTACCTATATCAAAGAAATTTATTTCTAAAATCTATTCAACTGTTAACAGCTCTCAGTTTTGGTTGAAAGTTTTACCGAGCTCGACGACTGACAGACTTCTTAGCATTATCTTCCCAGCTAAATGATTGAAGAAATAATAAATATTTAACCAACAGAATTTAAAAATGCTTTGAATAATGGGAAAAAAGGGGAGGTCTGTACAAGATCTATTATTTAACCATGACTTGGCTAAAAACATTTAAAAGCAATACATGTATAACCGACATTTTTTATATTTCTTCTTATAATAAATGGGTGGATGGATGGCCAAGCGATGTAGATCGCTTGATTGTTGACCTGAAGATCCTGTATTTGATCCTCCAGGTGATATTTGGTTTTAGGCCCCCCCAAGCCCACCCAGCTTTAAGTGGGTACTTGACTTAAGTTAGGGAAGTACTTAAGTTAGGCTGGGCAATATGCAGTGGTTACAGAAACAGATGAATCCTACACTTCACCTGCCCCGATGGTCTTACTATACTGAGGGAATAATAAATAATGAAAAAGGGATAATTTAAAAAAATATCAACTACTGAAAAACATAAAAATCCACTAAAAGAAATGATAACAATATATATATGTTTATTTAATGTTCCAGTTTCATTATAAATTTGTCCTGGATTATCAATATGAAAATAAACAATTACTGTATTATAATATCAAGCACAAAAAATAGCTCAATTACAATAAATACCTAATTATTGAGTGATTCTTGAAATATGAAATGAGATAATCAAATTTATAATCTTAAGCTACATTTGTTAGTTTAAAAAAAAAAAAAGATTTCTGTACTAAAAAAGAAGAGGATTTTCAATAATTCCATAAAATAAAATTAAAAAAGAATTGTCATTAAAGTGCACAAGTCTTTAAAATTTTTAATTCATTTCTGAAACTTTACTACTGTTAACAGAAGTATTAAAAATTATATGAACACTAAAACATTTCTCTGCATCAATACTTCATTCCTTACAATTTAACCAATCTTTCTACCATTACTAATTTATCCTAACAATTGAATCGCAAATTATTACATATTTTACTTACTTAAAAAATTCTGAATTTCTTTTTTCTTCATCTTGTCTCTTTTTCTCATTCTGTTAAAGAAAGTTTTCAGTACAATTAATTGAGTCTTGTAGATAAAGAAAAATATGCAAAAGTTATTCTACAGCACAAAGAAATTTCTACGTAAAAAAAAAGTTATCCTAGAAAGTGATTTAAGTAAATTCTCACTAAAGTTTGTCGTCCATAAACCCTGTTTCTGAAAAAGAAAAAAATGATTTTAATCTCATTATGATGCTTGCACACTTACAGCTAAGCCATTAGTAAATATATCCTCTATGTCCTTGTGGTTATTCCCTAAGTAGACCTCAAGATCTCTCTTACCAATAATCATAGGCAGTTTCTTTGAGCCTACATTCTCTGTCTGAGAAAGAAAATCAAATTGACAGTAACAGTTTAATTGAACCTTTAATTTCTATCTAACAAAGAAATCAAATTGACAGTAACAGTTTAATTGAACCTACAATTTCTATCTAACAAAGAAATCAAATTGACAGTAACAGTTTAATTGAACCTATAATCTCTATCTAACAAAGAAAACCAATTGATGGTAAACAGCTTTATTGAACCTACAATCTCAATCTAACATAAAATTTTTAAAAAAAATTAATTTTAGGAGTTGTTAGTATTGAAAGAAAAAAGTGAAATATTGTTTTCTGATTTGCTTATTATATTTGACAAGAATGCCAAGTTTTTTTGGTTTATAAACTTTTTAAAGTAGACATAGTGATCGTTATAGTTTTGACAGGTTAAATGATTTATGTTAAGCTGGACTTTAATTTTGTGGTAAATTATGGAAATATTCTAGGTTTAAATAATAATGAGATCTGTCAATACAGAGAGGGGGTGGGTGGTCAAGTGTTGTAAAGCGCTTGACTATCAAATGGAGGTTCCTGGGTTCAAATCTTGGTGAAAGTCCCCAAGTTCACCCAGCTTTAAATGTGTACCTGACTTTGAGTTGAGGGAGTAAAGGCGGCTGGGCATTGTGCTTACCACACTATCCCTTTATATCCCAGATGAATTCTACACTTCATCTGCCCTGATGAGTCCTTTTGGGCTTGAGAGAACTTTATTAGATTATTACTTTACTTTTTTTTACTCAATACAGTGAAAACTTAAAGATTAAAAGTATATTTAGTCTATTTTACTTTTTTAAACTTTTTGAAGTTTTTGAGTGCTCCATTCTGTGGCTCAGTGATGACTTTAGCTTTACGTGGGTGGCTTGATACCAGTTCAACAACTTGTACATCACACATGTTGCGCAGCAGTTTCCCCTCTTTATCAAAGAGTAGCTGTTTAATTTAAAAAATTTTAGACAAACATTTTCCAAAGTTTGCAAAAGAAAAAATTAAAATCAAATTATTTTTCATCCCTAAATCTCTAAATTTAGTTTCTCTGATGTTAAAATTTTTTCCCAAAGGCATTTAGTATTTTGAAAAAATAAACTTACTTCTGTATCTGGCTTAGCTTCAACATCTTGGCCAAGCTTTACATCTGTACAACGTAACATTTTGTTAGTCCATCCAGAAGTTGTAGTGTTGGAAACTTGCTCATAATTTGAAGGTGTGTGAATTTCGTCCTCCAGAAATGGATAATCAAACACTCCAGCCATTTCATCCACCTGGTCATGCACATTTTCTTCATTCTTACCAGAATTATTAATATTCTTTTCTACACCTGTTTCACTAATATTTTTACAATCAACGTCTGAGCTCTTTCTAGACTTAGCCATGTCAAGCTCCTCATCATCATCATCTAAGAACAATGGCTTCTTTTTCTGTCCTCGTTTGTTACAGTCTAATGATTCGTCATCTGAGTCTTTCCTTCTCACTTTCTTCCCCCTGTCATTTTTGTTATTGTTTCGTCTGGCAAATATATTTATGGCCTCACTCAGTGGCGCAGGTTCACTATGCTTGTTTCCTGCAAATTGTGGCAAATTTTCAACACAAGCACTCACAGGGGGTGACTTTAAGGTTCTGAACTTACTACTACAGCTCATACTGTTTTTTAATTCATCAATTGTGTCAAAAGAATTGACCACAGGTAAATGTTTAGTGGATTCAGCTCTACAACTTACTATGCTTTTCACCAATTTTTCAGAGTTTACAATTTTTTGAGAAACGTCATCCTCTATTTTTTTATCTGTAACGACAGTCTTTTCTAGTAATGTATTAGTGAAACCTGCTTTTGAAGAAAAATCAGTGTTCACTCTCTTAATCTGTGGTTCAGAATATTCTTTCAGATCATTGTCTTGATCAGCTGTACAGAGTCTGTCAAATATTGTATTATGCATTGAGTTTGCTTTTTTATTTTATTCTATTACCCTAGGATAAAATACTAAAAAAGTGTATGAGATAATTTTTTCATTATAGGGGATGATAAGAAGCTTTCAATTTTTTTAATATGACAATTTAAATTTAATAAACTGCCTTCATTTGAAAAGCTAAATATTTCCATTGTCTATAAAAATAATGTTTCATAGACTATTGGACTATGTAAATTAATACCGTAAATGATTTTGTCTTCATTTGAAAAGCTAAATATTTCCATTGGCTATAAAAATACTATTTTCTTAGCAACCCTTCCCAATAACAGCCTTACTGTAAGATATAACAGCATATTTCTGCAGTTATAAAAATAATGTTGACACATTGATACAGTGTAATAAGCTAAACAAATGTATTTATTTTTGTGTGTAACTAAGATATGGTACAACTATTTTTAGATCCATCAAGGTGTTTTAGAGGTTTGTTTCTTTTTATCTACAATTTTTTATTCAAAGAACTGTAAAAATATTTTGACACAGAAAAAAACTATCATTTGGGTGTTTATTTCAAAAGATGTTTCTAAATTCAACAAAAACGTAGAATGCAAATATGATGAATTTGTTTAACAAAACTTCAAGGGAAAGAGTGACTAAATGAAAGCAACAACCTTTTTGCTAATTTGATGTCACTTGACTGAGTTTCGCGAACAGTATCTACCTCAGTCATCTGACTTAAACTTTGGCTAGCCATGGATGACAACATACTGGGAGCTGTAAAAAAAAAAAAGCCAATTTTTTTTTATCTAAGGTTTGAAGAGCTAAGATTACTGAAATATATAAGCATCAAAACATTTCACAGTTGGGGTAATTTTGAAGTTTATATTTCTCTGGTTCTTTTTATCTTTTAAAAAGTAAAAACTTACTTATTGGGGATCTAGGATTGCAAAAATCTTCTGTATTGCAGGTTAATATGGACCAGCCAATTTCAGGGTCCGTGACCATTCTTAAGTTCTTCCTAAAAATAAAATTTGTATCTAAAACATATTGAACATGCTACAAATTCAAAGAATGGAAAAAAAAACTAATGGTTTCAGTGTTTATCTTGGATGCAGGCTTGATTGAAGTTTCACCAATCATCTCTACTGCCTTACTTTTGCATTTCGAAATTAAAAGCAACACACCATAGAAAGCTTCAAAGCTTTTTTTTTTACTTTCTTTAATAACTTTCAAATTGAGTTAAATTCTAAAGTTTGTTTTAAAAAAAATCAATGAGTTTATCTTTGTACTGATTCTGGTTAGTCTCAAAATGGCGTTTTAAGTTGGGTTTCATGCTTTCATTAGATAGTCTGAATAAATGACACAAAGTGAAATTGGCTCTTCTTCCTCCCCCAGTCCATGTGAACCCAAATTTAAGAGATTCTTAGTTTATTCGAGTTATCCTTATTTTTTACTTTCAGAATTGAAGGCAGTCAATATATAGCAAATCTATTAGGTTTTTCTTCATCTTTCCCTTCTTTCACTGGCAACCCTTGCTTGTACTTTTTTAATTTGTTTTTTCAGATGCGATTGTTCTTATTGATTCATTCAGTTTCCATGTTGTTCTTCAATTGAGAACTTCTGATTTTGATATCACCATGTATGTCTATTAGATTATTTGTATACCAATACTTAATCTGTCGCCAGTGTTTGTGGCAATAACGTTAGCAATGTTTTATTTATATTATTTTTATTAATTAATTTTTTTACGCTCTAGTCTCCTCTCAATTCACTGTTTTCGCTTAAGCCGTGCGCGTTCATCCAATGTTCTCAGCCCGGTACAGCACTAACCTCCAAATCTTCGCGTACCCACCACATTTTGGAAAACACTGTCTTAAAATGATAATATATGTATCATTTACCGATTCTGAAAATTTTATTATACTGGTGTTTACTACACTGTATTTTGTTTTTTTCTCATTTATTGTCAATGTCTTCAATTTACATTTTTCATTACATAAAAGAATATTTATCAAATAATCATATATTAATTTCCAAAAGATTGTATAAATAGTTCAAAGAAAGTATATATTTACAAATATAAGTACACACCTTTTTAAAGTACTAAACACCAATTTTACAAACTTCTGACAACTTGAGCTTAGAGTGACCAAAATATCACGGGTCACAGCTACAACCACTGTGCCATCTTGTGTCATAGTTTCAGCATCTTCTTCAGTGCCATCTTCCAATAATATAGGCTGACCACCAGCAGTAGACACTGCTAAGTTTGTCTTATTAAACTGTAGGAAAATAAAGCAGGGTAAGCAATGGAATCTTCAGACATTATGATAATGTTCCTGCATTTTATCCCATATCTTATTAAAATATGCTTGGAAAAAAATGTATTGATTATTTAGTTAGTTTTCCCAGATCACTAATATATAAAGAAATACACAATTTTTTTTTTAAGTTCAGACATGACCGTTTTGTTGAGTTCTCTGGATAATCAACTGTCTGGTACGGTGTTATGCAAGTACTTAAACTGTATTAAGTCAATGTTAGTTTTGCATTATTTGACTGTCAGAAGTTCTAAATATTTTGTAATTTAACTATCACAACCGACCTGCAATGCTGAAAGGAAGTAGAATTTCAGTCCTTCCAAAAGTGTAGCTCTCTTCACATTGGGATGAAATGAAACTCCATTGGGAACCTCTTGGTCAACAACTTCAGGTAAATAACTGTATCAAAAAATATAGCAATCAATTCACTAAATTACCTGGCTAGTTTTAACAGGCTTACTTTTTTCACATGTTTGCACAGGAAAACAGAAACAGGTCCAAGATAAAAAAAAAAACATATAAATATTTCTTTGCCCTGGCTCTGTTAAATGTTTATGTATTACTAAATATGACCCAGCAGGATCTTTTCAAAGATAAAGGTACCCTTGAATATTTCAGCAATGGCTACCTGTTAATAATTCATAAAATGTAGATTACATTAACAACTTCCATGGCAAAGCATCATTATCATGTAGGTCACAAATGCCTGTATTATGTACATTATGCATACTTATAACTAGATTTAGCAACGTGTGTAGAAGTTAAGCTTCATAGCACAAATCTAGGGAATAAAGCGATCAAAGTTTAAAATTTCTATGAAGAGAAGAGTTGTTGTTTTTTTATAAACTCCCTTCAAAACTTATGAAAACAAGGAAAATGTACTTAGTTTATAAAATCTTAAAAAAAAATGTTTATCAGGCAAATAGATTAGGTTATATACAGTAAAACAATGTTACATATTTTTTTGGTTTAAGAAATCAGGAAATGCTCACTTGACAGGATCAGGCTTTTCTCCCTTGTTTCTATGGTAAGAATACAAATCATCCAAATACTTAGGGGTTACAATATGTTTTTGATTGTTTATTGCACAAATGACCTAAAAAGATTTTTTTTTAAATTAACAAATTATTAAATATAATTCTACAAAATTATCCATTAATTTCCAGATATAACTAATTAACAATTTGTTAATCATGTAGTGAAGACATCTTCTAAAATACTTCACCTTAATGGTAACATTTATATTAGACATAATCAATAAATCACATGTTGGTCGCCAATCTCTGACAATGTGACCACCTAATAAACACATGATTTTGTGGAGACATTTTTTCGGCGCTTTCTCTAAGCAGGAAGTAGTGGCGATGAAGGATTCATAAATGGCTCTGAAAATGATTTTAAAAGTTTACATTTAAAAGATTTGTATCTTGCAGTTTTTCTCTTGACTGATGCTATTCAAACCAGATTCTAGCTTTTAACATATCCATAAAGACTTGCTAAAAATATATTTGAAATAGTTATGGTTTGTTCATTTTGAGATACTTTTAAATGTTCTTATTTGTATAGAACTAAAATTCTGTTAGAATGAAATTTTTCAACAAATTAATCAAATATAACAATTAAATGCAATCATTGAAAATTCAAATTCCTTTAATTTGTTCTAAAAATTCTAAAATGCATACCAAAAAAACATTTCATATTGCACATTGTGTATAAACTAGCCATGTGTCTCAATCTAAAAACCAATGAGAAATTAGTATAAAAAGACTATAAAAGACTAAGATGACAAATAAATGAGATTTATTAATTATTACGAATATTGAGGTGTGCTACCATATGACGAATACATTATGATAAAGAATAACAACTGCGGTGCTTCATGGTTCATAGCATGTTTAATCATATAACGAATAACACATTAAGAAATATGACAAAATAAATATTTAAGTAGTTAATTCGATATGCAAGAAAGGATATAACTCCTATGCAAACAACAATCCAATTATAAAGAAATGAATTATCACATATATTAAAATTAATCTCATATCATATAAAACAATATCACTTCTCATTTAACAAAGATTATCTCTATGACTCTATCTATCCTTTTCTGACTCTCCTTCCTTTTTTGACCCACAAACTGCCTCTTATATATCTAGCTTACATAAGAACTCGAACTTTCTACAAAAAACTACAATAGAACAAATAGCCTATCATAATTTCTATGAATACAATTCACTGAGTCCAGAAATTACCAGACTCTGACCTCATGACCGCTAGCTTGACCTCAACACACACACACAACTACACTATGACATTAATGTTATCAATATAGGCTAGTGCACTGGTGCTGAGAAAATCCCTAGCCAAAGTAGTTCATCTACATTTTCTTGAATAGAGTAATTAAGGCAATCTAATGTAGAGTATTTTTCTTAAAATGATATAAGAAGTATTATCAATGACTTGAAAGATTAATGGAAACTACCATCATTCTTAGCCCCACTAAGAAAATATTGTAAATATGTAAATATCCAACAATATCTTTAATCATGATTAATTTTATAAAATTCTTACCTAAAAACAGAAGCTGGTGAACCACCAAATTTGATTTCATCATTGTGTTTGAGTGTAATGGTGTTTCCGCCAGGATTTTTTACTTGTTTGCCATTAACGTATGTGCCAAACTTTGAGACATCCTCTAAAGTCAAAGTAGGTGTGATAAATGACTTTGCCTGAAAATTTGTAAAAAGTTGGAAAAAGTAATAATACTGAAGAAAAAAAAATACAAAACACAAAAATAAAGAAAAAGTTATTAACTGAGCAAAAATGTTATTTTTTAAGGAGAAAAATTAACTCACAACATTAGACTCATAGTGAGCCATTGTGAGTATTGCTTGTTTACGGCTGACAGATGCATCTGGAATGACAATGTCACAACTCTGACGTCCAACTACATATTGATGGTCACCAACAATGACAAATTTCAAATCTAGAATTCAGAGAAAATATTTGTTACAGACTGCATGACACTGTCATCTGGATCTATATCAATAACTGTAAGGTGAATTGAGGTTTAAATAATGAGCAAATAATAGTTTTAAAAAAAAACATTCCCAAGTAATATACATTGAAAATATTGTTGAACTGCATAACATCTTGACTATAACAATAAAAAAATTCCCATGGTTATCACTGAGGATAGAACCATGGACCCTCAGCACGACAGTCAAACTCTTTACACCATTTGGCCATTTATCCCCTCAAAATAGTAACAATAGCACTGGTTAGTGATTTTCAGCAACAATCATAATAACATACAAAAAATATATATTAATATCAAAAGACAATCAGCTAAAGCCATTCAGACTATAAATTTAATGTGTTAATTCTTTGAATTCATGCAAGCTGCAAGAGATCTGACTTTTGAAGAAAAATATTCAACTGAAAGTGGCAGAAGAATTAAGGAAAATACAATTATTTTCCACTTAATTATCACTTTTGATACCCACCAGTCCTGCACCCCTATCTTGCCCCCTTAATTACACAATACAACTAATAAGTGTTGCTGTTTTGTTTTTTGTTTTTTTTTTTTGTTGTGTTGTTTTTTTAAGATTTTTTTAATAACAGCCTACTAAACTAAGTCTAAACAAACTGTCTGATGATAGCTAACATTCTAACAATGTTCTCAAATACATTACTTACACATACCTGATTGAGAAACAGATACTAATAACCACATTTTAAAGAAAAAAAATCAAAAGTATTTATTACAGGACTTGAATGCTGCACCCTATAGTGCAACCATGATACTGAAGAACATTTGTTCACGAGAAAACATTATGAAAGTATTGTTTCGTTTCTTTGTATTTTATACCAATTTGTATTTTGCAGTTTTTAATAAAGATAAAAGTTTACACAAACTCAACAGAACAAATTTATATATTAAACCCTTGATACCATCGTAAAGGGGTGGGGGCAAACTGAGCTGTTGTCATGGCCTCGGACTATTCTATATCATGACATTGACATGTTTATGTTTCTAATTCTATATTTAAATTGTAAATATTAGTCGTAAGAGCATATTGTAAGAAATTTCGACATGAATGTGGGAAAATTTAAAAAGAATTATTATTATTACTAGTAAACCAAGGCCCGGTACCCGGACCGGCAAGTAGTAGGCACCTAATTGGAGTTGAAAATGGTGATATATATATTTAAGCGTGATAACAGTCTATATACAAAAAAGTATATCTATGTCCTCGAAGTGGCACCAAAGAACATGAACAGATTATTGTAGCCAAAATTCATTTAAAACGTATGTTCATGTTAAAATCAAAACAAAGCATTAAAAATAAGTTTTTTTTATAAAAAATGTACTAAAAGTAAAAAATAACTAATTTATTATGCCATTTCGCAGCAAGAAGGCACAATACAGCACCCATCGGGAAATGACGTCATAGAGGATTTTTTTTTATTTATAGCGACGGCGCTCCCATTCTGCAAACAAAAAAAATTGTACCACAGGGACGTCATAGATTATTTATAGGATAGCTTCCCCACACGGACGACAAGATAGCTGCTTTATATGTGAGATAATAGATCTAATGCACAAAGTAACAAAAACAAGCAATTAAGCCTGTTCCATTCTGGACACAGGACGTGTTAGCGCATTTTCTTGTTATATATCAGTACGTTTGTTAGCTTTCAGTAAATATTTGCAAATTTTGGAAATGTTTATAAATTCAATTGTGTAATGCATATATCTGTAAAAAAAATATTATAAAGACGTTTCTTTATATTTGAAAAAAAAATTATTTTCTCTTAAATCTAACTACAAGTGGTTTGTGGTTACTGAAATAGGACTCATAATTGAAAACATTCGAAATTGTAGTCATTTAATCGTCCGAAAACTCCGTCAATTGTTGCATAGCTCTGATACTTTCAATTAAACTCAGAACACAAGCTTACTATTTCATTTGATGAGTTTCTTAATAAATCTTGGTGAAACTACGTGCTGCAGTATTTCGCACCAAATGAATGGGTTATTGAACGTACAAGGTGTAGAATGGGGCCATATATATAATATATAAGCCCCTTAGGAGCCCTGAAGCCCAGCCCTCAGAGGTCCTATCGCGAAATGAACTTTTGATGTACACATGGCAGGCCAAGACCTACAAAATGATATATACATCTTGGGTCTAGGACTTATGGTTGTTGAGATATAGGGCGCTCCATTATTAATATAGCTTATATAGTAAAAACGGTACTTTATAAGGCTCCTTTTACGGCCCTCAGAGGTCAGATCGCGAAATGGAAAAAAGTCATTTCTTGGCAGGCCAAGACCTACAAAATGATATATACATCATGGGTCTAGGACTTATGGTTGTTGAGATCTAGGGTGATGACAGACAGACAGACAAAACGGGGACAATAGAGCATTTTTTTTCGAAAATGCTCTAAAAATAAAGGACAAAATTGTCACAAAGTCAAAATGTAAAAATACCATACATGCTATTAGCCTACTATTCCCAAAAGTGTATGTCAAGCTAGAATAGATTTCATAGATAGTTTAAGAAAAATTCGATCACTTTTTTTTTCTCTCGAAATTACTGAAATCTTGGTTTTAAAAAAAATGACTAAATGTCCTATCCCTTGTAAGTGCTTGCAGGGTCAGGCATGCATGATGCAATCATCAGTGATGCAATCACCCCAGTAAAATGGGAAATCCAAAAATAGATTTGAATCAGTCACACCAGTGATGCAATCACACCCATGATGCAATCACCCCAGTAAAATGGGAAATCCAAAAATAGATTTGATGCAATCAACCCAGTGATGCAATCACCCCAGTGATGCAATCACCCCAGTGATGCAATCACCCCAGTGATGCAATCACCCCAGTGATGCAATATGAGGGGGTGATATATCCTATAAATAGGGAAGTTACCACGGTTGTAGGGGGACGGAGACACACACACACAAGAGAGAGAGAGAATAGAGACCCATGAAGGGGATACTAGATATAACACGTGGACTTAGTGGACAGTGCAGTCGAGAGTTATTATAGTTATAGACTCGTGTACTGGTTTATAGTGAAAGCAGTTACTTGTGATTTATTGCCACATCTCTCATCGAATATTGATCTTAGTATTTATCGTGTGTGTTGAACTATAGAATTATACATGTGATATATTGATTCATCTTCTCAAGTGTTTATATTGAATTATCATATTCTCATCTGTAAATATCACGCATTAAAAAGTTCAGTTAATTCTTTTACAATACAAGGAGTTGTGTCGTCTGATTTAATAAGAGTACAAGTGGGATACGACATAAACCTATGTATTATCTGGTGGCAGCGGTAAAAACACCCCAGTGGTGAGTAACACTTGTGTTGATAAAATAGTATATTTCGAAGAGACTGGATCATCAACAGTTAAAAGAAAGTATAATCATGGTATTCTCATAGAATATTAATCCTGATATTTATCTGTGTGTAGCGTATATAGTATTATACAACGATAGAACAGTTGTGATTGATATTGCCACATGGTCTCCTGGAATATTAAACTTATGTATTTTTTGGTGGCAGCTAAAAGCGAAAGTAAATCCAGTTGTACGTCTCTGCAGTGTTAAAAGACTTCGTTATTTGTGTATTCCTTCATTGGACATACGCTACAAAGGAAGAAATTTATGAAACTTAACGGTAAGAATAACATTTTATTCTTGAAATATTTTTCGCCATATTTTGGATTAGTTATATTACCACGTGACATTCCAACGTTTTCATTTGTTTATACGTCTGAAAATAACAATGGCTAGTACCCCAGAAGAAGAAAAATGGAGACAATACAAAATTAGAGGAGAAGAATTAGGTCTCAAAGGTAAAGAATTGTTGGAATATATAGACAAAAAAGAAAATGAGGATAGAGAAAGAGAGGAGAGAATAAAAGAAAGAGAATTAAAAAGAAACTATGAAGAAAGAGAATTAGAAAGAAAAAGAAACCATGAATTAGAACTAGCAAGAATAGCTGCAACTAAAGATAATAAAACAACTGTAATAGAAGAGTCAAAAGGAAATTACTTGACTCAATTAAAAATGCAACCTTTCAATGGTAAAACTGAAGATATTGACACATGTTTACAATTCTTTGAACAACAATGTCAGCTACAAAAAATTCCAATCAGTGACTGGAAGTCGGAACTTTTCAAGCTTGTAAAAGATGATGCAAGAAAAGCAATCATGACAATACATAACTATGCTGAGTTGACTTATGAAGATATAAAGATGAAACTTCTGAAATATTTTAATAAAACAGAAGAACATTATCGTCACCGATTTCATGAACTAAAAATGTCAAATAAAGAACAACCTCAACAGTTCATTGATTTAGTTTTGAGTGATTTAAAATCATGGCTTATGATGGCAGAAGTTGACATAAATAAACCAACTGAGATTTTGGAAATGATGGTAGTCGACAAGATTCTTAACATGTGCACTAGAGAAGTGTTTTCCTTCATTAAACAAAGGAATGTAAAAACTGTCAAAGACCTAATAAAAGTTCTAAGTGACTATAAAGATTGCTATCCCAATGATGAAATAAGTATATCAGACATTTGTGCATCTATCGATAAATTCAAACCACGGAATGAAACATACAAATTGAAGAATGATATATACAAACCAAGATACATGAGTCAATCTAAAGATAATAATGTTTATTTGGAAAGAAGAATTTGTCATTATTGTAAGAGAAAAGGTCACATTTTGAAGTTCTGCTACTTAAGAAAGAAAGAACTAGAACAACATAGACCAGAAAAACTTCACTTACGTCAAAACAGAAACAGACCAGAACTTAATTCTACGCAAAAGTATGCTGATAGAAAATATCCAAAACAGAAAGTTCAAGAAAATGGTGAAACAGAACAATACTGTGCAAATATTATAAATACAAAAGGTCAAATAATATTTCATCCTGCTATCGTCAATGGTCAACAAATAAAATGTCTTAGAGATTCAGGTTGTACTACTGTAGTTGTTAAAAGAAGTCTGGTTAACAAAGATCAGTACATGTCAAAGAAAACACACATCAAGCTTGGAGATGGTACTATAAAGTCGTGTGACGTAGCAACCATTAAAATAGACTCACCATGGTTGGCTGGTATATGTGAAGCTATTATACTAGATAATCCTGTTTGTGATTTGATTATTGGTAATGTGCCAGGAGTATCGAAAGATAACACAGAAACTCTTGTCACTAACTGGATACAAAGAAAAAGAAATGAAGATATAGAAATTTGTTGTGTCTGCATCGATAAAAAGAGAACTTTCATTAATGACAACTGTATACATGATAAACAACAAAGATTGTTATTAGAACAAAAATGGAATGGAACAGAAGAAATATGTTGCTTCATACAACGCATGGAAGACAATATAGACAGATTAACCACTGAAGAAGAAAGGATTATGCTTCTTAAAAATAAAATAACAGTACACAAGAAAGCAAATGCAATAGCTACTAAGTATTCAGACTGTTATAATAATATGAAGGCAAATCTTATTCACAAGCTTTGCAATAAAAGGGAACATTTAGAAGATCACAAAGAACAATTTTTAGCTGTGATGACTAGACAACAAACAAAACAGAAAGATATGATGCAGGAAAGTAATACAAATGCAGAACAAATTATCAAAGATACAAATAAATTGGTGCTGATGAACATAGACAAGAAACATTTTGTTCAAGAACAAAAAAATGATGTGCAGTTGAGGCAAATTGTTGAGAATTTAAAGAAAAGCAACAAATATGATACGCAATATGAATTGATGGCTGGTGTACTAGTAAGAAAAGTACAATCAAAAAATGAAAACATCACACAATTGGTTATTCCAAAAACAATGAGGCTACTATTGCTGCAAAGTGCTCACTCAAACCCACTGGCAGGACACATGGGAAAAACAAAGACATTGCAAAGGATTGCAAGACATTGCTTTTGGCCAGGATACAAAAAAGATATACATAGTTATATTGATGCTTGTCAAGAATGCAAAACACATAATCACATTGGTCCTAAACATCTGGCTCCAATTCAACCCATGGACATTTCTCAGAAACCTTTTCAAAGAGTTGCAGTCGATATAATCGGACCTATGCCCATAATGTCGTCGAGAAAACATCGCTATGTATTAACCATAATCTGCATGGCTACACGTTGGTTAGAAGCGATTCCACTCACACAAATTACTGCTGAGAGTGTGTGTAGTGCCATGATGTCTGTGTTCACTAGATTTGGCTTTCCTGAAGTTATACATTCAGACAACGGAACTCAGTTTCGGTCACAAATAACTGCAGCATTTACAAATCTTTTAGATATTACTCAAACATTTTCAGCAAGATACCATCCACAATCCAATGGTTCTGTAGAACGTGCAAATCAAACGCTGAAAGTTATGCTAAAGAAAGTTGTACAGGATAAAAAATCAGATTGGGATTTGTTTCTCCCAATGGTGTTGTTTGCATATAGAGAAATACCTCATGCAGCAACAGGATACAGCCCTTTTGAACTTGTATTTGGTGCTAACGCTAGAGGACCTATTAGTTTATTTGTTGAAAACATTATGCCAAACAGACAAAAGTTGACACCTTATGACTTAGTTACACAAACACGAGAAAAAATTGTTTATGCAAATCAAATTGCCACAGAAAATTTAAAGGACAGACATGAACAAGATAGATTGCCAATCAACATTCACAGACATTTGAGATGCTTGCAAACAGGTGATGAGGTGCTAGTATTGCTACCTACAAAAAAAGGTTTTAAGCAGGAGTGGCAAGGTCCCTATGAGATAATAGACAAGATTAATGACGTTGATTTTATAGTGAACATCAAAGGTAATCACAGAACATTCCATATAAATCGCCTTAGAAAACTGGACAGCTTACCTGAGCATTTGGCAGAACAGGTACTTCAGATACCTTCAAAACATGAGGAAGAAAAGTTATGTGCTTTAACTATTAGTCAAGAAGACGAAGAATTAAAAGATATACCAGTGTTAGACATGAGACAACAATCAAAGAAACTAAGTATCATTTTACCTCACAATGTACCAGAAGTTGTCAGAACTCGAGTAAACAATTTATTACTGAAATATAAAGATATTATAGACAATGAACCTGGAAGTACAAAGTGTATAGAGCATACTATAAAGTTAACAGATACCAAACCAATCAAAGTGAAACCATACAATATACCCCTGAAATATCAAGATCAAGTAGAACAAGAGTTGCAAGCCATGTTAAATAAAGGACTGATTGAGCGATCATACTCCAGCTATGCTTCACCTATCGTTATTGTGAAAAAGAAAAACGGAGAACCGAGAATTTGTTGTGATTATCGTAAGATCAATCAACTGACTCTAATTGATAGAGAACCACTACCCATAGCGGAAGATTTAATCAATAAAATTGCAAAAGGAAAGATATTTACTCACCTCGACATGACGAGAGGGTTTTGGCAGATTCCACTAGAACAGAATTCGAAGCAGTATACTGCATTTCAAACAAAAGATGGCCTCTATCAATGGACAAGAATGCCCTTTGGCCTTGTTAATAGCACGGCTACATTTAGTAAAATGATGAGGCAGATATTCAGAGGTGTGAAGAATATTGTTCACTACGTGGACGATATATGTATTTTCACTGAAAACTGGGAAGATCATTTAACTGTACTAGAGACGGTATTTGGCAGGTTGCGAGAGAATGGATTAACTGTAGCACCAGAGAAATGCAAAATAGGTCAACAAGAAATAAATTTTTTGGGTTTTAAGATAGGACGAGGTGGTTGCAGCATGCAAGAAGAGATAAAAGAAAGGGTCTTAAACATCAAAGTACCTACCACAAAGAAAGAAGTGAGAGCCATCTTAGGACTCTGTAATTTTTACCGAGGATTTTTTCACAACTTTTCTCAGCTACTGGAACCCTTGATAGTGTTAACAAAGAAAAGTCAACCTAACAAAATTATTTGGTCAGAACAGTGTCAGAAGGCACTTAATGATATTATAGACAAATTCAAAGGTGACCAGATACTGGTACCTTTTGATTTAAACAGACCAATAATACTTGCCACAGATGCTTCAAGGAAAAACTATTCTGTTATTGAATTAGAAGCGTTGGCCATAGTCTGGTCAGTACAAAAACTACAGAAATATTTACTAGGTAATGAATTTACCATACTTGTGGATCATAAACCATTAACGTCTCAAAAAGTAATAAATAATGCAAGAATCATGCGATGGCATTTGTTACTAACTGACTACAAATTCCAGATTAAATACATAAAGGGTACAAACAATCATATACCAGATCTATTGTCGAGAATGATAATTGGGACATCTACAGAAAATTAATAAATGTGGATTACTACTCAAATGGAGAAGTTTTATACTGTCGTCATCGACATTGAGATGTCAACGATTTTGTCACACACAAATGTACGTTGATTAAGTTATTGTTGTTTGAGCTGATGTCAGAATACTGTTTTTATCAACGCAAGTTATCGTTGAGCACACTTTGCTAAATTTTTCGTCGCATTTAATGGAACAATTCATCGTTATTGTGAGCAGTCGTTGCTCATATTGTCATCTTGACAATGTTAAACGTGAACACTGTGAAAACAATTTTGCCATGGACATTTATTAGTATAGAGACTATTTTGTGTAGAGACTATTATGTGAAAAGACAATTATTGATTTTTTTTTGTGCTTAAACTTTGATCTGACATCATTGAAGCAAGACAGTGTAGTAAGAAACATGTTACACATATCTATCGTCGTCCTGATGTTGATGAGATGATGGACTACACATCTACTCAAGGAGAACCATATATATATTTTTTTTTCTTTTCAAAGTTTGTTACACATTCGTTTATTATTGACATATGTATAGAGATGTAATTGCATTTATATTTTTTGAAGATTGACATGTATTACATTTTGTTTTATTGAAAAGATTGAGAAATAATAGAATAATTAATAATGATATATCATAAGCATGTAATGCTATAAACAATGGCAAGAAAGTAATATTAGATGATTTTATTTTAAATTGTTGCTATTGCCAAAATTTCATTAGGTAATGAAATTTTTTTGGGGATATTGGGGGTGTCCTATCCCTTGTAAGTGCTTGCAGGGTCAGGCATGCATGATGCAATCATCAGTGATGCAATCACCCCAGTAAAATGGGAAATCCAAAAATAGATTTGATGCAATCACACCAGTGATGCAATCACACCCATGATGCAATCACCCCAGTAAAATGGGAAATCCAAAAATAGATTTGATGCAATCAACCCAGTGATGCAATCAACCCAGTGATGCAATCACCCCAGTGATGCAATCCAATGATGCAATATGAGGGGGTGATATATCCTATAAATAGGGAAGTTACCACGGTTGTAGGGGGACGGAGACACACACACACAAGAGAGAGAGAGAATAGAGACCCATGAAGGGGATACTAGATATAACACGTGGACTTAGTGGACAGTGCAGTCGAGAGTTATTATAGTTATAGACTCGTGTACTGGTTTATAGTGAAAGCAGTTACTTGTGATTTATTGCCACATCTCTCATCGAATATTGATCTTAGTATTTATCGTGTGTGTTGAACTATAGAATTATACATGTGATATATTGATTCATCTTCTCAAGTGTTTATATTGAATTATCATATTCTCATCTGTAAATATCACGCATTAAAAAGTTCAGTTAATTCTTTTACAATACAAGGAGTTGTGTCGTCTGATTTAATAAGAGTACAAGTGGGATACGACACTAAATATAGGTTAAGTTTAGCCATTTAAAATAGATAGATGTCTCCGTTTCTTTCCCTTCACACTCTTTGAAATTCAAAACATTAATTAAATCTCGACAGATAGTAATTGAAGAGCATTCAGTTTTGCAAACTGGCGATGACAATGTTATTCACATCACATGTTCTAAGTTTTTCCATCTCTCTCTCTCTCTCTCTCTCTCTCTTTATCTATCAATTTCTCTATCTCACTCTCTCTATTTATCTATCTGTCTCTATCTATCTATCACTCTCTCTCACACACACTAAAAATCACGTTTTATATGGTTTGTTTTGTTTCGTAAAAGCCGGTTTGCTTTACTTTTATATATTTTAATTAAGCTAAAAATTGAGATTTTTTCCACGATACAAACAACCATTCTAAACTCCAGTCAATATTATAGATGAAGATAATATGTAAACAAAACCTTGGCTATTTCAATTTCTAAAGTATGTAAAGTTATTCTATCGTTATAAAAATAGAAGCATTCATATTAATACACTTATTTTTTTAATGTGCATTAATATTCACTATTGCCATAATGAAATGATCTCTCTCAAGAATAATCGATTTGCTAATACTTTCTATACTATAATTAATCTATTCTTGTAAATTGTACTTTGACCTTTTAAAAAAAAAAAACTGCAACAATTAGATAAAGAATAAACTATATAGTAAATGATAAATGTATTGCTAACATTAACTCCATATTAACACGCTGGTTATTTAGACTATTTAGAGGAAAACTAGTCTGCAATGATTGTTTGGGTTTTTTTTAAGTCTTGAGCAAAAACGTAGTCGTAGGTGAAATGAAATAGATGGTATCCCAAAAAAAAGCCTGTAACTATTAAACTAGTAGAGATACTGTCTTATGAGAACTTTATTAAAATGAAATGCATTATCTTTCTATCCATGAACAAATTAAAGCTATACATCTGACAATTAATTTTTCCGATTTTAATATTTGAAAGCATAATTTCAACTGAAAAGGTTATTTAAGAATAAACTTTTAGTAATTAAAAAAATAGAGAGCATTCAATTTCCTTTACAACAGTGTAAAAGTTATTACAATTTAATAAGATTTTATAAAGATGTGATTTGAAAATGGTCATCAGTTTTGATGGAAGGCTTTAGACTGGGGCTGTTTATAGAGCCCATTATGTTTTAAAATTATTTTATCAACTTTAAACTTCATTAATGTAACATACATATATACCAACATGTTGGAAAGTAAATGATCTTTCTAATGATATATATATTTCATATATTTTGACTTAATAAACAGAGATATTAATGTTATATTAACTGGATATAATTTATACCTTCCAATTTTGTATGGATCTTTAAAATCTTACATATTACAAACTAAAAAATAACCAATTATTATTAACAAATGAATACATATTGAAATATATGTTGTTTTTTTTACTCATTTTCAGCTATACTTTCATTAAAATGTTCCCAAAAACGTTACATTTGTGAAGTTTTGAACTTGGTCACCCTTTTGATTCATAAAAATGGCCCTGACCCTAATTTATGTTATCTTAGTAAAATTGTAACCAGTTAAAATTTTAATGATCTAAATTATAATTATGGATGTGACGGAGCTGATGAAAATCTGCATCCATCGGATTCGACAAATATAAATCCGTCAGATTCGAATGTGGATGCGGATTCGGCGAAAGGGGGGTATCTAAAATACGTTCATAACCAAATACGTCTAAACTATGGACAGCTGAGTAAGGGTCCAGTAGTTTAGTTTTATCTGTTTTCTTTATATTGGGTTTTCGAAAGTCTCTAGGTTTTTTTAATCTTAGTTAAGATTTCTACGGCCGTGTTTGGTCTGAAAACGGTATTTTTTCAAACGCAGGCTAGACGGACTTCGTATTATTTTTATCGGGGTCCATCTGTAAATGTGCGCATGCGCAACAATCGAGATTAACTTCCAACTCTTTAAACGATCGCCAACTTTAAACAGCATCATAAATCTTTAAACGTAATTTACTACCTTATTTTATTTTAACTCATAGGAAGAAATTGAATATAAATAATAGACAGCATTTCCCACGAAAATCCTATAATTGTATTAGTTAATTTTTTCCAATGACGCACTGATAATAACTTTAAATAATTAGAGTTCTCATTCATTCTGTTTATAATAGAAACATACTTCTCCGATTATTAACAGCTAATGACGTCATCAACTTTTAAAAAGTTTTATAAACAAATAAAAAAAACAACGTATAATTCTTTAAAATTTTTATTAATAGTGAAAAAAAAACTATACAGTGTTTATTTGTTTAAAAAATGTCACAAAAGAAATAAAGAATTTGTCGCTGTCTTCTTCCCCCAAGACTTCGTTGGTATTTAAAATGAGTATAAGAAAAAAAACATGTATTTTATATGGTTTCTGGGAAAGGGGGGGTGCAATAGATGCTAATTTAGCGCATATTTTTTTGTTTTATTCGTTAAATTTTTTAGTTTGAATGATATTGTTTTCCTCCGACTTTATTAGGCTTGGACAGACCCGAAAAAAGTAATAAAGAATAATTGCCATGCATGCGGACATCTTTACTCTTAATCTCAATTGGCGCACATCTATAGGCGGACCCCGAAAAAAAAAGTAAAACGGCGTCCGTCTGGATAAACTTTAGCCACTGCGTTTTTTCAAATTCAAATCCGGTCGAATTTTTTTTAAAAATCCGTCGGATATGAATTTGCTAAAAAAATGTCGAAGTTCAAATGTCGTCAGATTTGAATTCGAACTTTGTCACATCTCTAATTATAATAGTAAAACCAAACATCATAGTCGGACAATGAAAATAAAAAATTTATCTAGTCACATCATCATAGAATGTCATCATATTAAATGTCTTACATAGACAAGCATCCAGCAGAATTATATCACTTTCACAGAATAAAAGCTATGATTGGTAGGGAAGATTTGATATTTCACATTGTCTGCATTGTAAGTAAATTGAAATCAATTGTAAACAAACTAAAAGTTTTTAAATGTTCTAACAAATCAAAAGAAAAAAAAAACAGCTTTGGCTTGTTTTGGATCAAAACCATTAATAATAATAAAGTTCTTGTAAATCTTGTTATGCTCATTAATAATATTTACTCAACCAAAAATCTATTGAAGTAAAGGTCAGTTATTTCAGAAATTGTTCATATTTATAATATCAAATTATTTCGTCTTACTTAAAACTGTATTCTCCTGTAAAAAAAAACTGCCACTCAAGTCGCACAAAATTATATGTAAAAGTTGTTGCATTCTGATTGTTTTTATTTCCTAATTAATTTTAAAACATCTGTTCAAAGTAAATAAAGTTACTTTACATATGCATCTTATTTTCTAATGCCTGTTTAACAGAGGATATGAGGGCAGAATGAAAAAAATAATATTTATAAATTGACCAAAAACAAATATTCCTTTTTTAGACTTTGACTTTATTTATTTATATAATTATTTATTGAAAATTTTATTCGCAACTATGTACAGAATATAGGGGTCTTATATAATTAGTAATCAACTGACAAAGATGTACATTCAAACCTCATTTTACAAGTAACGTTTTATATAAAATTTGCATTGATACCCAAGCAATCCCTTGCAAGACAAGCAAAATTAAAAAAAAAAATTATAAATCATTAACTGGCTATACAAGAAAGATCTTGCAGTATAAATAATAACTGGATACTTGTCTGATATGTATTAACTGCTGTTTTGTTTTGCAGAGATTTATGTAATCATTACTAAACTGTTTGTTCTTTTCTCTGATGCACAGTCTCAATCAGCAGCTTTACTTGTGTAGTCAAAAATTTTGTGAGCATATATTGTTTATTTAAGTGTTGTAAATATTGTGATTGTGTAGTAACTGTGACAATAACCCCCATCAGAAAACCCTCACTTTAAATAAAATTATGGTAAATGTGTAACATTTTGAAAACCTCAAACAAGAAAAGCATAGCAGTGCAAGCAATGAGTCTTTGTAACACAGTGCAATGTCAAATTTTTTTAGAACTTCATGTTAACAAAGCAAAAGCAAGTATCAATGGATAAGTTCATTGTTAACGCCTACATAAAGAAATTATGATGAGCGAACAGGTAACATCATTTCTGTTGAAACAGAAAAAAATGCCCTACACAATGATTAAGTTTGACTACTTCATATAATTAAAAATGAAAGTCATAAAAAAAAGTATTCATTATCACGCATCCCAGTTTCCATTATCTCTTATGCTTTTATATGCAGATGCTTTGGATTAAAAGCATCTCCCTGGAACAAATCGTGCTCGTAAGATGAGGTTTGACTGTATTGCTGTGGTTTTAAAAAAAAGTAAAATATTATAAGTCATGAGGTAGTAAAAAAAAATTTGATGATATTGATAAGTTGAAGTTTTTAAATTTCAATTTTTTTTATGCATATTTTTTTCCAGGTAACTCCTGTGCTGAAATAATGTTGTTCAAGCCTGATTCAGGTTTGGCACATTTTTGCTTATCATTGGCCAGAGCTTTTTTATATCCTAGTTATGTTTCATTCAACTGGCTGATGTGCTTATATATTACAACTTTCCAAGAAGAAAAAAACCCAAGTGCCATTTTGTTGAGAAAGATTGCTTTAACACCAGTCTATGCATCAATCTTTATTCTTTTACTGCCTATCTTGATGATTTTTTTACCCATTAGATGTGCTCTGCTTTATGCAAGACGTCCTTTCATGTGCTCAGAGCACCACACCCCTTACACAGAATGGCAAACTGAAGTTTTAAAAGAAGCAGTTGATAAGGGTTATCACAAGTTTGGGATTGCAAGTGCTAATCTTTGTCTTATGCCTGAGTTAGCTTCCAAGATGAATCATCTTACCGATGTCAGCTATAGAGCAGAGAAAATCGGGGAGAAGATAATCTTGAATCAATTCTTTGATGCAGAATGGGAGAAAGAAGAGATGATGTTGAAAAGGAAATTAAATGACACTAGTTCAAAGGGTGAAACAAGCGAAACCAATGATCCCATTGACTGTGGTGGTGACAACTTAAAACCAAAACAGACAAAAAAGAAGCAGTGTCTTGAAGGAAATGTGGCTATTGACTTTCCTGTTGTTGATATTTTTGCCATTCAGGAAGCATGGTCAAGTTATCAAAACAAATTACTCATGAAACAGCTACATAAAGTATTTCCTTACATTGTTCATGATGCAGGCGTCCACTCTTACAGTAACAATGCTTTCTTTTTGAACAGTGGTCTTCTTATTGCAAGTAAGCATCCTATTGTAGCTGTTGATTTTAAAGCTTATTCGAATTTCGTAAAACATGGAAGATTGCTTTCAAACGGACTTCTTATGACGCAGGTAAAAATATAATACTATTTAAATTTTGTTGATGTGCTAGCCCTTTTGATATTGTTAATAAACATTTTTTATTTTAGTTTAAAATTGACTCATTCTCAGATATATTTGGTATTAAAAAAACTAATTTGCTTCATAATTGTTAATTTCAGTTGGTTTTAGGATCTAGTAAAACCAATAGAAACGTTGGTTTTGTATTCAATACACACCTCCAATCATATCAAGGTAAATAGATAAGCCAAATATATGTGTCTGATTGCGTTTGTTTTTAAATATTAAAAAAAAATATTAGTTCTCATTTTTATGTACTGTATTCTTATTATGATTTTTGTTATCAATGTATTACCCTTACAAAATATGAATATTTAAGCCACTTCTAAAATGGATTTTACAAATAGGTGGATTATTATTACATGTATTGATTTTATGCTATTAATGCTTTTTAAGCCATATTAGCCATACCCAAAGTGTGTATTAGGTTAATATGGCTTAAAATGCTTCATATATAAATCTCTCTAAATTTTATCAAACCTTATAAGCCTTACTAGCCTAACCCACATTTTCAAAAATGAGTTGTTTTTTTTTTTCTTTTTTTAAGGTAAAGAACAAATTATTCCCAAGCAGTTAGATGAAATGCTTAGCTGGATAAAACAGTTCAAGGAAGACAATAAACAAGCCGGTGACAATGAGCTTTTCTGTATTTTATGTGGTGATTTCAATTTTGATAACTTTTCACCTGGTAAGTGTAAACATTTAAAGGGAATTATGTAAAACATAGTTTGATAACGTGCTCTCACTATTTTATCTGATCACTTTTGTCATAGTTACTACACAATCACAAAAGCTGCAACACTTTAATAAATGATATATGCTCACAAATAAGTTGACCCTGAATATGACCAAGCACGAGAGAAAACAACCAGTTCAGTGGTTATCTTTGCTCATCTTGCAAAACACTCATAAATTACTCGTAAACCGAGTTTGAAAGTACATTTAGTAATTTATTTTAACTTATCAGTTTTGATTTTCTTTTTTATTAGCGGATAGAGAAAGCAGCCAACATCCAGTATTTACGGAATTCTCAGACTTTTGTAGAGTACGAGCTAACCTTGACAAGTCATGGACAGTAGGTCTGCAGATAATTAATTACTAAATCAATTACAGTTGACTTTTTTTTCATCATAAATCTTTTTAGTAAACACCCATTATTGGGCAGGGATACCAGTGTTAATTTATTTTCAGTAGCCGTTGAATACTAGGGGATTATTTGGCTAGCACTTTTCCCAGTCCCCTATTTTCAATAGCTCTTATTAAGTGCCTATTCCTTTATCTATTAGGATTTGAACCTGAGTCTTTACTAGCATTTTAGCTGAGTTCTGCACATCTAAATGTAATCTCCATAATCAGTATGAAAATTTCTAATTTAAATAAAAACATGACTTTGTTTCCAAAAGTTCATTTTGAATTTTTTTTAATCAGAGATACACATTTTGATTTGTATATCTACAGATTAAAAATTAATGTTAGTCAAAATATTTTGTTAAGTGAATAAGAATGTGTAGAACTATTCAGTTTTAAAATATCGGATGTATACTGTAGTGTTGTTTTAGTCCCAGGTCATATTTTAGTTTCAGTTTTTATTTCGTTTTTTCTGTAATAATTTTAGTTTTAGTCTTGCTGCTAATTTTAGTTTTAGTTTTAGTTCTCGTTGACGAAAAGTCAACATTTTCGTCAACGAAGGTTTTAGTTTTCGTGAACGAGAACAACACTATATTTTAGTTTCAGTTTTTATTTCGTTTTTTCTGTAATAATTTCAGTTTTCGTCTAGTTTTAGTCTTGCTGCTAATTTTAGTTTTAGTTTTAGTTCTCGTTGACGAAAAGTCAACATTTTCGTCAACGAAGGTTTTAGTTTTAGTTTTCGTCAACGAAAACAACACTAGTATACTGTTACCTTTTGGTTCAATTCTCTAAGAGAATCCATTTTTTATTCTCTGCTACTTTTAAAAAGATGATAAGGATGTTAAGGCTGGGTAGGGCATTTAACTGTCATCCTGAGGGTTCAGTGAGAGCTTCAGGACTTTATCAGGTCCTGATGAAGTTCCATAGTCTACCTATCTTAAAATGGGTATCTGGCACTGGTCAGTGTAGTAAAGATGTCTGGGAATTGTGCTAGCCCTCAAAATGCAATGGCTTCAAAACAAATAAATCCTAAACTTTATCAGATCCTACTAACCCTTATTAGCTGTAATGATCAAATATTTACTACATCTAATTACTTTTAAAAAGAATGGTGATTAAGACAGTATATAACGTTGAAAATTCAACATTGTCAAAAAAATAAGAAAATAACGCTATAAAGGAGTGGTTATATAACCTAGATAAAATGTAAACTGAGATCTGTTTCACTGGACATACAGATGCACTAATTTGTAGTTCTGCAAACTATAAAAATTATTCTGGCAGCATTTATGTAAATGTAATTATTTAATGCAGTATAAATTATGAAAATTAAACCTTGTCCAGTCGCATTAAAATTACTTAAAGTTAAATACATAAAGATGAAAATACGAGAAAAGCTGGATTTATAGTTCCTGTATTGATTGTATTTATGTTGCTCTCTTCACATTTAATTATTTGTTTTGTGTCCTATAAATTACAGGAACTGAACTGAGACCAGAATTTATGCTTGACAATATTGTTTCCACCCCTGAGGGTCTTAAGGCTGTACTAGAAGATCCTGCTCTTCGTCAGTGTCACTTGGTGGATGCTGATATAGTAGAACATTGTAAAGAGACAATAGTTACTGGCAGCGTTAAAAAAGATGACCAAGGCAATGTTAAAGTTTTCCCTGAAGGTGGAAGGCGTCGAATCGACTATATATTAAGTAGCAGTTCAAATCCATTGGTAAGATAATTTAAACTAAATGGAATTTTTTTTATGATTCATTTTATAAGCTTGTATTTTATTATATTTCTTAACATTTTAATCAATACATTCTATTTAATCAGAATGTTGAAGGTTACAATTTCGTGACCAAACTGGCAACACTGACTGATCACATTCCCGTTGCAATGGAATTTACTTGCCCAAACCTTCACTGAAAAAAACAGATCAAGATTTGTATCTTAAAATCCTAGTTTGTGATAGTGCAAAATTATGTGCTCATTTTAAACTAAGTAAAATATCAATTTCACTCAAAATAGTTTTCAAATTATGACGAAAAAAATAAAGCATTAAATTTAAATTTGTTATCTAAGAATAATTTTAGTAAATGTAATTGTTTAATGCTTAAAATTATATATATATTATCAAAATACTGAAGAATGCTGTTGATCCCTGAAAATAAATTCTGAATAATAGGATGCTGATTAGTAATTAATAGAAGCAAAATAAAACTGAACTGGAGAATGAACTTTTATTGTTGTTTTTTTTTTCCAGATTTATGTTTAAATTTTTTTTAAGCTTTTCATTTCAATTGTACTGTTTAAATTTTTTTTTTTGACATTTTGAAGAATTAAGTTTCTTTTTCACTTTTTAAAGTTGTGAACGTTTTTGATCTTTTCTCATTTAATTTACTGCTTTTAGAATTAACTAATTAATATCTTTCTACATCTGTCAGAAATATTAAAAAGCTTTTTGATTTACTGCTGCACAAGCTTTAATGTTTAATTTTTTTCTACTTAGATTGATATCTGCATCTTCCCTTATCATTGCTAATTTTTTTTTTTACATGTGTACATGTATTATTTATACTGTGGTGAAACACATTATATTTGACAAAAATTAGCTGTATATGTACATGAAATTGTGATAACCATGGCTTTGTCATTGTTATGTATAGTTACATTGTAACTAATCCTTGACAAAATAGTATTAATATTACATAAGAATGTTCTTATTTATTTTTTATATTATTTTTTTATTAGGTAATATGCAATATATGTTACTGATCATAATTTTGTCTGTCTCCAAATATGCATTCCAAAGTACTTAACAACAGTATCCACTCTTTACATACTAAAATGAAAGATAATGCATATAACTAAATATGTGTAGCTTGATTTAGGGCTGGCCTTAGTAAGTATATTGCCTGATAGGAAACATGTTAGGTTGCTGTCCACATACATTCTGTAATGTGTGCTCTGAATAGATTGCACTTACAGAGAGCCCCTAGATTCAAGTCTGTGTTGAGAGCAGTCCAGTCTGTCAAAGCCTTGACTATATTTACTTTTTTTTATGCTTTTAAGGGGAATATGATTGTTTGAAAAAAATATGACTGAATTTAGGGAAGATTTTACATCATTTAAATCTTGTGATTTTTGCAACTTTACATTGACAACACTTTGTCAAAAGTAAAAAATGTGTACTTGTGCTAAAACAACTGTATTGGTCTTTTGCTATTTATATACTGTAAATTAAGCTTATGTTTAGCTTTAGCCCAATTATATGACCTTATAAAATTTAAAAAAAATATAAATATTTATTGTTTTTCCTTATGTGTGATGCAAAAAATATCCCTTCCATTGAACAAGTATTTTTTTCTTATTTTCTCGCTGTACTGTATGCATGCACTCAAGGCCGAATTTAGACTTGATAGGCCATTAGCTATTTGAGATATAGTGCCCTTTTTAAATCCAGATATTATATGTCAGTGCCAAATACTTAAGTATATATGACAATTGCTCACTCTGACAATGTTTTGGGGGCCCCTAGAAAGTGGGGGCCCTAAGCTATAGCTTGAGTAGCTTCTACGTAAATCCTGCACTGCATGCACTAGATTTAACATGATCATTCATAATGTTCTATGTAAATATCTGTGTGCAGAGATTATTCTTTTTGTTGTTTCATCAAAAAAAAATATCAGCTTCTTTCTAAATTGTTGCTATTATTACAGTATACTTTATTCAAAGGCAAATAATATTTTAATAATTTTTACAGATCTTTCTTTAGTTTAACATGATTTTATCAAATTCATTATGATTCGCATTGAATAAAATACACATTTTGTTTTTTTTGTTTAGTAAAACCAATAAATAAAGATGTTCCAGCTCAGCCTGCTATCACACTGTCAGGCTATTAATGATGCTATTTCTTGTTCCTGTATGGAACATGAAACCATTATTAGAAATATCTATTGTTAAGGTTGATTCCTTCCTAACAGAGCTGTTCTCAAGTTTGTGCAAACTATGGTACAGCCCAGAGCACCCTGTCATTTGAAATCTAATGCTAGCATGGCCCTGTCAGGTACCTTTGTCTAGAGCTCCCGAAAAAGTCACAATGTAACCGTAGGTACCTATAGATTATATCTGTATAAGATATAATCTGTGTAAGTACCTTTGTCAAGTGCCCCCTAAAAGTCAAAGAAATTTGCTTCGCATCCTCAGTCGTCATGTATTTTGTTTTTGCTGCCATAGAATGCATATGAGAAGTGGAATGGTTACATAAGCTCTATGTATTTGAGAATGGAATGGTATGGTAATTTTCTATGTATATGTTGACCTGGTATACTTCAAGACGTTTCTTGTCGATAATTCTGCCATTTATTTCGTATCATAATGGTAGGCCAACTATCGATAGTACAGAGCCAGTTGTATGGGCTTGATGGCGACCAAACTTTTTGCGTGAGATCCCCAAGTTGTTGGCTCTAACTGGTAACTATCACAACGATTTACTGATACCTTCTATTATGTCGTCTTTAATATGTTATAATAGTGACCAAATGCCGCTCTTAAATGAAGTTCTCAGTGAAGCCAGTTTATTTCTTTTTTTTTTAAATTAATTTTGTTTACTAAATCTTAATAAATTGACTAGGGGAGTATTTTTTTTGCTGTAAAAAAAAAAACTGGCACACCTACAGCCCCCGTGGCCAAGGGGTGGGGACACTGGGGGGCCATGCCCCCTCCCCCCCCCCGCTAGGTATGGAGTGCCCCCCCCCCCGCTTAAAAAAGAAGAAGAGGAAAAAATAAAGAAAAAGAAAAGGTGCCCCCTTGCTGGGTATTGGTGCCCCCCTGCTTACTTTGACCTGGCTAAGGGCCTGCACACCTATATGATTATTACAACAGTAGAGCGTACTTCTAAATATCGTTTATAAACGTTACTCATGGAGAACATGTTTACTGTTGTATGTATTTTATCTATGCTAAATACGACATAGTCTACATGTGATTGAGAAAATTCTAACCTCATTTTTTTAAATCGATAAATGCAGCCTGGTTGATTGTCTTGTGGGCTAAATTTAGATGATGGTTTTTTTTTTAATCTTTAATGATAATTTAGGCCTACTATCCTTAATAGATCGGGGTAGATGAATTAAGGCTCAACTTTCAATGAGACATTTTGGTTAGAACAATTTCCAGCTGTCCGGGGCGTCGTTACCGCCAACACCCCACTCCCTCCACCCTTCCAATGATCCACACCCAATTATATACAACACACTCCGTAATGCCTTCCCATCACCCCCTCCCTTCCAATGATCCACACCCAATTATATACAACACACTCCTTAATGCCCTCCCATCACCCCACCCGAAATGGGCAAGGGGTAAAATTTTCACAGTTTTAGCACGATAATTGGTTTTAGACTCCGACTCGGGTGCCACCACCAGCCCCGTAGCGTGAAAAATTCTACAGCAGGGGCCAGGCATTCTACAGCAAGGGTCAGGCAATAGCGGGGGGGGGGGCAGTAAATAGATTTTACTAAGTAGAGCAAACAAGCAGAGGGGGCCAGACAAAACTCAGGGGGGCGCCCCCCTGCCCCCCCGCACGCTACGGGCCTAGCCACCACTAACGCTAGTTACGCGACTGTTTTAGCATATCTCCCCAACCCCCTCCAAATCAATTACTGGCATTAATTAATGTCATGTAGGCCTACACCGCCTACCCTTGCAGAGTTGGGAAAACTTAGACATTGGAATAGACGACGTTCTAGTGTACAGTGGATTCCGCTTAGTTGGGACAGCCGATTATTTGGGACAAATCTCAAAGAAACCAAACCAAGAAGCCAATAGTAAATGTGTATGTTTAATTGGGACAATTAAGCGGAATCGACTGTATTTGTGTGTGTGGGGTAGGGGGTGGTCATGGCCTGCTGTCCCAGTATGAACGTTTGATAATATTTACACATAAAACATTCATTAAGAGTATAATGTAGTACCACGCCTACTTATCAGTATTTTTTTAAAAACCAACGCCTAGGCTATACGACGCTTTCCACACACGTGCCTTATCAGAAATCGAATTTTAACTTGGTCTCGTACAGTGTGTGACAATAGTTGTGAATGCTGATTTGTCCTAATATTTTCTTTCCTTCACAGTTTTATGAAGTTATAAAACAAATTGAATTAACTTAAAATATTTGTCAAATAGATAACCGTAAGGCTAACTAAGGCCTTAGTAAGGGGTAAGGCTAAGTCTACAATGCTAACACTTGATGACTACAGAATAAAAAAAATATTATTAAACCCTCGACCCTCGCCTATGCCGTATCATGATGCACAACTTCCCTCCATCCGCCACCTCTTTCTGTGCCTTGCATGGGAAATATGGTTAAAAATATGTCTTTTTTTTTTAAGCCTAGCGAGCAGCGGACCGTACGCCTTTTGTTAGAGTAGATCAATGGTGGCGAACCTATGGCACGCAGAGCCTCATCAGTCGGCATGCTACTAAAATATCACTTCCTTTAATTTTAATTGGAGTGTTGGCACTTTATTATAAATAAGTGGTTACTTATTTATTTTGTGTTGAACTTTGGGCACGCGGCCCCTAAAAGGTTCGCCACTCTGGACTAGACCCACACCATAGATTAGACTCGTATATGGTTAGAGTTAGAACCATACGACCACATACAACTTTGAACAAGGGAGACTACTATGAAAATAAACATGCCGACAAGTACCTTTATATCTATGGTAGTACCTATAATTATTTCACTCAGGGTGTTCATATCTCCGTAGTGTTACGTCAATTACTTAAAACGGTTGTATTTAATTAAAATTACATTATGCATGTACCATATATGAACTAGTAATTATTGTAATGGAAACTTTATCAGAAACAAACTGAAGCAAACAAAAATAATTCAATTCAATTTAATGATTTAGAAAAGTTAGGCCCGCGACCTGCCATGCCCCAAATGCCCTGCCCTAAATAGCCTAATACTGTAATGTTGATATTGATACATAACTTCATAAGTTTACTTGAATAATGTCAAGCGCTGCCTTTGGATTGTGTCAAGAAGGCTCGGAAGTGTGGGTAAGTATTTAAAAAAAAAATTAATACATTTAAATTTATATTAAGTCATCAAGTCTTAGCTTTAGGCTTAGCCTTACCCCTTGCCCTTACTAAGGCCTTAGCCTTAGGGTTATCTATTTGACAAATATTTTAAGTTAATTCAATTTGTTTTATAACTTCATAATTAAGTTAATTCATAATTTAATCAGTTATTAGGCCTATCAATATTTATAATGATTTATGATAATGATTGGTATTATAATGAGTAGCCTACTTGATTTTGTTATTGTTAGAATACCAATAAATGAATAATCCAATATAAAATAAATATAATTTAAGGCATTGAAGCTGCTTGACTGTTGGTATTTTCTACGGTGACATACAAATCATACATATGCTCATGGGCATATTCATATAAGAGGGGGGCATTTGCTCCCCAACCCCTTACATTTAAAAAAAATGTCATAAAGTTGTTATTTGCCCCCCCCCCCCGGAAAAATTCCTAGCAACGCCCATGCATATGCTGTATATAATTTGTTTACATTTGTTCATAACGATAATCATTTTCAAGATTATTAACCAGTTTACTGTTGTTACCATTTTTGGAAAATTATGAAATTTTGGCATGAAAAATTATATTATTTTGATCAACCATTTGTATGACTTATGAGCTGTATATTTTTTTCAGAATGAAAGCCTTCTTTTAAACAGTTCATATCCACATTTCACAGAATGTTTCAAGGACACTGTGTTAATATGGGTACCTTGTGGAATACTTTGGTCTCTAACACCTATTTATTTTTACTACTTAAAAGTGAAAAAGAAACCAAGCATTCCTCTGAACTCTCTGAATGTCACAAAAACAGTAAATCATTTTCTTTTTTTTTCATCTTTACTTTTCATAATATGATTAATTTTTTTTTTAAAGTTTCAGTGGCTTTATTTTTTTTAAATTTTCTGTGTAATGTTTGATGCAGGAACTTAACATTATAAAAGTTTAAAATAGACGTCAGTGGACATAGATCATTGTTCTATTATAATCACTTAAAATTTACTTCAATCTGTATTCAGGCATGAACTTTTAAACATTTTTAATGTCAATAAGGATGGAATGCCTAATTTTGAGATGTAACTGTTTTAGATTATTTCATACTGTTTGCATTCCCACATATGGCCATTTTTTTTTACTTTTTTTTTACTTTTTTTTATGACAAATGATATATATATATAAGCAAGAACTTTTATTAAACATGAATTACTGCATAGTAAAATGTTGTTATATTTTTTTTCACAGATATTTGGTCTTCTGTTAGCACTAATTTCTTTAGTTGATCTAATTCATGACATCTCACAGTCTGGTAGTCCAACAGCAAAATATGTTTCTAATGTTGTTAAAATAGCAACATTTGTAAGTACATTGATTTCAAGATGAACAGTTATTTAAATTAATTTGAATGAAGGGAAGGGGTTGCTGTGCTCTATGCCAGGAAATGGTGAAAAATTATTTTAGAGGAAGGGGTAGATAAAAAAATAAAGGGTTAATAAGTAAATAGTCATTAGTGAAAAGTTTCTTAACAGCTAATGCACTTTCTTTCCTTTTGTAAGATTTCCATATATTAATAGTATAATTTCTTTTAAATTTAATACTTTTCTAACAATTAATTTACTAGCTCATTTTCCATTCCTAGAGAAAGTAAAAATCTAGTGTTCATTAAGAAAGTTATAATTGTTTACGGGAAATTGAAATATTGTTTTTGTAAGATTCATATCCTTTGAAAAAAAAAAGTATTTTAGCTTTCTTTCTTCTTTTTTCCAATAAGCTCTTGGCTGTTATTTTAATACAACTTGAACGTTGTTGTGGGTTCATAACATCTGGTGTGCTCTTCATCACCTTCACACTTCTTGTTATTTCTGGAGTTGTCCCGTTCTACTCCAATATTGTTGAAGAGGTAAAGAAAAATTTTAACTTAGATTATTTATATGGTTCAAAATAATATGCTTAAATTTTATCATTTTTTTAAACTTGCATTTTATGTTTTGATTTACTTGTTTTCAAACAGACATATTACTCTGATTTCTTTGAATTTGTCTTGTACTGCATTTACTTCTGCTTCTTATTGGTGGAATACTTTCTACTGTTCTGGGCAGATTCACTTCCCGGTAATGAATGTAGGGAACTAACAGGAAAGGTAAATATAGTCATTAGTGAAATCTTAGCCAATGTGAAAATAGTAAATTTATTTAAATGCTAAAGATTGATGCATTCCATATGAGCCACACATAGCCTATCTGCCATCAGAATCAAGACAGTATTTGCCCTTAGACTTTCTATGATTAGCTTCCAATCTGAAATATATTAAGAACAGTGAAATGTCGCTATAACGAAATTGACAGGGACTCGAAATTTGTTCCTAATAATGAAAATTTGTTACACTGAAATTGGGGGGAGGGGGAGGACGACATCATTTTCTGTTCTTAATATGTGGATATAGTTCATTTGGGTATCAATGCAAATATATTGTGGCATTTTACAAATTTCTCAAAAGATATTTAGCTAAAAATGTTAAATTTTCTTTCCGTTTATTTCTTATTAGTTTAGCTACAAATTTAGCTTTCGTTACTTATTGCTAACGGTCATTGAACTAATGGGCGTAACTCATTTATTTTTGTAACAGTTTTTCATCATGATTTACTCCCCTTAATTTATAAGACCCTTGGCTCTCTTACTCATATTGTCTCATTATTAATTATAAAACAATTAAATAATTTATATATTTATAAAAAAAACATATAATGTTTATTTTTTTAACTAGAATAAATTGTATTACAATTAGAACAAAAGTATAGTTATATCACAAAAAGGTCAAATAAATCACTCTTTTATTCTTAACATTGTTAACATTATTTTTTTTAATCCCGCGATAGTGGTTGTCCTATGACGTCTTAACTCTTTCTTCCTCCTCCCCTTTCCCACCTTGCTATAACTCTCATCCTTCACTCCTCCCCCCGGTTTGCTGTTACGTAATTGTGCCCGCCGTGGCTTGGCTGTCTCATGATGTCTTGGCTCTCTTCCTGCCCCCTTTCCCCACCTTGCTTAAACTCTCCTCTCATCCCTTCCACGTTCGTTGTTACGTAATTATGCCCCTCCACTTCCCGCCGTCCTGAGACGACACCTGACTCAGCACTGCACGTGGTAAAATTAATTTTTACCATCATAGTCAACAGAGGTTAAAGGTTACCATAACATCTTACTCCTCTCACACTCCACATCCAATTATCTAGTAACTGTGGATGTTGTTGAGCTCAAGTTGACTTGAAAATTTAGAAATTTGACGAATTAATTTTTTTTGGTAAGAGGATAAAATTAAATATCGGCAAAACTCTATTTTTTTCGCAATACTGAAAAAAGAAATTCGTTACAACGACACTTTTTAACAGATGTTATATAAGCGAAGGAGAAGGGGCGAACAAAAATTCTCTGTACTGAATATTTTGTTACACTGACGTTCGTAATAATGACATTTAACTGTATAAATTATTTTTAAAGGCATTAAAAAAAATAACTTTTGATTGGTGACTTCTTTGCCTAGTTTTGAAATTGTTCTAAGTATTAATTATGCATATTTCATAATCTAACATTTTAAACTTTTGTTGTGAAAATTTTCTATTAAGCCATTCAAGTATCATTATCAGTGTGGTTTTCTAAATTTAAATATATTTTATTGATAAAATGGGGTAGGGGCAATTAAATTGCTGCATATTCTTGCACACCATCACCTAAAGCAAACCCATCACCAAATGAATTCTCTTTACTGAAATTAAAATTTTATCCTTTTAATGACTTTTATTGATAAAGTTTTTAGAAAATTCACTTAAAATTGGCTTTTTGCTTATGGTGATAGAGATTTCTGAACAAGCTAACTATTCAAAAGTTGGTTTGGTTCATATTAAGTGTATTTAAACAATATAACTATTCAAAAGTTGGTTTGGTTCATATTAAGTGTATTTAAACAATATAACTATTCAAAAGTTGGTTTGGTTCATATTAAGTGTATTTAAACAATATAACTATTCAAAAGTTGGTTTGGTTCATATTAAGTGTATTTAAACAATATAACTATTCAAAAGTTGGTTTGGTTCATATTAAGTGTATTTAAACAATATCCTCTTAAAATACTATAACATATGTAAACATATAACTATTTGAAAAAAAAAGTTCCCCTTAGCCCTAACGGGCCATTTGGGCAGATGAAGTGTAGAATTCATCTGTTTCTATAACCCCGGCATATGAAGGGGTTGTGTGGTTAGCACAATGCCCGGCCGCCTTTACTTCCCCAACTAAAATCAGGTACCCATTTAAAGCTGGGTGGACTTGTGGGATGATTTTGAAACAAATTTCACCTGGAAAAATTCCCATGGTCCTCACGAGGATCGAACCCAAGACTCTCAGGTCGACAGTCAAGTATCTACACCACTCGGTCATCTGTCTCACTGTATATAACTATTTACCCTTCCTGTAAATTTTGCAAGTCTGTTGGAGCTGTAAATTTATTACTGTAAAAACGTAATAGACTATATTTAAAGAGTAATAGCAGTTTCACTGTATCATGACAAATTTAGGTGATAGTTTTACAAGTTTGTCTTTGCTAAATGAATTTATGGGGAGTTTAATGAGTGACTTTTTTTAAGGAAGTGTTCAAATTATTTTGTAAGTTATCTAAAAAAAAATGGTCTTCAGATCCGCAAAAAAAATGAAACCAACTTTTAGTTTATTACTAGTTTTTAGTATTTAATTTTTAAAATTACAAATATGCCATTAATAATGGCAAATTATTTTGTTGATATTTTTGCAAATACTTAGTTATACAGAATAGTTGAGCAGTTGTTAAAAGTTTTTGTTACTCATTCAGCCAGAATGTCCAGAGACTAAAGCTTCATTCCCAAGTCAAATAGTATACTTTTGGATTGGCAAGTAAGAAAAAAAAGCTTACAGTTCTATTTACTATGTTGTATAAAGTGATATGGCTTACTCTGTAGACATTGTTTATTCCTGAAAAGTAATTATTCAATATAAAAAATGCTTTTTTCTCTTATAAAACAAAAAGATTGTTGATACAAGGCTATCGCAAAGATCTAGAAGAGGATGATGTATTTAAACTGAATCCTAGGGACCAATCTGACAATGTTGTTCCAGATTTCGAATATGCATGGGAAAGGGAAAAGCAAAAAGCTAGAGCCAAAAACAGTCTCAGAAAGTAAGTAAAGCTATATTATTATAATGTGATTTAATTTGCATAATGGTTCTAATCTTAATACATGTATATATAACTTCTATAACCTGTTTTTTTTCTGCTTCAGCAAAGATTCATCAGTCAGATCTAGGCATAATACCCCAAGTACTTCCACATCTGAGACATCTTTACTTTTACAAAATGAAACAATAAAGTTTTCAAAAGGTAAAAAAAGTGATGCTAGTCAAGTAGAAGCCTCACTCCTGAAAGTGATTATTAAAGTTTTTGGAGGGACTTTGTTCATCAGCCAGGTTAATTTTATTACATTTTGAAATAATATTTTTTTTTTTAAGAAAATGCTTTTCACTTAAATCCGCACAGATCAATAATTATTTATATTAATTCTAAATATATTATTTAAGAAGTATTTTTTTCCATAATAAATCCTTTGTTTTTATAGATCATAAAACTGGCAGCTGATCTACTGACATTTGTGATGCCAATGTTAATTGAGTAAGTCGAAGTTTTGTTACTTCATAAATGATCCTCACAATATTATTTGTTAACAATAGCTATCTGATCCAAGCAGAAATTATATAATTCATCTTTTCTTATAGATAGAACAATGAAACACTAGTACTAAATACTAGGAGCATTGGATAGTTTGAACATAGATCTCTAGGATTCTCTGCGTGAATATAAGCTAAATAAGAATGTCATACAAAGTGCACATGTTTTTTTTAATCTAAATATATAAAAGTGAAACTTTTTGTAGATATATAAATGTGTGGTTGTGAGACAGAAATTTGAACCAGCAGTCACTAAACTTGGCATGCTAATCTATTATGACTATTACTTTTCTTTTTAATTTTCAGGATTTAGCTATTTTTTATTTTTAAAAACTATATCCACAAGTCTCTTTACAGTCATCTTAGATGACCATTTGGCTGTTTACATTGTAACTGCACATGACTTAAGTATTTAAAGTAAAACCAAACAGAAATAGGATATTGATGTAATTGAAGGGAGGGACAAAATACATGTATTTACTGTATTAATTTTGTTGAGATTAGACTGTATTTTTATATGTGCTAATGTGCATATTTTAACAAGGTGTTTCACTGTAATACAATAAGAATTTAAAAACCTGGGTAATATTATATGTTTAGAGAGGTATATAGAAATATGCAGTACTACAAACATTTGACTTTAAAATTCTTTATGGTTATATATTTATGTTCTATCAACTCTGTCGATAAAAAAAATAGAACTTCTATGCTTAAATTCATAACTTTAATTTTCAATTGTAGGAAGTTTTTTCTTTAATCTAAAATCTAAATGAATATACATGTATATAGTTTAAGTAAAGATAGTGTTTAAATATTACTTCTACATTATAATCATAAAAATGAAAATTTAAATTTTAAAAATGATCCCATGTTCAACTAATGTTTTATGAATGTTAGGTACATTTAAAAAAAAAAAGGTTTTGTAGTAATAGATTGGGTGTTAAATCCATACTACATAAAAATAAATAAATATTTGATCTTTAGTGCAAAAATATTTCTTTTACATCAGATGTTTTGATCTGAGCTTTTGATGCACCGTACTTCATTATTATTTTCTGTTCTGTTTGATTCAGACACCTCATAGCATTCACCCTTCATCGACAGACTGAAAGAGAATGGAAGGGCTATGTTCTGGCTTGTTCATTTTTTGTTGTAGCCATGCTAAAGACTTGTCTCTACCAATATCACTTTCATGTTACCATGAGTCTGGGAATGAGACTCAAGAGTGCTGTGATTGCAGCTGTGTACAAGAAGGTTAGAAAATATTTATACCCTTCTTGTTCTAAGGGACTGGGATGGTCATATGTTAGAACACATGACTTTTCTATCTGAAGACCAGTACTCTTTCTGAAGATCTATGTAATAAGATTTTTCTCACGTTCAGGCAGCGGCGTAGCGTGGGTATCGGCCGCCCAGGGCGGAAGACGATTTTGCCGCCCTCTCATTTAGGTATTTCAGTTTAATCTATACATTTTGCCGCCCCCCTAAAAAGTAATAAAAAGTGACGCCCAGTGCGGACCGCACCCCCCCCCCCCCAGGTACGCCACTGGGTTCAGGTGATGTCCGTAGCTCCAGTAGTTATTCTTTTTTTTTAAAAAAAAAAAAAAAACTCAAAATAACCTTAAATGATGTTTAAAGATATTAATAAATTATTCAGGTGATAATACTCTGTATATAATTTTAAAAAGAAATCTTTGATCATAGGCACTTACCATAAGCAATGAAGCTAGAAAGGAATCCACTGTTGGTGAAATAGTCAACTTGATGTCTGTACGGACTGTCAGAGAATACAAGATGTTACAGGTTTGTTTTCATAGTGTGAGTTTCTTGTTTCTCTAAGAATACTTTTTCTCTGGTACTTTCCATTTTTTTTACTATTCATCAAATTATTCTATTACTAGGTTACATCTACATTATATGGTCCATGCCTCTTATGATCATCCTTGCACTCTACATGCTTTGGGGAACTTTAGGTGCTTCATCAATGGCTGGACTTACAGACTTCTGCTGCTTATTATACCTCATAAATGTCTGGGCAAATAGCAAACGAGAATCTTACTTAGATGCAAAAAACGAAGAAACAAAAGACAAAAGAATAAAGATTATGAATGAAGTACTGAATGGAATTAAAGTAATAACACATTTTTTTACATTATATTATTGTCATGTGTGGGTAAAGGGTGGAGATAGGTGTGTCAAGGTCAAGGTGGTTGTATGGTGGTCAAATGCTGGTTGAAATATTTGTGAGTGGGAGTATGTACGCAAGTGAGAGAAGGTATGAGATATAGATGTGAGTGGGCATGGATAAAAGAGGGGAGAGAAATGGAGGGAAGGTGAGACAGCGTAACAATGCTTCCATGGAGATCAAGAGAGTTCAAAATTAGAGATTTCGAGGATTGAGTGCAAGGTCTAGTTAATGAGAAAGCGAGGTTGAGTCGTTGGAGGTGTTAGACAATGTTTGTGAATAGGAGCTAATGTATTAGAAGTCAAGTGATTAAGCAGTTATATGGAGATCTGTGTATTTAGTTTATATCATTGCTTATTCATGTTGTGGATGTATATGTTATTTGTAGATCTGTATGTTTTATTTCTATATTAATAAATGAGCCACGGCTACCGAAGTTTCTTGTGATTTTTGAATAAACGTGCAAGTGTGTATCTATTGTACTAGTCCCAGTTTATAAACTAAAAGCTTGATTCAAAGTGACCACATAAAATAAACAAGGCATTGACAATTACTTATTAATTATATTATCTAATGATAAATATTTATTTAAAGTAGTCTGATTACTAAATAATATGTGAATGAAAAGTATTTGAGATTTATAAACGTTTTCTACTAGTATAGATTATTCAAAGATCTTAAACCTTATGAACTAAAATATTTAGTCATCAGTTTAGAATTTTTCTTAAAGTCTGTCTTTAATATTTGAAATGATCAGTTTAATTTAGCAACTTTTTTTAATCTTGTTGATTTGCTGTATCTAAACTGGATTTATAGCATTAAAAAAAGAAACTCTTCTTTATTAAGGTTTTGAAACTGTATGCTTGGAGCTCATTTCAGCAAAAAAGTATCTATCGAGATGAAGAATTGTTCTACTCTGAGAAAAACTAGTGATACCCTTTAATAGCAGTCTCAATACCATTTTGGACCGTACTTATGTATGATTTTGAACTAATGATTATTACAAATATAGATTTTTTAAACTTTATTTGAGATAGCTATGCATATTGCTGATTTAAAACCTTCTATGTTCATAATATTCATGTTGTCAACTTTTATGTATTGATTCGGGTTCAGCTGGTGTCATTTGGAACTTACATTGCTGCATCAAAAAGTGGTTATTTAGATCCCACCACTGCTTTTGTCTCCATCTCTCTTTTTGGTATTTTAAGGCAGCCGATGGCTCTCCTACCCATGATCATTCCATTTCTCATTCAGGTCAGTGAATGATTTAGCCAAAAATATCATCTTGTAATTTGCATTTTTATTTTTTAAATTATTTAATTTCAATAAAGCCACTGAACTTATTTTAGCAGACAGAAAAAATTAGCAGTTTGTTAACTGTAAAAACCATAACAATAGTCATTTAATTACTTTTTAGAAAAAAAATGCTCTATTGTCCCCGTTTTGTCTGTCTGTCTGTCTGTCCGTCCGTCCGTCCGTCCGTCCATCATTACCCTAGATCTCAACAACCATAAGTCCTAGACCCATGATGTATATATCATTGTGTTGGTCTTGGCCTGCCAAGTGTACATCAAAAGTCCATTTTGCGATTTGACCTCTCAGGGCCAAAATATAAGAGTTTTTTATGTACCGTTTTGCTTATATTTTAAATATAAATAATAAAAGCTAATCAAAGGGGCGTAATCATTATTTATTTTTGTAACAGTTATTCAACATGACTTACTTCCCGTACTTTATATAAAACAACAATTGACGGAGTTTTCGGACGATTAAATGACTACAATTTAGAATGTTTCAATTATGAGACCTATTTCAGTGACCACAAACCACTTGTAGTTAGATTTCAGAGAAAATAATTTTGTTTTCAAATATAAAGAAACGTCCTTTTAATATCTTTTTTCAGATATATGCATTACACAATTGAATTTATAAACATTTCCAAAATTTACAAATATTTACTGAAAGATAACAAACGTACTGATACATAACATGAAAATGCGCTAACACGTCCTGTGTCCAGAATGGAACAGGCTTAATTGCTTGTTTTGTGTTTCTTTCCACTTGTAGACATCTGTCTGAACTGGAACTGTTTGACTACATTTTATATTCTAAAATCTTTTATGATTTCATCTTTTTCATTTATATATTGTAATATGCATTTCTTTAAAATATGACCTATTCATTTTAATTACAACTGTCATTTTATTTGATGATTCTGATTTTTTACTCAGGCTGGTGTATCTATAGGAAGAGTTTCTAAATTTCTTTGCAGTAAAGACTTAGATTCTGATGTTGTTGTTCGTGATTCCAATTCTGGTAAATACCTTTAATACATTTTTTAATGAATGCCATTTCCTTTGCAGGTGTTAAATGGCTTTATTAACTCTTAAAACCCGAGAGACACCTCAGGTATTGATTTACCTTTCTTTAATAACCGAAGCAACACTACCAAGTGTTGATAGGGTGGTCGTGTGAAAAGCATAAAACAATACAGGATATGCTTTTTGTTTCAGATCTTTCTTATATATTAACATTTCTGGATGGCAATTGAAATACAGTAACTCTGTTTAAATATATTTAGCAATATTTTTAATAGAAAGTACTAAATATTGAGTTATCTAGACAATTACATAAACTTCATACCACATGATTTGTTCAGCTAATTCTTTTTTTTGATATATATAATTAAAACTACGTGTACTTGTATGTGGGATTGATTTAAAGCTAAACAAATTTTGTTGCTAAAAACTATTGCCTAATAAATCTAAGTATTAACTTGTATCAATATTTTTACTTTATTCTGCTTATATGTTTGTTGTGTATAATATTTGTAAACAATTGTACTTAAAAAAAAAATCCAACTATCAAATTATTGCAAAAATATCGCTCTTGTAAAGATTTTTGTATTCCTCATAATATGATACCAAATAGTCAGTGGAAAATTAATTTATTATGTATTTTAAGATATTTAATGTAAATAAACTTGGTTCGAAAATTTAAATGGCAAGTATTTCAAGCGAAATGTGAAAATTATAGATGTTTGAAGAGTTAATAATTTATTTTTTTTTAAATGTTAATTAACATAAATGTAAATAAAC
>JAGDYQ010000071.1:1239144-1368947 GCA_021962125.1 Bulinus truncatus | reverse complement strand
TAGGGTTCGAAAATTACGCGTAAGATTGGCGCGCATAATTTACACGTAAATTACGCGTAAGTTACGCGTAAATTACGCGTAAGTTACGCCAAAATTATGCGTACCATTAATGCCCAATTACTTGAAAATTTATGTTCCTTTTGTTGCTCATGCTCACTGATTGCTAGTAGGTGTATTTTTAAGAATGTTTTCAAAGGTTTCAACTTGTAATTAACCGGTCATACTAATTTGCCCGTCGTCCACATATTTCGTCATGTACTGACTGCATCAGCGGCGGCCATCTTTGGCTGATTAATACCGTCTAATTCGGTCAACGCGGGGCGGGTGCAATGCGCCGCGAAATATGGCCGCAGCGGGAGCCGAACTCAGCAAAAGACGGCACAGGCAATCGACGCTGGTGCAATACGCAGCGTAATACGGCCGACGCGATCGACGGAAGCACTATACACAGTAAAATGTTTTCTATACGTTTCATGACATTTGGAACATATATAGATAATGTTTAAAAATTATTATTATTTTTTTTTATTTTTGGGTTTTATAACCTCCCCGTTTGGCTTGCGGCCGCTAGCCATACAGCTCATGGCGGCATTGTGTACTTTATCGCAAATTATTATGATTTTTGTCATTTTTAACCAGACCTTGGCTTCCTTATTGAAAATATTTATTTTATTATGTTTACTGAAACGATATAAAAAAACAATATACTGTGCGGTTTACGCTGTTTTACCAAACGAATACTTCCGATTTAGGCTTGTGGCCGGATGTAGATGGTAATCACTGTAATTAATTAATCGCCACTGTTAACACAACAAATTGCGACAGAAACAATTAAAAATGGCCGTCAAATATGCATTTTTTAAATTACCGTAATTTACGCGTAATTTTCCAAAATTACGTTACCGTAAATTACGCGTAATCAGAATTTACGGTAACTTACGCGTAACGTTACGCGACTTCGAACCCTAGTCATAATACTTTTAAGGCAGTGAAATATGCCTGCGAGTGGATTGATCTATTCCAAAGTATATATGAGGCGTTTTAAGGCAGACTAGCCTAACACATTGTGGGCCATTGATGAAGATGAAACGTTTCTATTACCTTGGCATAATAAGGGGTAGTGTGGCTAGCACAATGCCAAAATGCTTGATATATTTATATTCATCTTACAAAAATCATTTCTTACAATGCTAACTTAAACCAAGATATGGGTAAGGCTAGTATGGCTTAAAATGCTTCACATATATCGTTTTGGTTCAAAAAATATTTTGCTTGATATGTTTTCAGGAACCTTAATCACTGTATTTTCAGACTATAAGACACATTTTTCCCAAAAAAAAATTAAAGGGGAAAATGAGGGTGCATTCTGTAAGGCTGTGGAATTTTTCCCCATGTTTATCTGTTCTAAAAACTTGATGTATCTTATGGTCGGGTGCATCTTTTAGTCGGTAAAATAAGGTGCAAGTAGGAACATTTTGTCATATAGCACTGCTTAAGAATATAATAATTCTTAGATAAAATAAATGTTTTGTTTGAATAAACCATAGTAGTACATACATTTGTTATTTAAATTGCGCAGTTCTAATATTATATAATATGAAATTTTGATTTTCATCAATAAAGAAGTTACCTTTTCTCCAATCTCTGTATTATCTTTAGCAGGAAATATTTCAAGGTCAGGTCTCAGTGCACAGGCATCAATAACTTTCTCATAGTAACTGCTGACAAAAGGACTGCCAAATAGAATGTTATCTCTCACGGTGGCATTCTGAATCCAAGCTTCTTGTGGAACATAGGCTATGGAATTCTAAAAAAAAATTTTTGGAATTGATAAATATCAGAGATAATTTATTTATTAAAGCCCTAAGAGAGATGAAATTAAGTCAACATGATGGCTCGATTAAAACAAAAATGAAATTTAAAAAAAAAAGAAGAATTTTTATAGTCTCAGCTAAGACAAGTCAAACAAGAGACTAAAAAGACACTTTGAGAAACCAACTATTATATTTGTGACAACATTTTTCACCTTTAAAATTACTTTTCCTTTGAGTTTCTTCGTTTCTCCTAGCATTGCAGACAGCAGAGACGATTTCCCAGAACCTACAGTGCCTACTATAGCTACCAAACTTCCTTTTGGAATGGACACATTGATTCTGTCAAACATACAAAGTGTTATTTCTGTTACAAAACAGCCAATATAAATTAACTTTTCAAATTAGTTCAAAGAGGGGGGGGGAGAGGAGAGTTTAGACTAGTCCAATGAAGAATTTTTTATTTATTGGTAAGAAAAAATAATAGTAAAACAGTACAATTCATTTTATTTATCATTGAAGATGCATTTTCCTTTCAGAACAAGATTAAATCCATGACAAACAACATGCCTGTAATTGTATCAGTGGACTTTCAATTATACCAACCAACAGTGAAAGCTATTAAATCAACTAATAATGATCAGATGAAAGTGAAATGCATACAATGGTATCTAATCCTTAAAAATGAAACATTATTCAGAAAATTACCTTCTAAGTGTAGGCTGGAGTAGATTTACATTCCAGGTAAATGTCCCATCTTCAATTTTAATCGCTGCATCTAAATTTAAAATCAAATGGCAAAATATTAGACACTTTATAATCCATTTATTTGCTTAGAAGTAGCTTTTAAAAATCCAATGATTCCATTTGATTCTTTTGGGACAGACTTATGTGCATATTTTAAAAAAATATAATGAGCTTAAATTTCTACTAAATGATAATGGCTAAAATGTTAATAAGTTAACTTTGTACATAGTAAACGAAATATTGTAAAATAAATTAACAAATCAAGAAGAAATTATCACTAAACCATTTTAAAATTGAAATTTCCTTTTACAGTTGCAGAGTAAACTAAAATGTTTATTTACATTTATGTTAATAAACATTTTTTAAAAAATAATTGTTAACTCTTCAAGCATCTATAATTTTCACAGTTCGCTTGAAATACTTGCCGTTTAAATTTTCGAATCAAGTTTATTTGCATTAAATATCTTAAAATACATAATAAACTTATTTTCCACTTTCTATTTGGTATCTTATTATGAGGAATACAAAAATCTTTACAAGAGTGATATTTTTGCAATAATTTGATAGTCTGATTTTTTTTTATTTTTTTTTATAAGTACAATTGTTTACAAATATTATACACAACCAACATATAAGCAGAATAAAGTAAAAATATTGATACAAGTTAATACTTAGATTTATTAGGCAATAATTTTTAGAAACAAAATTTGTTTAGCTTTAAATCAATCCAACATACAAGTACATGTAGTTTTAATTATATATATCAAAAAAAGAATTAGCTGAACAAATCATGTGGTATGAAGTTTATGTAATTGTCTAGATAAGTCAATATTTAGTACTTTCTATTAAAAATATTGCCTAAATATATTTAAACAGAGTTACTGTCTTCAATTGACATCCAGAAATGTTAATATGTAAGAAAGATCTGAAACAAAAAGCGTATCCTGTATTGTTTTATGCTTTTCACACGACCACCCTATCGACACTTGAAGTGTTGCTTGGGTTATTAGGAAAGGTAAATCAATAACTGAGGTGTCTCTCGGGTTTTAAGAGTTAATAAAGCCATTTAACACCTGCAAAGGAAATGGCATTCATTAAAAAATGTATTAAAGGTATTTACCAGAATTGGAATCATGAACAACAACATCAGAATCTAAGTCTTTACTGCGAAGAAATTTAGAAACTCTTCCTATAGATACACCTGCCTGAGTAAAAAATCAGAATCATCAAATAAAATGACAATTATAATTAAAATAAATAGGTCATATTTTAAAGAAATGCATATTACAACATATAAATGAAAAAGATGAAATCATAAAAGATTATAGAATATAAAATGTAGTCAAACAGTTCCAGTTCAGACAGATGTCTACAAGTGGAAAGAAACACAAAAAAGTAATGAAATGACTATTGTTATGGTTTTTACAGTTAACAAACTGCTAATTTTTTCTGTCTGCTAAAATAAGTTCAGTGGCTTTATTGAAATTAAATAATTTAAAAAATAAAAATGCAAATAACAAGATGATATTTTTGGCTAAATCATTCACTGACCTGAATGAGAAATGGAATGATCATGGGTAGGAGAGCCATCGGCTGCCTTAAAATACCAAAAAGAGAGATGGAGACAAAAGCAGTGGTGGGATCTAAATAACCACTTTTTGATGCAGCAATGTAAGTTCCAAATGACACCAGCTGAACCTGAACAATACATAAAAGTTGACAAATGAATATTAAGAACATGGAGATATTTTAAATCAGTACATGCATAGTTCAAATTAGCTTTAAAAAAATCTATAATTGTAATAACTAGTTGTGGTCTTACAACATAAGGTGCACAGGTCCAAATGAATATTGTGATTGCTACAAGGTATGCAGTTTTTCTAAGAGTAGACAATTCTTCATCTCTGATAGATGTAATTTTTTGCTGAAATGAGTCCTCCCAAGCATACAGTTTCAAAACCTTAATAAAGAAGAGTTTCTTTTTTTATTGCCATAAATTCAGTTTAGATACAGTTGCTAAATTAAACTGATTATTTCAAATATTAAAGACAGACTTTAAGAAAAAGTCTAAACTGATGACTAAATATTTTAGTTCGTAAGTGTTGCGTGCTGGTATTTTACTTTTGGTTACAATCACGATGTACAAACACCAAACAACAGAAGACTCAAATGCAGGCTTTGTATTTTCCTTCTTTAATCTTAATGTTTATCTTACAACATCAAATCTTTACATCAAAAGTTCACAACATCACATAATCCAATAGTCTCTAACGCCTTTTATATATATATATATATCTACTGCTGTCTTTTACTACTAAAATTATGCTCTGACTAACTGCTAGAATAATAGAAGACTATAGTGGACTTTGTTACATCTCACGTCCACTCTCTACGCTCGCCTCAGCCCCAATTCTACTCTCTACGCTCGCCTCAGCCCCAATTCTACTCTATCCCCAAATCTACTGTCCCCAATCTCTCGCTCTCCTTGTGCCCCACCCACTGGTCGGATTGGCTAATTAGCAAAATCCCATTAAAAGGTTAGCGCCCTTTGCCACCCTCGGTTGTGTTCGGTAATTTATCTGTTTGTCAAGAATGTCAGTTGACTCTCTCCACTCTCGGAACAAAGCCTAAGGTATCATATGTCACGTCCCTAACCTGGGTCGCTAGAAAATATAACGACTCTACCCCCAAATATTTAACCCTGAACTCTTGACTTAACCTCTCAAAGATTTACTTTACATATTATCCTACATTCTAACCAATGTGTGAGAACCTGTTCTCCACATCTCTCCCCATGTCACCAAGCATGATGCAATCATGCAAACAAAAAACAGCAGTAGATTTTTTTAAACGGAAAAATAATAACTAATGACATCTTTAACGCTAACAACACATTGCCCATTAGCCTATATAGCAGACTGGACAAACAAATATTTTAACATGATACACAAGATCAAAATAAAAGGATAAATGATTTCAAAGATGGAACGTATAACAACTCTAACACATGAAATACAACAGTAACAGATCCCCTTGGTCAGACACCATACTATGGCTTGCCCCTCCCTCTCCATTGTAGCATATCTTGTTTCAGGGGGTGAAAGTTCCCACTGAGGGATGAAACAGAGTGTAGCGTCCCATTGTGTCCTAATGACAGGCTGTGGTGGTAACAAAATAGCACTAGCCTCCATTAGAATAGGACACAATTAAACCCATGAACTTCCAAAATGTACACATACTGATAACATGCCGCACAAACATAAATGTTTACATTTAACTTGACATAGGTGTTTATCATTCTATATAATAAGTACTTTTGGTTTTCAAAATACATTTTAACTGTTACTGTTAACAATTTCATGAACAATAAACCACAACCAAATATAGTAGCAAAATAAACATGATTAAAATTCAACATACTAGTACTTCGATATTACTATTAAATTCCAGTGTTACAAAGACCAAACAACAGAAGACTCAAATGCAGGCTTTGTATTTTCCTTCTTTAATCTTAATGTTTATCTTACAACATCAAATCTTTACATCAAAAGTTCACAACATCACATAATCCAATAGTCTCTAACGCCTTTTATATATATATATATATCTACTGCTGTCTTTTACTACTAAAATTATGCTCTGACTAACTGCTAGAATAATAGAAGACTATAGTGGACTTTGTTACATCTCACGTCCACTCTCTACGCTCGCCTCAGCCCCAATTCTACTCTCTACGCTCGCCTCAGCCCCAATTCTACTCTATCCCCAAATCTACTGTCCCCAATCTCTCGCTCTCCTTGTGCCCCACCCACTGGTCGGATTGGCTAATTAGCAAAATCCCATTAAAAGGTTAGCGCCCTTTGCCACCCTCGGTTGTGTTCGGTAATTTATCTGTTTGTCAAGAATGTCAGTTGACTCTCTCCACTCTCGGAACAAAGCCTAAGGTATCATATGTCACGTCCCTAACCTGGGTCGCTAGAAAATATAACGACTCTACCCCCAAATATTTAACCCTGAACTCTTGACTTAACCTCTCAAAGATTTACTTTACATATTATCCTACATTCTAACCAATGTGTGAGAACCTGTTCTCCACAGTAAGGTTTAAGATCTTTGAATAATCTGCACTAATAGAAAACGTTTATAAATCTCAAATACTTTTCATTCAACTATTATTTAGTAATCAGACTGCTTTAAATAAATATTTATCATTAGATAATATAATTAATAAGTAATTGTCAATGCCTCATTTGTTTTATGAATCAAGCTTGTAGTTTATAAACTAGGACTAGTACAATAGATACACACTTTCACGTTTATTCATAAATCACAACAAACTTCGGTAGCCGTGGCTCATTTATTAATATAGAAATAAAACATACAGATCTACATATAACATAAATCCATAACATGAATAATCAATGATATAAACTTAATACACATATCTCCATATAACTGCTTAATCACTTGACTTCTAACACATTAGCTCCCATTCACAAACATTGTCTAACACTTCCACTGATCACTCTGTTCTTATTAACTGTCCTTGCACTAAATGAAGTCTCTTGAAATCTGTGCTGCCATTGTTACACTGTCTGACCTCCCTCTCCATTTCTCTCCCCTTTTTTTATCCATGCCCACTGCACATCTAGTCACACTTTATCCCATAGGGCTGCATACTCACACTCACAAATATCTCAACCAGCATTTGACCACTATCCAACCACCTTGACATTGACACACCTATCTCCCCCCCCCCTTTACCCACATAGGACAATAATATAAGGTAAAAAATGTGTTATTACTTTAATTCCATTCAGTACTTCATTCATAATCTTTATTCTCTTGTCTTTTGTTTTCATTTGTTGCATCTGGTAAGATCTCTGCTTGCTGGCTGCCCAGACATTTATGGGCATAAGAAGCAGTAATACCCCAAGTCCAGCCATTGATGAAGCTCCTAAAGTTCCCCAAAGCATGTAGAGTGCAAGGATGATCATAAGAGGCATGGACCATATAATGTAGATGTAACCTAGTAATAGAATAATTTGATGAATAATAAAAAAAAAATGGAAAGTACCAGAGAAGAAGTATTTTTAGAGAAACAAGAAACTCACACTATGAAAACAAACCTGTAACATCTTGTATTCTCTGACAGTCTACAGACATCAAGTTGACTATTTCACCAACAGTGGATTCCTTTCTAGCTTCATTGCTTATGGTAAGTGCCTATGATCAAAGATTTCTTTTTTAAATTATATATACAGAGTATTATCAGCTGAATAATTTATTTATATCTTTAAACATCATTTAAGGTTATTTTGAGAGTTTTAAAAAAAAAAAAAAAAAAGAATAACTACTGGACCTACGGACATCACCTGAACCTGAGAAAAATCCTGACATATTACATAGATCTTCAGATGGACTACTGGTCTTCAGATAGAAAAGTCATATGTTCTAACATATGACCATCCAGTCCCTTAGAACAAGTAGGGTATAAATATTTCTAACCTTCTTGTACACAGCTGCAATCACAGCACTCTTGACTCTCATTCCCAGACTCATGGTAACATGAAAGTGATATTGGTAGAGACAAGTCTTTAGCATGGCTACAACTAAAAATGAACAAGCCAGTACATAGCCCTTCCATTCTCTTTCAGTCTGTCGATGAAGGGTGAATGCTATGAGCTGTCTGAATCAAACAGAACAGAAAAGAATAATGAAGTACGGTGCATCAAAAACTCAGATCAAAACATCTGATGTAAAAGAAATGTTTTTGCACTAAAGATCAACTATTTATTTATTTTTATGTAGTATGGATTTAACACCCAATCTATTGCTACAAAACGTTTTTTTTTTAAATGTACCTAACATTCATAAAACATTAGTTGAACATGGGATAATTTTTAAAATCTAAATTTTCATTTTTATGATTATAATGTAGAAGTAATATTTAAACACTATCTTTACTTAAACTATATACATGTATATTCATTTAGATTAAAGGAAAAACTTCCTACAACTGAAAATTAAAGTTATGAATTTAAGCATAGAAGTTCCATTTTTTTTATCGACAGGATGGATAGAAAATGTTTGTAGTACTGCATATGTCCATATACCTCTCTAAACATATAATATTACCCAGGTTTTTAAATTCGTATTGTATTACAGTGAAACACCTTGTTAAAATATACATTAGCACATATAAAAATACAGTCTAATCTCAACAAAATTAATACAGTAAATACATGTATTTTGTCCCTCTCTTCAATTACATCAATATCATTTATTTCTGTTTGGTTGTACTATAAATACTTAAGTCATGTGCAGTTACAATGTAAACAGCAAAATGGTCATCTAAGATGACTGTAAAGAGACTTGTGGATACAGTTTTTAAAAATAAAAAATAGCTAAATCCTGAAAATTTAAAAGAAAAGTAATAGTCATAATAGATTAGCATGCCAAGTTTAGTGACTGCTGGTTCAAATTTCTGTCTCACAATGAATTACAACCACATATTCATATATCTACAAAAAGTTTCACTTTTATATATTTAGATAAAAACATGTGCACTTTGTATGACATTCTTATTTAGCTTATATTCACGCAGAGAACCATAGAGATCTATGTTCAAACTATCCAATGCTACTAGTGTTTCATAGTTCTATCTATAAGAAAAGATAAATTACATAATTTCTGCTTACATCAGATAGCTATTGTTAACAAATAATATTGTGAGGATCATTTATGTAGTAACAAAACTTTGACTTACTCAATTAACATTGGCATCACAAATGTCAGCAGATCTGCTGCCAGTTTTATGATCTATAAAAACAAAGGATGTAATATGGAAAAAAATACTTCTTAAATAATATATTTAGAATTAATATAAATAATTATTGATCTGTGCGGATTTAAGTGAAAAGCATTTTCTTTAAAAAAAATATTATTTCAAAATGTAATAAAATTTTAGAATTAATATAAATAATTATTGATCTGTGCGGATTTAAGTGAAAAGCATTTTCTTTAAAAAAAATATTATTTCAAAATGTAATAAAATTAACCTGGCTAATGAACAAAGTCCCTCCAAAAACTTTAATAATCACTTTCAGGAGTGAGGCTTCTACTTGACTAGCATCACTTTTTTTACCTTTTGAAAACTTTATTGTTTCATTTTGTAAAAGTAAAGATGTCTCAGATGTGGAAGTACTTGGGGTATTAAGCCTGGATCTGACTGATGAATCTTTGCTGAAACAGAAAAAAAAAAAAACAGGTTATAGAAGTTATATATACATGTATTAAGATTAGAACCGTTATGCAAATTAAATCACAATATAATAATATAGCTTTACTTACTTTCTGAGACTGTTTTTGGCTCTAGCTTTTTGCTTTTGCCTTTCCCATGCATATTCGAAATCTGGAACAACATTGTCAGATTGGTCCCTAGGATTCAGTTTAAATACATCATTCTCTTCTAGATCTTTGCGATAGCCTTGTATCAACAATCTTTTTGTTTTATAAGAGAAAAAAGCATTTTTTATATTGAATAATTACTTTTCAGGAATAAACAATGTCTACAGAGTAAGCCATATCACTTTATACAACATAGTAAATAGCTTTTTTTTCTTACTTGCCAATCCAAAAGTACACTATTTGACTTGGGAATGAAGCTTTAGTCTCTGGACATTCTGGCTGAATGAGTAACAAAAATTTTTAGCAACTGCTCAACTATTCTGTATAACTAAGTATTTGCAAAAAAATATCAACAAAATGATTTGCCATTATTCATGGCATATTTGTAATTTTAAAAATTAAATACTAAAAACTAGTAATAAACTAAAAGTTACTTTCGTTTTTTTGCAGATCTGAGGACCATTATTTTTTAGATAACTTACAAAATAATTTGAATACTTCCTTAAAAAAAGTCAGTCATTAAAGTCCCCATAAATTCATTTAGCAAAGACAAACTTGTAAAACTATCACTTAAATTTGTCATGATACAGTGAAACTGCTAGTCCCCTTTAAATATAGTCTATTACGTTTGTACAGTAATAAATTTACAACTCCAACAGACTTGCAAAATTTACAAGAAGGGTTAATAGTTATATACAGTGAGACGGATGGCCAAGTGGTGTAGATACTTGACTGTCGGCCTGAGAGTCCTGGGTTCGATCCTCGGTGAGGACCATGGGAATTTTTCCAGGTGAAACTTGTTTCAAAGTCGTCCCACAAGTCCACCCAGCTTTAAATGGGTGCCTGACATTAGTTGGGGAAGTAAAGGTAGCTGGGCGTTGTGCTAACCACACAACCCCTTCATATGCCGAGGTTATAGAAACAGATGAATTTTACACTTCATCTACCCAAATGGCCCGTTAGGGCTAAGGAAACTTTTTTTTTTAAATATTTATATGTTTACATATGTTAAAGTATTTTAAGAGGATATTGTTTAAATACACTTAATATGAACCAAACCAACTTTTGAATAGTTAGCTTGTTCAGAAATCTCTATCACCATAAGTAAAAAGCCAATTTTAAGTGAATTTTCTAAAAACTTTATCAATAAAAATTCAGTCATTAAAAGGATTAAATTTTAATTTCAGCAAATAGAATTCATTTGGTGATGGGTTTGCTTTAGGTGATGGTGTACAAGAAAATGCAGTTAATTTAATTGCCCCTACCCCATTTTAAAACCATCTCATAAGAAACAGAGTTTTTATCAGTAAAATATATTTAAATTTAGAAAACCACACTGATAATCAGGCTTGCGGAGCCGGAGCCGAGAGCCGCCACTTTTTGCTGGAGCCGGAGCCGAAAAATCTGGCGGCTCCACGGCTCCCAAATGTTTTTTTTTACAGCAGAATTTTTTTTTTAGCTTTAAAATTGCAAATTTGTTTGATTGTTTGCCTCCTACAATTTGAAATGTTTTACGAACGCCACAACAGTAACACGCACACCACCACAAGAAATTTTTAATGTGTAATCGTTTTGTGTTCGTTTTAAATCTTTTGTATCCTCCAAAATTTTTTTAATTTTTTTATATATATAAAGTTAAAACAGTTTTATTTCATAGAATAATTGTATCAATCATTTCAAAATAAATTTTTACTACAACGACAAATAGAACGCTTCATTTCGTGTATTATTTGACCGCGAATTTGTAAAAGACTAAAAACAAAATGGTCGCTTTCTGTATTTAACAATTTTATTATAAACAGAATATCAAAAAATAGAGTAGATAAATTTATAAGGCTGTGGCTATTCGGACCCGGGTCCCAATAAAATCCGATTGTTATTCGGACCCGTGGCAAATATGCACTAAGCTTAGCTATATTTAAACTTTATTAGACGGAACCCGAAAAAATAATAATACAGAGTCCGCTTAGTGGAACCCTAGACACTGAGTAACGATTAAATCATTCAATTCAAACAATTATAAAAAAATAAACAAAAAAACAATAATAAAGTTTATGTATAGCTAAGCTAAGTGCATATTTGCCACGGGTCCGAATAACAATCAGACTTTATTGGGACGGGATCCGAAAAAAAATCGGAGTTTATTGGTACCCGGGTCCAGGCCCGTAGCCACAGGGGGGCTAGGAGGGCTGAGCTCCCCGTTAATGACTTAAGCCCCCCCGTGCATGGTTTGAGCTTTTTGACAAAATTTTAATAATAACGGCTATAAAACATCAATCATTTTGGTCAATTTTGTTTTAGGGGCCCGGACTGAGCTGGCCAACCAACTTTTGAAAATATTAATATCAGCACGGGGGCCCGTGTCACCACAGCCCAGGGACCCGAATTTTCTGTCGTTGGGCCTGTTTGCAACCTTGTAATAGTTTTATATACTGATATCTTCTGAGGACAACTAGCAACTTAAATAAGTTAATAAAATAATATTGACTTCTGACTTCACTTTTATACATATGTATAATAAAATAATAGGGTACAAACTCCGTGATTTCTGAGTGATGTTATTTAATTTGCAAATTTACTTTTTAGCAGAATTAATTTTATTTTAAATTGAATAATTGTGATTGGTCAATTTGTTGTTGGTCAATTTGTTGTTGTACGTTAAACCAACAGTATAATAATATAAATCACGTATCTATTATGTAACTATTGTGTAGCAGAACAAATGGTCAATATATTTATAACAGGAATCAGAAACTGCTCAGCCTCAATAAACTTTTATCATTAAAACACTTTACTATTTAAATGATTTTTAACAAAACTGCAACATGCCTTGCATTATTGAAACGTTAAAATTATATATTTCTAATTAATAGCTATACAATCGGTACTAAAATGCACTATTCCAGATATGGAACTGCAAAAAAATTCTTGGGCTCCCCTTCCCAAACCCATCCTCTCCGTTTGCAAGTTTTCGACACTTCGCACCTCCATCTTCGCCCCCCCCCGAACATTTCTTCTACCCGACCAAGGGCGGAATTAGGGGGAGGGGCCGGGAGGGGCCATTTCCTTCTCCCCCCCCCGGTTATCGCAAGTTTAGGTAATACATCATTAAATTATCGAAATATTTTTTGTTCAAAGACCAATTTTCAACAATGAAAATAGTTTCACCCCCCCCCCCGTCAAAGTTTTGCCCCCCCCCTGTCAAAGTTGTCTAGATCCGCCCCTTGACCCCAGGATCAGTTCTTCGGCACCCCCCCCCCCGCCGAAAAATTTCTTCGCCCCTCCCCCCCCGAAAATAATCCTGCCCGGGTCCGAATAGTCACTTCGAATTTATAAATAATATATATAAATACTGAAGTCTATAAAATATTTTAAATAAGGTGTATATTTTTCAAGTTCCTGACTATGGGGGTGAACGCGGCAAAATTTGCACAACTTTTTATCAGCGGCATGTTAGCGTGGACCAATTACAAAAAATTTTGTCTCGTGTGATACTATCTTAATAGGGAGCCGGAGCCATCAAATTTGTGGAAGCCGGAGCCGGAGCCGAAAAAAAATATGGCGGCTCCGCAAGCCTGCTGATAATACTTGAATGCTTAACAGAAAATTTTCACAACAAAAGTTTAAAATGTTGGATTATGAAATATGCATAATTAATACTTAGAACAATTTCAAAACTAGGCAAAGAAGTCACCAATCAAAAGTTGTTTTTTTTAATGCCTTTAAAAATAATTTATACTTGCAAATCTTAATATATTTCAGATTGGAAGCTAATCATAGAAAGTCTAAGGGCAAATACTGTCTTGGTTCTGATGGCAGATAGGCTATGTGCGGCGCATATGGAATGCATCAATCTTTAGCATTTAAATAAATTTACTAATTTCACATTGGCTAAGATTTCACTAATGACTATATTTACCTTTTCTGTTAGTTCCCTACATTCATTACCGGAAAGTGAATCTGCCCAGAACAGTAGAAAGTATTCCACCAATAAGAAGCCGAAGTAAATGCAGTACAAGACAAATTCAAAGAAATCAGAGTAATATGTCTGTTTGAAAACAAGTAAATCAAAACATAAAATGCAAGTTTTAAAAAAAATGATAAAATTTAAGCATATTATTTTGAACCATATAAATAATCTAAGTTAAACTTTTTCTTTACCTCTTCAACAATATTGGAGTAGAATGGGACAACTCCAGAAATAACAAGAAGTGTGAAGGTGATGAAGAGCACACCAGATGTTATGAACCCACAACAACGTTCAAGTTGTATTAAAATAACAGCCAAGAGCTTATTGGAAAAAAGAAGAAAGAAAGCTAAAATACTTTTTTTTTCAAAGGATACGAATTTTATAAAAACAATATTTTAATTTTCCGTAAACAATTATAAACTTTCCTAATGAACACTAGATTTTTACTTTCTCTAGGAATGGAAAATGAGCTAGTAAATTAATTGTTAGAAAAGTATTAAATTTTTAAAAAATTATACTATTAATATATAGAAATCTTACAAAAGGAAAGAAAGTGCAGTAGCTGTTAAGAAACCTTTCACTAATGACTATTTACTTATTAACACTTTATTTTTTTATCTACCCCTTCCTCTAAAATGATTTTTCACCATTTCCTGGCATAGAGCACAGCACCACAGCAACCCCTTCCCCTCATTCAAATTAATTTAAATAACTGTTCATCTTGACATCAATGTACTTACAAATGTTGCTATTTTAACAACATTAGAAACATATTTTGCTGTTGGACTACCAGACTGTGAGATGTCATGAATTAGATCAACTAAAGAAATTAGTGCTAACAGAAGACCAAATATCTGTGAAAAAAAAATATAACAACATTTTATTATGCAGTAATTCATGTTTAATAAAAGTTCTTGATTATATATATCATTTGTCATAAAAAAAAGTAAAAAAAAATGGCCATATGTGGGAATGCAAACAGTATGAAATAATCTAAAACAGTTACATCTCAAAATTAGGCATTCCATCCTAATTGACATTAAAAATGTTTAAAAGTTCATGCCTGAATACAGATTGAAGTAAATTGTTTAAGTGATTATAATAGAACAATGATCTATGTCCACTGATGTCTATTTTAAACTTTTATAATGTTAAGTTTGTGCATCAAACATTACACAGAAAATTTAAAAAAATAAAGCCACTGAAACTTTAAAAAAAAAATTAATCATATTATGAAAAGTAAAGAGGAAAAAAAAAGAAAATGATTTACTGTTTTCGTGACATTCAGAGAGTTCAGAGGAATGCTTGGTTTCTTTTTCACTTTTAAGTAGTAAAAATAAATAGGTGTTAGAGACCAAAGTATTCCACAAGGTACCCATATTAACACAGTGTCCTTGAAACATTCTGTGAAATGTGGATATGAACTGTTTAAAAGAAGGCTTTCGTTCTGAAAAAAATATATAGCTCATAAGTCATACAAATGGTTGGTAAAAATAATACAATTTTTAATTTTCCATGCCAAAATTTTATAATTTTCCAAAAATGGTAACAACAGTAAACTGGTTAATAATCTTGAAAATACCAACTGTCAAGCAGCTTCAATGCCTTAAATTATATTTATTTTATATTGGATTATTGGTATTCTAACAATGATAATAACAAAATCAAGTAGGCTACTCATTATATTACCAATCCAACCATTATCATAAATCATTATAAATATTGATAGGCCTAATAATTGATTAAATTATGAATTAACTTAATTATGAAGTTATAAAACAAATTGAATTAACTTAAAATATTTGTCAAATAGATAACTCTAAGGCTAAGGCCTTAGTAAGGGATTAGGCTAAGCCTAAATGCTAAGACTTGATGACTATAAATTTAAAAGTATTAATTTTTTTAAAATACTTACCCACACTTCCGAGCCTTCTTGACACCATCCAAAGGCAGCGCTCGACATTATTCAAGTAAACTTATGAAGTTATGTATCAATATCAGCATTACATATTAGGGCAGGGCATTTGGGGCATGACAGGTCGCGGGCCTAACTTTTCTAAATCATTGAATTATTCTTGTTTGCTTCAATTTGTTTCTGATAAAGTTTCCATTACAATAATTACTAGTTCATATATGGTACATACATAATGTAATTTTAATTAAATACAACCGTTTTAAGTAATTGACGTAACACTACGGAGATATGAACAACCTGAGTGAAATAATTATAGGTACTACCATGGATTTTAAAGGTAGGCCTACTTGTCGGTGTGTTTATTTTCATAGTAGTCTCCCTTGTTCAAAGTTGTATATGGTCCTATGGTTCTAACTCTAACCATAGATATATAGGCCCAGTGGCGCAACCAGCAAAAAATGCTGGGGGGGGGGTCACATGTAGAAAAAAATGCTGGGGGGGGGGGCTCACATATTGAAAAAAGACAAATTATATAGTAAAATATGTATGATGATTTGGTCTGGGGGGCTCAAGCCCCCCCCTGCCATCCCCCCTGGTTGCGCCACTGTATTGGCCTACGAGTCTAATCTATGGTGTGGGTCTATATAGTCCAGAGTGGCGAACCTTTTTGGGGCCGCGTGCCCAAAGTACAACACAAAATAAATAAATAACCACTTATTTATTGCAAAGTGCCAACACTCCAATTAAAATTAAAGCAAGTGATATTTTAGTAGCATGCCGACTGATGAGGTTCTGCGTGCCATAGGTTCGCCACCTCTGATCTACTCTAACAAAAGGCGTACGGTCCGCTGCTCGCTAGGCTTCCAAAAAAAAAAAAGAAATGTTTTTAAACATATTTCCCATGCAAGACACAGAAAGAGGTGGAGGATGGAGGGAAGTGGTGCATCATGATACGACATAGGCTTCGCACCCCCCCCCCTTTTTTTCAGGTGGAAAACTGGGCACGCTCCCTAGCCATCAACTGCCGAGTCCGCAACCGATTTTTAGATCTTGGAAAAAAACGGTGATTGGTTTAAACGTGTGAACTGTGAAGGAAAGAAAATATCAGGACAAATCAGCATTCACAACTACTGTCACACACTGTACGAGACCGAGTTATAATTCGATTTCTGATAAGGCACGTGTGTGGAAAGCGTCGTATAGCCTAGGCGTTGGTTTAAAAAAAAATACTGATAATTAAGTAGGCGTGGTGCTACATTATACTCTTTATGAATGTTTTATGTGTAATAATCTTATCAAACGTTCATACTGGGACAACAGGCCATGACCACCCCTACCCCCTACCACACACACAGATACACGAGAACGTCGTCTATTCCAATTATGTCTAAGTTTTCCCAACTCAGCAAGGCCTACATGACATTAATGCCAAGAATGGTTTAGGATGGAGGGGGGGGGAGGCGGAGATATATATATATATATATATATATATAATTATATATATGTATGCTTAAACAGTCGAGTAACTAGCGTTAGTGGTGGCACCCGAGTCTGAGTCTTAAACCAATTATCGTGCTAAAACTGTGAAAATGTTGCCTCTTGCCCATCTCGGGTGGGGGTGATGGGAGGGCATTAAGGAGTGTGTTGCATATAATTGGGTGTGGATCATTGGAAGGGTGGACTGTGGAGGGAGTGGGGTGTTGGCGGTAACGACGCCCCGGACAGCAGGAAATTGTTCTAACCAAAATGTTTCATTGAAAATTGAGCCTTAATTCATCTACCCCGATCTATTAAGGATAGTAAATTAACATTAAAGATTTCAAAAAAAAAAGCATCATTTAAATTTAGCCCACAAGACAATCAACCAGGCTGCATTTATCGATTTATAAAAATGGGGTTAGAATTTTCTCAATCACATGTAGACTATGTCATATTTAGCATAGATAAAATACATACAACAGTAAACATGTTTTCCATGGGTAGCGTTTATAACGATATTTAGAAGTACGCTCTACTGTTGTAATAATCATATAGGTGTGCAGGCCCGTAGCCAGGTCAAAGTAAGGAGGGGGGCACCAATACCCATCAAGGGGGCACCTTTTCTTTATTTTTTCCTCTTTTCTTCTTTTTTAAGCGGGGGGGGGGGGGGCACTCCATACCTAGCGGGGGGCACGGCCACCCTTGGCTACGGGGCTGCCTAGCGGGGGGGGGGGGCTACGGGGGCTGTAGGTGTGCCAGTTTTTTTTTTACAGTAAAAAAAATTATCCCCATGTCAATTTATTAAGATTCAGTAAACAAAATTAATTTAAAAAAATAGAAATAAACTGGCTTCACTGAGAACTTCATTTAAGAGCTCTGTACTATCGATAGTTGGCATACCATCATGATACGGAATAAATGGCAGAATTATTGACACGACAGAAACGTCTTGAAGTATACCAGGTCAACATATACATTTACCATACCATTCCATTCTCAAATACATAGAGCTTTATGTAACCATTCCACTTCTCAGATGCATTCTATGGCAGCAAAAACAAAATACATGACTGAGGATGTGAAGCAAATTTCTTTTAGGGGGAGTAGACAATGGTACTGACACAGATTATATCTAATCTGTGTACAGATATAATCTATGGGTACCTACGGTTACATTGTGACGTTTTCGGGAGCTCTAGACAAAGGTACCTGACAGGGTCATGATACTTGATAGCATAAGATTTCAAAAGACAGGGTGCTCTGGGCTGTACCCTAGTTTGCACAAACTTGAGAACAGCTCTGTTAGGAAGGAATCAATCTTAACAATAGAAATGTCTAATAATGGTTTCATGTTCAATACAGGAACAAGAAATAGCATCATTAATAGCCAGACAGCATGATAGCAGGCTGAGCTGGAACATCTTTATTTCTTGGGTTTACTAAACAAAGACTAAATGTGTATTTTATTCAATGCGAATCATAATGAATTTGATAAAATCATGTAAAACTAAAGAAAGATCTGTACAAATTATTAAAACATTATTTTCCTTTGAATAAAGTATACTGTAATAATAGCAAAATTTAGAAAGAAGCTGACATATTTTTTTGATGAAACAACAAAAAGAATAATCTCTGCACACAAATATTTACATAGAACATTATGAATGATCATGTTAAATCTAGTGCATGCAGTTCAGGATATACGTAGAAGCTACTCAAGCTATAGCTTAGGGCCCCCACTTTCTAGGGGCCCCCAAAACATTGTCAGAGTGAGCAATTGTCATATATACTTAAGAATTTGGCACTGACATATAATATCTGGATTTAAAAAGGGCACTATATCTCAAATAGCTAATGGCCTATCAATTCTAAATTCGGCCTTGAGTGCATGCATACAGTACAGTGAGAAAATAAGAAAAAAATACTTGTTCAATGGAAGGGATATTTTTTCCATCACACATAAGGAAAAAAAATAAATATTTATAATTTTTTTTATTTTATAAGGTCATATAATAGGGCTAAAGCTAAACATAAGCTTAATTTACAGTATATAAATAGCAAAAGACCAATACAGTTGTTTCAGCACAAGTACACATTTTTTACTTTTGACAAAGTGTCATCAATGTAAAGTTGCAAAAATCACAAGATTTAAATGATGTAAAATCTTCCCAAAAATTCAGTCATATTTTTTTTCAAACAATCATATTCCCCTAAAAGCATAAAAAAAAAAGTAAATATAGTCAAGGCTTTGATAGACTGTATGTACTGCTCTCTACACAGACTTGAATCTAGGGGCTCTCTGTAAGTGCAATCTATTCAGAGCACACATTACAGAATGTATGTGGACAGCAACCTAACATGTTTCCTATCAGGCAATATACTTACTAAGGCCAGCCATAAATCAAGCTACACATATTTAGTTACATGCATTATCTTTCATTTCAGTATGTAAAGAGCGGATACTGTTGTTAAGTACTTTGGAATGCATATTTGGAGACACGACAAAATTATGATCAGTAACATATATTGCATATTACCTAATAAAAAACTAATATAAAAAATAAATAAGAAAATTCTTATGTAATATTAATACTTTTTTGTCAAGGATTAGTTACAATGTAACTATACATTACAATGACAAAGCCATGGTTATCACAATTTCATGTACATGTACAGCTTAATTTTTGTCAAATATAATGTGTTTCATCACAGTATAAATAATATATGTACACATGTAAAAAAAAATTAGCAATGATAAGGGAAGATGCAAATATCATTCTAAGTAGAAAAAAATTAAACATTAAAGCTTGTGCAGCAGTAAATCAAAACAGCTTTTTAATATTTCTGACAGATGTAGAAAGATATTAATTACTTAATTCTAAAAGCAGTAAATTAAATGAGATAAGATCAAAAACGTTCACAACTTTAAAAAGTGAAAAAGAAACTTAATTCTTCGAAATGTCAAAAAAAAAAATTTAAACAGTACAATTGAAATGAAAAGCTTAAAAAAAAATGTAAACAGTACAATTGAAATGAAAAGCTTAAAAAAAAAATTTAAACATAAATCTGGAAGAAAAAAAAACAACAACAAAAGTTCATTCTCCAGTTCAGTTTTTATTTTGCTTATATTAATTACTAATCAGCATCCTATTATTCAAAATTTATTTTCAGGGATTAACAGCATTCTTCAGTATTTTGATCATATATATATAATTTTAAGCATTAAACAATTACATTTACTAAAATTATTCTTAGATAACAAATTAAAATTAATGTTTTGTTTTTTTCGTCATAATTTAAAATCTATTTTGAGTGAAATCAATATTTTACTTAGTTTAAAATGGGCACATAATTTTGCACTATCACAAACTAGGATTTTAAGATACAAATCTGGATCTGTTTTTTCAGTGAAGGTTCGGGCAAGTAAATTCCATTGCAACGGGAATGTGATCAGTCAGTGTTGCCAGTTTGGTCACGAAATTGTAACCTTCAACATTCTGATTAAATAGAATGTATTGATTAAAATGTTAAGAAATATAGTAAAATACAAGCTTATAAAATAAAAAAAATTCCATTTAGTTTAAATAATCTTACCAATGGATTTGAACTGCTACTTAATATATAGTCGATTCGACGCCTTCCACCTTCAGGGAAAACTTTGACATTGCCTTGGTCATCTTTTTTAACGCTGCCAGTAACTATTGTCTCTTTACAATGTTCTACTATATCAGCATCCACCAAGTGACACTGACGAAGAGCAGGATCTTCCAGTACAGCCTTAAGACCCTCAGGGGTGGAAACAATATTGTCAAGCATAAATTCTGGTCTCAGTTCAGTTCCTGTAATTTATAGGACACAAAACAAATAATTAAATGTGAAGAGAGCAACATAAATACAATCAACACAGGAACTATTAATCCAGCTTTTCTCGTATTTTCATCTTTATGTATTCAACTTTTAGTAATTTTAATGCCACTGGACAAGGTTTAATATTCATAGTTTATACTGCATTAAATAATTACATTTACATAAATGCTGCCAGAAGAATTTTTATAGTTTGCAGAACTACAAATTATGTGCAGCTGTATGTCCACTGTAAACAGATCTCAGTTTACATTTTATCTAGGTTATCTAACCACTCTTTAATTGCGTTTTTTTAATAATTTTTTTGACAATGTTAAATTTTCAACGTTATATACTGTCTTAATCACCATTCTTTTTAAAAATAAGTAGATGTATTAAATATTTGATCTTTACAGCTAATAAGGGTTAGTAAATCGGATAAACTTTAGGATTCATTTGTTTTGAAGCCACTGCATTTTGAGGGCTAGCACAATTCCCAGACATCTTTATTACACTGACCAGTGCCAGATACCCATTTTAAGATGGGTAGACTATGGAACTTCACCAGGATCTGATAAAGTCCTGAAGCTCTTACTGAACCCTCAGGATGACAGTTGAATGCTCTACACAACCTTAACATCCTTATCATCTTTTTAAAAGTAGCAGGGAATAAAAAAATGGATTCTCTTAGAGAAATGAACCAAAAGGTAACAGTATACATCCGATATTTTAAAACTGAATAGTTCTACACATTCTTATTCACTTAACATAATATTTTGACAAACATTAATTTTTTATTCTGTAGATATACAAATCAAAATGTGTATCTCTGATTAAAAAAAATTCAAAATGAACTTTTGGAAACAAAGTCATGTTTTGATTTAAATTAGAAATGTACATACTGATTATGGAGATTACATTTAGATGTGCAGAACTCAGCTAAAATGCTAGTAAAGACTCAGGTTCAATTCCTAATAGATAAAGGAATAGGCACTTAATAAGAGCTATTGAAAATAGGGGACTGGGAAAAGTGCTAGCCAAATAATCCCCTAGTATTCAACGGCTACTGAAAATAAATTAACACTGGTATCCCTGCCCAATAATGGGTGTTTACTGAAAAAGATTTATGATGAAAAAAAGTCAACTGTAATTGATTTAGTAATTAATTATCTGCAGACCTACTGTCCATGACTTGTCAAGGTTAGCTCGTACTCTACAAAAGTCTGAGAATTCCGTAAATACAGGATGTTGGCTGCTTTCTCTATCCGCTAATTAAAAAGAAAATCAAAAGTGATAAGTTAAAATAAATTACTACATGTACTTTCAAAACTCAGTTTTCGAGTAATTTATGAGTGTTTTGCAAGATGAGCAAAGATAACCACTGAACTGGTTGTTTTCTCTCGTGCTTGGTCATATTCTGGGTGCCTAACTAGCATGGTCAACTTATTTGTGAGCATATATGGTTTATTAAAGTGTTGCAGCTTTTGTGATTGTGTAGTAACTATGACAAAAGTGATCAGATAAAATAGTGAGAGCACGTTATCAAACTATGTTTTACATAATTCCCTTTAAATGTTTACACTTACCAGGTGAAAAGTTATCAAAATTGAAATCACCACATAAAATACAGAAAAGCTCATTGTCACCGGCTTGTTTATTGTCTTCCTTGAACTGTTTTATCCAGGTAAGCATTTCATCTAACTGCTTGGGAATAATTTGTTCTTTACCTTAAAAAAAGAAAAAAAAAACAACTCATTTTGGAAAATGTGGGTTAGGCTAGTAAGGCTTATAAGGTTTAATAAAATTTAGAGAGATTTATATATGAAGCATTTTAAGCCATATTAACCTAACACACACTTTGGGTTAGGCTAATATGGCTTAAAAAGCATTAATAGAATAAAAATCAATACATGTAATAACAATCCACCTATTTGTAAAATCCATTTTAGAAGTGGCTTAAATACTCATATTTTTGTAAGGGTAATACATTGATAACAAACATCATAATAAGAATACAGCACATAAAAATGAGAACTAATATTTTTTTTTAATATTTGGCTTATCTATTTACCTTGATATGATTGGAGGTGTGTATTGAATACAAAACCAACGTTTCTATTGGTTTTACTAGATCCTAAAACCAACTGAAATTAACAATTATGAAGCAAATCAGTTTTTTTAATACCAAATATATCTGAGAATGAGTCAATTTTAAACTAAAATAAAAAATGTTTATTAACAATATCAAAAGGGCTAGCACATCAACAAAATTTAAATAGTATTATATTTTTACCTGCGTCATAAGAAGTCCGTTTGAAAGCAATCTTCCATGTTTTACGAAATTCGAATAAGCTTTAAAATCAACAGCTACAATAGGATGCTTACTTGCAATAAGAAGACCACTGTTCAAAAAGAAAGCATTGTTACTGTAAGAGTGGACGCCTGCATCATGAACAATGTAAGGAAATACTTTATGTAGCTGTTTCATGAGTAATTTGTTTTGATAACTTGACCATGCTTCCTGAATGGCAAAAATATCAACAACAGGAAAGTCAATAGCCACATTTCCTTCAAGACACTGCTTCTTTTTTGTCTGTTTTTGTTTTAAGTTGTCACCACCACAGTCAATGGGATCATTGGTTTCGCTTGTTTCACCCCTTGAGCTAGTGTCATTTAATTTCCTTTTCAACATCATTTCTTCTTTCTCCCATTCTGCATCAAAGAATTGATTCAAGATTATCTTCTCCCCGATTTTCTCTGCTCTATAGCTGACATCGGTAAGATGATTCATCTTGGAAGCTAACTCAGGCATAAGACAAAGATTAGCACTTGCAATCCCAAACTTGTGATAACCCTTATCAACTGCTTCTTTTAAAACTTCAGTTTGCCATTCTGTGTAAGGGGTGTGGTGCTCTGAGCACATGAAAGGACGTCTTGCATAAAGCAGAGCACATCTAATGGGTAAAAAAATCATCAAGATAGGCAGTAAAAGAATAAAGATTGATGCATAGACTGGTGTCAAAGCAATCTTTCTCAACAAAATGGCACTTGGGTTTTTTTCTTCTTGGAAAGTTGTAATATATAAGCACATCAGCCAGTTGAATGAAACATAACTAGGATATAAAAAAGCTCTGGCCAATGATAGGCAAAAATGTGCCAAACCTGAATCAGGCTTGAACAACATTATTTCAGCACAGGAGTTACCTGGAAAAAAATATGCATAAAAAAAATTGAAATTTAAAAACTTCAACTTATCAATATCATCAAATTTTTTTTTACTACCTCATGACTTATAATATTTTCCTTTTTTTTGAAACCACAGCAATACAGTCAAACCTCATCTTACGAGCATGATTTGTTCCAGAGAGATGCTTTTAATATAAAGCATTTGCATATAAAAGCATAAGAGATAACGGAAACTGGGATGCATGATAATGAATACTTTTTTTTATGACTTTCATTTTTAATTATATGAAGTAGTCAAACTTAATCATTGTGTAGGGCATTTTTTTTCTGTTTCTAACAGAAATGATGTTACCTGTTCGCTCATCATACTTTCTTTATGTAGGCGTTAACAATGAACTTATCCATTGACACTTGCTTTTGCTTTGTTAACATGAAGTTCTAAAAAATTTGACATTGCACTGTGTTACAAAGACTCATTGCTTGCACTGCTATGCTTTTCCTTTTTGAGGTTTTCAAAATGTTACACATTTACCATAATTTTATTTAAAGTGAGGGTTTTCTGATGGGGGTTTTTGTCACAGTTACTACACAATCACAATATTTACAACACTTAAATAAACAATATATGCTCACAAAATTTTTGACTACACAAGTAAGCTGCTGATTGAGACTCTGCATCAGAGAAAAGAACAAACAGTTTAGTAATGATTACATAAATCTCTGCAAAACAAAACAGCAGTTAATACATATCAGACAAGTATCCAGTTATTATTTATACTGCAAGATCTTTCTTGTATAGCCAATTAATGATTCATAATTTTTTTTTTAAATTTGCTTGTCTTGCAAGGGATTGCTTGGGTATCAATGCAAATTTTATATAAAACATTACTTGTAAAATGAGGTTTGAATGTACTTCTTTGTCAGTTGATTATTAATTATATAAGAACCCTATATTCTGTACATAGTTGCGACTAAAATTTTCAATAAATAATTATATAAATAAATAAAGTCAAAGTCTAAAAAAGGAATATTTGTTTTTGATCAATTTATAAATATTATTTTTTTCATTCTGCCCTCATATCCTCTGTTAAGCAGGCATTAGAAAATAAGATGCATATGTAAAGTAACTTTATTTACTTTGAACAGATGTTTTAAAATTAATTAGGAAATAAAAACAATCAGAATGCAACGACTGTTACATATAATTTTGTGCAACTTGAGTGGCAGTTTTTTTTTACAGGAGAATACAGTTTTAAGTAACACGAAATAATTTGATATCATAAATATGAACAATTTCTGAAATAACTGACCTTTACTTCAATAGATTTTTTGGTTGAGTAAATATTATTAATGAGCATAACAAGATTTACAAGAACTTTATTATTATTAATGTTTTTGATCCAAAACAAGCCAAGCTTTTGATTTGTTAGAACATGTAATAACTTTTAGTTTGTTTACAATTTATTTCAATTGACTTACAATGCAGACAATGTGAAATATCAAATCTTCCCTACCAATCATAGCTTTTATTCTGTGAAAGTGATATAATTCTGCTGGATGCTTGTCTATGTAAGACTTGTTATTTCATGGAATACATTTAATATGATGACATTCTATGATGATGTGACTAGATACATTTTTTATTTTCATTGTCCAACTATGATGTTTGGTTTTACTATTATAATTAGGGATGTGACAAAGTTCGAATTCGAATCCGACAACATTTGAATTTCGACATTGTTTTAGCAAATTCAAATCCAACGGATTTTTAAAAAAAAAATTCGATCGGATTTGAATTTGAAAAAACGCAGTGACTAGAGTTCATCCAGACGGACAGTGTATTACTTTTTTTTTTTGGGGTCCGCCATATAAAATACATGTTTTTTTTCTTATACTCATATTAAATACCAACGAAGTCTTGGGGGAAAAAGACAGTGACAAATTCTTTATTTCTTTTGTGACTTTTTTTAAACAAATAAACACTGTATAGTTTTTTTTCACTATTAATAAAGATTATAAAGAATTATACATGTTTTTTTATTTGTTTATAAAACTTTTTAAAAGTTTGCTGCTAATAATCGGAGAAGTATGTTTCTATTGTAAACAGAATGAATGAGAACTCTAATTATTTAAAGTTATTATCGGGTGCGTCATTGTAAAAAAATTAACTAATACAATTATAGGATTTTCGTGGGAAATGCTGTCTACTATTTATATTCAATTTCTTCCTATGAGTTAAGATAAAATAAGGTAGTAAATTACATTAAAAGATTTATGATACTGTTTAAAGTTGGCGATCGTTTAAAGAGTTGGAAGTTAATCTCGATTGTTGCGCATGCGCACATCTATAGATGGACCCCGATAAACAATAATATGATGTCCGTCTAGACTGCATTTGAAAAATTACCGTTTTCAGATCAAACATGGCCGTAGAAATCGTAACTAAAATTAAAAAACCTAGAGATTTTCGAAAACCCAATATAAAGAAAACAGATAAAACTAAACTCCTGGACCCTTACTCAGCTGTCCATAGATTAGACGTATTTGGTCATGAACGTATTTTAGATACCCCCCATTCACCAAATCTGTATCCACATTCGAATCCGATGGATTTATATTTGCCAAATCCGAATCCGACGGATGCAGATTTTCATCAGCTCTGTCACATCCTTAATTATAATTTAGATCACTAAAATTTTAACTGGTTACAATTTTACTAAGATAACATAAATTAGGGTCAGGGGCATTTTTATGAATCAAAAGGGTGGCCAAGTTCAAAAATTCACAAATGTAACATTTTTGGGAACATTTTAATGAAAGTATAGCTGAAAATGAGTAAAAAAAACAACATATACTTCAATATGTATTCATTTGTTAATAATAATTGGTTATTTTTTAGTTTTTAATATGTAAGATTTTAAAGATCCATACAAAATTGGAAGGTATAAATTATATCCAGTTAATATAACATTAACATCTCTGTTTATTAAGTCAAAATATATGAAATATATATATATATCATTAGAAAGATCATTTACTTTCCAACATGTTGGTATATATGTATGTTACATTATTGAAGTTTGCAGTTGATAAAATAATTTTAAAACATAATGGGCTCTATAAACAGCCCCAGTCTAAAGCCTTCCATTAAAACTGATGTCCATTTTCAAATCACAACATCTTTATAAAATCTTATTAAATTGTAATAACTTATATTGTAAAGGAAATTGAATGCTCTCTATTTTTTTTAATTACTAAAAGGTTATTCTTAAATAACCTTTTCAGTTGAAATTATGCTTTTAAATATTAAAATCGGAAAAATTAATTGTCATAATATCTAATTAATATTTTTTTAAATGATCAGATATATAGCTTTAATTTGTTCATGGATAGAAATATAATGCATTTCATTTTAATAAAGTTCTCTTAAGACAGTATCTCTACTAGTTTAATAGTTACAGGCTTTTTTTTTTGGGATACCATCTATTTCACTTTACCAACGACTACGTTTTTGCTCAAGACTTAAAAAAACCCAAACGGGCCAAACAATCATTGCAGACTAGTTTTTCCTCTAAATAGTCTAAATAATAAATAACCAGCGTGTTAATATGGAGTTAATGTTAGCAATACATTTATCATTTACTATATAGTTTTTTCTTTATCTGATTGTTGCAGTTTTTTTTTTTAAAAAAAAGGTCAAAGTACAATTTACAAGAATCGATTATTCTTGAGAGAGATCATTTCATTATGGCAATAGTGAATATTAATGCACATTAAAAAATTAAGTGTATTAAAATGAATGCTTCTATTTTTATAACGATAGAATAGCCTTACATACTTTAGAAATTGAAATAGCCAAGGTTTTGTTTACATATAATCTTCATCTATAATATTGACTGGAGTTTAGAATGGTTGTTTGTATCGTGGAAAAAATCTCAATTTTTAGCTTAATTAAAATATATAAAAGTAAAGCGAACTGGCTTTTACAAAACAAAACAAACCATATAAAACGTGATTTTTAGTGTGTGTGTGAGAGAGAGCGATAGATAGATAGACATATAGATAGATAGATAGATATAGATAGAGAGATAGATAGAGAGAGTGAGATAGAGAGATAGATAGATAGAGAGAGATAGAGAGACAGCGTGAGAGAGAGATGGAGAATAGAGAGAGAGATTAGAGATAGATAGATAGATAGATAGATAGATAGATAGATAGATAGATAGATAGATAGATAGATAGATAGATAGATAGATAGATAGATAGATAGATAGATAGATAGATAGATAGATAGATAGATAGATAGATAGATAGATAGATAGATAGATAGATAGATAGATAGATAGATAGATAGATAGATAGATAGATAGATAGATAGATAGATAGATAGATAGATAGATAGATAGATAGATAGATAGATAGATAGATAGATAGATAGATAGATAGATAGATAGATAGATAGATAGATAGATAGATAGATAGATAGATAGATAGATAGATAGATAGATAGATAGATAGATAGATAGATAGATAGATAGATAGATAGATAGATAGATAGATAGACAGACAGACAGATAGATATGGAAAAACTTAGAACATGTGATGTTAATAACATTGTTATCGCCAGTTTGCAAAACTGAATGCTCTTCCATTACGATCTGTCGAGATTTAATTAATGTTTTGAATTTCAAAGGGTATGAAGGGAAAGAAATGGAGACAAGTGTGTGTGTGTGGGGGGGGCTATCTATTTCCTTAAAACTATCTATGAAATCTATTCTAGCTTGACATACACTTTTGGGAATAGTAGGCTAATAGCATGCATGGTATTTTTACATTTTGTGACAATTTTGTCCTTTATTTTTTTTTGTTACTTTGTGCATTAGATCTATTATCTCACATATAAAGCAGCTATCTTGTCGTCCGTGTGGGGAAGCCGTCCTATAAACAGGCCCGTAGCCAGGTCAAAGTAAGCAGAAGGCACCTTTACTTTTTCTTTATTTTGTCCTCTTTCCTTCTTTTTTAAGCGGGGGGGGGGGGGGGGCACTCCCTACCTAGCGGGGGGCACGGCCCCCAGTGCCCCCCCCTGGCTATGGGGCTGCCATAAATAATATATATGACGTCCCGGTGGTACCATTTTTTTTTTTTTGCAGAATGTGAGGGCCTTCGCTATAAATAAAAAAAAAATCCTCCATGACGTCATTTCACGATGGGTGCTGTATTGTGCCTTCGTGCTGCGAAATAGCATAATAAAGTAGTTATTTTTTTTACTTTTCAGTGCATTTTTATAAAAAAAACTTTTTTTTAATGCTTTGTTTTGATTTTAACATGAACATACATTTTAAATGTATTTTGGCTACAATAATCTGTTCATGTTCTTTGGTGCCACTACGAGGACACACACACACACATATATATATATATATATATATATATATATATATAATTATATATCACCATTTTCAACTCCAATTACGTGCCTACTAGCCGGTCCGGGTACCGGGCCTTTGTTTACTAGTAATAATAATAATTCTTTTTAAATTTTCCCACATTCATGTCGAAATTTCTTACAATATGCTTTTACGACTAATATTTACAATTTAAATACAGAATTTGAAACATAAACATGTATAGTCCGGGGCCCTGACAACAGCTCAGTTTGCCCCCACCCCTTTGCGATGGTATCTAAGGGTTTAATATAAAAATTTGTTCTGTTGAGTTTTTGTAAACTTTTATCTTTATTAAAAACTGCAAAATACAAATTACTATAAAATACAAAGAAACGAAACAATATTTTCATAATGTTTTCTCGTGAACAAATGTTATTCAGTATAATGGTTGCGCTATAGGGTGCAGCATTCAAGTCCTGTAATAAATACTTTTGATTTTTTTTTTCTATATTGTTCAAGAAGCTTTAAAATGTGGTTATTAGTATCTGTTTCTCAACCAGGTATGTGTAAGTAATGTATTTGAGAGCATTGTTAGAATGTTAGCTATTATCAAACAGTTTGTTTAGACTTAGTTTAATAGGCTGTTATTAAAAAATAAAAAAAAAAAAAAAACACACAAAACAAAAACAAAACAAAACAGCAACACTTATTAGTTGTATTGTGTAATTAAGGGGGCAAGATAGGGGTGCAGGATTGGTGGGTATCAAAAGTGATAATTAACTTATTAAGTGGAAAATAATTGTATTTCCCTTAATTCTTCTGCCCCTTTCAGTTGAATATTTTTCTTCAAAAGTCAGATCTCTTGCAGCTTGCATGAATTCAAAGAATTAACACATTAAATTTATAGTCTGAATGGCTTTAGCTTATTGTCTTTTGATATCAATATATATTTTTTGTATGTTATTATGATTGTTGCTGAAAATCACTATCCAATGCTTTTCAACTTCTATTGTTACTATTTTGAGGGGATGAATGGCCAAATGGTGTAAAGAGTTTGACTGTCGTCCTGAGGGTCCATGGTTCTATCCTCAGTGATAACCATGGGAATTTTTCAGGTTCAGGCGAAAGTCCCCAACAGTGCTTGATTTAAGAAAAAACCAGTGCCGGGGATGAAAAAAATTTCTGCAGAGCCGGGGGTAAATGTCTATGATTTCATCCATGGCGGGGAAGAATTAGCTAAAGCATAGCCGGGGATGACAGTTCTCAGTGCCGGGGCATCCCCGGCGGTAAATCGAGCCCTGGTCCTCAAGTACCTAAGTTAGGAAGTAAAGGCGGCTGAGCTTTGTGCTAGCCACAGAAACCCTCAGATTGGCTTGGCTACTGAAACAAATGAATTCCACACTTCATTTGTTCCAATGGCCCTTTAAGGGACTAAAGGGAAATTTATTCTTTTTTTTTTTTGTTTTTTTATTGTTATAGTCAAGATGTTATGCAGTTCAACAATATTTTCAATGTATATTACTTGGGAATGTTGTTTTTTTTTAAAACTATTATTTGCTCATTATTTAGACCTCAATTCACCTTACAGTTATTGATATAGATCCAGATGACAGTGTCATGCAGTCTGTAACAAATATTTTCTCTGAATTCTAGATTTGAAATTTGTCATTGTTGGTGACCATCAATATGTAGTTGGACGTCAGAGTTGTGACATTGTCATTCCAGATGCATCTGTCAGCCGTAAACAAGCAATACTCACAATGGCTCACTATGAGTCTAATGTTGTGAGTTAATTTTTCTCCTTAAAAAATAACATTTTTGCTCAGTTAATAACTTTTTCTTTATTTTTGTGTTTTGTATTTTTTTTTTCTTCAGTATTATTACTTTTTCCAACTTTTTACAAATGTTTTTAAATTTTCAGGCAAAGTCATTTATCACACCTACTTTGACTTTAGAGGACGTCTCAAAGTTTGGCACATATGTTAATGGCAAACAAGTAAAAAATCCTGGCGGAAACACTATTACACTCAAACATAATGATGAAATCAAATTTGGTGGTTCACCAGCTTCTGTTTTTAGGTAAGAATTTTATAAAATTAATCATGATTAAAGATATTGTTGGATATTTACATACAATATTTTCTTAGTGGGGCTAAGTATGATGGTAGTTTCCATTAATCTTTCAAGTCATTGATAATACTTCTTATATCATTTTAAGAAAAATACTCTACATTAGATTGCCTTAATTATTCAAGAAAATGTAGATGAACTACTTTGGCTAGGGATTTTCTCAGCACCAGTGCACTAGCCTATATTGATAACATTAATGTCAGAGTGTAGTTGTGTGTGTGTGTTGAGGTCAAGCTAGCGGTCATGAGGTCACAGTCTGGTAATTTCTGGACTCAGTGAATTGTATTCATAGAAATTATGATCGGCTATTTGTTCTATTGTTGTTGTTTGTAGAAAGTTTGAGTTCTTATGTAAGCAAGATATATAAGAGGCAGTTTGTGGGTCAAAAAAAGGAAGGAGAGTCAGAAAAGGATAGATAGAGTCATAGAGATAATCTTTGTTAAATGAGAAGTGATATTGTTTTATATGATAAGAGATTAATATTAATATATGTGATAATTCATTTCTATATAATTGGATTGTTGTTTGCATAGGAGTTATATCCTTTCTTGCATATCCAATTCACTACTTGAATATTTATTTTGTCATATTTTCATATTGTGTTATTCGTTATATGAGTAAACATGCTATGAACCATGAAGCACTGCAGTTGTTATTCTTTATCATAACGTATTCGTTATATGGTAGCACACCTCAATATTCGTAATAATCAATAAATCTCATTTATTTGTCATCCTAGTCTTTTATAATCCTTTTATACTAATTTCTCATTGGTTTTTAGATTGAGACACATGGCTAGTTTATACACAATATGCAATATGAAATGTTTTTTTGGTATGCATTTTAGAATTTTTAGAACAAACTAAAGGAACTTGAATTTTCAATGATTGCATTTAATTGTTATATTTGATTAATTTGTTGAAAAATTTCATTCTAACATAATTTTAGTTCTATACAAGTAAGAACATATAAAAGTATCTCAAAATGAACAAATTGTAACTATTTCAAATACATTTTTAGCAAGTCTTTATGGGTATGTTAAAAGCTAGAATCTGGTGTGAATAGCACCAGCCAAGTGAAAAACTGCAAGATACAAATCTTTTAAATGTAAACTTGTAAAATCATTTTCAGAGCCATTTATGAATCCTTCATCGCCACTACTTCCTGCTTAGAGAAAGCGCCGAAAAAATGTCTCCACAAAATCATGTGTTTATTAGGTGGTCACATTGTCAGAGATTGGCGACCAACATGTGATTTATTGATTATGTCTAATATAAATGTTACCATTAAGGTGAAGTATTTTAGAAGCTGTCTTCACTACATAATTAACAAATTGTTAATTAGTTATATTTGGAAATTAATGGATAATTTTGTAGAATTATACTTAATAATTTGTTAATTTAAAAAAAAATCTTTTTAGGTCATTTGTGCAATAAACAATCAAAAACATATTGTAACCCCTAAGTATTTGGATGATTTGTATTCTTACCATAGAAACAAGGGAGAAAAGCCTGATCCTGTCCAGTGAGCATTTCCTGATTTCTTAAACCAAAAAAATATGTAACATTGTTTTACTGTATATAACCTAATCTATTTGCCTGCTAAACATTTTTTTTTAAGATTTTATAAACCAAGTACATTTTCCTTGTTTTCATAAGTTTTGAAGGGAGTTTATAAAAAAAACAACAACTCTTCTCTTCATAGAAATTTTAAACTTTAATTGCTTTATTCCCTAGATTTGTGCTATGAAGCTTAACTTCTACACATGTTGCTAAATCTAGTTATAAGTATGCATAATGTACATAATACAGGCATTTATGACCTACATGATAATGATGCTTTGCCATGGAAGTTGTTAATGTAATCTACATTTTATGAATTATTAACAGGTAGCCATTGCTGAAATATTCAAGGGTACCTTTATCTTTGAAAAGTTCCCGCTGGGTCATATTTAGAAATACATAAACACTAAGAGTCTTAACTTAACAGAGCCAGGGCAAAGAAATGTTTATATGTTGTTTTTTTTATCTTGGACCTGTTTCTGTTTTCCTGTGCAAACATGTTAAAGTAAGCCTGTTAAAACTAGCCAGGTAATTTGGTGATTTAATTGCTATATTTTTTGATACAGTTATTTACCTGAAGTTGTTGACCAAGAGGTTCCTAATGGAGTTTCATTTCATCCCAATGTGAAGAGAGCTACACTTTTGGAAGGACTGAAATTCTACTTCCTTTCAGCATTGCAGGTCGGTTGTGATAGTTAAATTACAAAATATTTAGAACTTCTGACAGTCAAATAATGCAAAACTAACATTGACTTAATACAGTTTAAGTACTTGCATAACACCATACCAGACAGTCGATTATCCGGAGAACTCAACAACTGAACTTAAAAAAAAACTGTGTATTTTTTTATATATTAGTGGTTCTGGGAAAACTAACTAAATAATCAATACATTTTTTTTCCAAGCATATTTTAATTTAGATATGGGATAAAATGCAGGAACACTATCATAATGTCTGAAGATTCCATTGCTTACCCTGCTTTGTTATTTTCCTACAGTTTAATAAGACAAACTTAGCAGTGTCTACTGCTGGTGGTCAGCCTATATTATTGGAAGATGGCACTGAAGAAGATGCTGAAACTATGACACAAGATGGCACAGTGGTTGTAGCTGTGACCCGTGATATTTTGGTCACTCTAAGCTCAAGTTGTCAGAAGTTTGTAAAATTGGTGTTTAGTACTTTAAAAAGGTGTGTACTTATATTTGTAAATATATACTTTCTTTGAACTATTTATACAATCTTTTGGAAATTAATATATGATTATTTGATAAATATTCTTTTATGTAATGAAAAATGTAAATTGAAGACATTGACAATAAATGAAAAAAAACAACAAAATACAGTGTAGTAAACACCAGTATAATAAAATTTTCAGAATCGGTAAATGATACATATACTATCATTTTAAGACAGTGTTTCCCAAAATGTGGTGGGTACACGAAGATTTGGAGGTTAGTGCTGTACCGGGCTGAGAACATTGGATGAATGCGCACGGCTTAAGCGAAAACAGTGAATTGAGAGGAGACTAGAGTGTAAAAAAAATTAATTAATAAAAATAATATCAATAAAACATTGCTAACGTTATTGCCACAAACACTGGCGACAGATAAAGTATTGGTATACAAATAATCTAATAGACATACATGGTGATATCAAAATCAGAAGTTCTCAATTGAAGAACAACATTGAAACTGAATGAATCAATAAGAACAATCGCATCTGTAAAAACAAATTAAAAAAGTACAAGCAAGGGTTGCCAGTGAAAGAAGGGAAAGATGAAGAAAAACCTAATAGATTTGCTATATATTGACTGCCTTCAATTCTGAAAGTAAAAAATAAGGATAACTCGAATAAACTAAGAATCTCTTAAATTTGGGTTCACATGGACTGGGGAGGAAGAAGAGCCAATTTCACTTTGTGTCATTTATTCTATCTAATGAAAGCATGAAACCCAACTTAAAATGCCATTTGGAGACTAACCAGAATCAGTACAAAGATAAACTCATTGATTTTTTTTTAAAACAAACTTTAGAATTTCACTCAATTTGAAAGTTATGACAGATTTGATAGGCGGTGACAGTAAAAAAAAAAAAACTTAGAATCTTTCTATGGTGTGTTGCTTTGAATTTCGAAATGCAAAAGTAAGGCAGTAGAGATGATTGGTGAAACTTCAATCAAGCCTGCATCCAAGATAAACACTGAAACCATTAGTTTTTCTTTTTTCCATTCTTTGAATTTGTAGCATGTTCAATATGTTTTAGAAACAAAATTTATTTTTAGGAAGAACTTAAGAATGGTCACAGACCCTGAAATTGGCTGGTCCATATTAACCTGCAATACAGAAGACTTTTGCAATCCTAGATCCCCAATAAGTAAGTTTTTACTTTTTAAAAGATAAAAAGAACCAGAGAAATATAAACTTCAAAATTACCCCATCTGTGAAATGTTTTGATGCTTAAATATTTCAGTAATCTTAGCTCTTCAAACTTTAGATAAAAAAAAAACTTGGCTTTATTTTTTTACAGCTCCCAGTATGTTGTCATCCATGGCTAGCCAAAGTTTAAGTCAGATGACTGAGGTAGATACTGTTCATGAAACTCAGTCAAGTGACATCAAATTAGCAAAAAGGTTGTTGCTTTCATTTAGTCACTCTTTCCCTTGAAGTTTTGTTAAACAAATTCATCATATTTGCATTCTATGTTTTTGTTGAATTTAGAAACATCTTTTGAAATAAACACCCAAATGATAGTTTTTTTTCTGTGTCAAAATATTTTTACAGTTCTTTGAAAAAAAATTGTAGATAAAAAGAAATAAACCTCTAAAACATCTTGATGGATCTAAAAATAGTTGTACCATATCTTAGTTACACACAAAAATAAATACATTTGTTTAGCTAATTACACTGTATCAATGTGTCAACATTATTTTTATAACTACAGAAAAATGCTGATATATCTTACAGTAAGGCTGTTATTCGGAAGGGTTGCTAAGAAATTAGTATTTTTATAGCCAATGGAAATATTTAGCTTTTCAAATGAAGACAAAATCATTTACGGTATTAATTTACATAGTTCAATACTCTATGAAACATTATTTTTATAGACAATGGAAATATTTAGCTCTTCAAATGAAGGCAATTTATTAAATTTAAATTTTAAATTGTCAAATTAAAAAATTGAAAGATTCTTATCATCCCCTATAATGAAAAAAAATATCTCATAAACTTTTTTAGTATTTTATCCTAGGGTAATAGAATAAAATAAAAAAGCAAACTCAATGCATAATACAATATTTGACAGACTCTGTACAGCTGATCAAGACAATGATCTGAAAGAATATTCTGAACCACAGCCTAAGAGAGTGAACACTGATTTTTCTTCAAAAGCAGGTTTCACTAATACATTACTAGAAAAGACTGTCGTTACAGATAAAAAAATAGAGGATGACGTTTCTCAAAAAACTGTAAACTCTGAAAAATTGGTGAAAAGCATAGTAAGTTGTAGAGCTGAATCCACTAAACATTTACCTGTGGTTGATTCTTCTGACACAATTGATGAATCAAAAAACAGTATGAGCTGTAGAAGTAAGTTCAAAACCTTAAAGTCACCCCCTGTGAGTGCTTGTGTTGAAAATTTGCCACAACCCATTGTGTGTGATACAGGAAACAAGCATAGTGAACCTGCTCCACTGAGTGAGGCCATAAATATATTTGCCAGACGAAACAATAAAAAAAATGACAGGGGTAAGAAAGTGAGAAGGGAAGACTCAGATGACGAATCATTAGACTGTAACAAACGAGGACAGAAAAGGAAGCCACTGTTCTTAGATGATGATGATGAGGAGCTTGACATGGCTAAGTCTAGAAAGAGCTCAGACGTTGATTGTAAAAATATTAGTGAAACAGGTGTAAAAAAGGACATTAATAATTCTGGTAAGAATGAAGAGAATGTGCATGACCAGGTGGATGAAATGGCTGGAGTGTTTGATGATCCATTTCTGGAGGACGAAATTCACACACCTTCAAATTATGAGCAAGTGTCCAACACAACAACTTCTGGATGGACTAACAAAATGTTACGTTGTACGGATGTAAAGCTTGGCCAAGATGTTGAAGCTAAGCCAGATACGGAAGTAAGTTTATTTTTTCAAAATAAATAATGCCAAGTGCCTTTGGCAAAAATTTTTAACATCAGAGAAGCTAAATTTAGAGATTTAGTGATGAAAAATATTTTGATTTTAATTTTGTCTTTTGCAAACTTTGGAAAATGTTTGTCTAAAATTTTTAAAATCAAACAGCTACTCTTTGATAAAGAAGGAAAACTGCTGCGCAACATGTGTGATGTACAAGTTGTTGAACTGGTATCAAGCCACCCACGTAAAGCTAAAGTCATCACTGAGCCACAGGATGGAGCACTCAAAAACTTCAAAAAGTTTAAAAAAGTAAAATAGACTAAATATGCTTTAGTCTTTAAGTTTTCACTGTATTGAGTAAAAAAAAAAGTAAAGTAATAATTTAATATAGTTCCCTTAAACCCCAAAGGACTCATCGGGGCAGATGAAGTGTAGAATTCATCCTTTTCAGTAACCTTGGGATATAAAGGGATTGTGTGGTAAGCACACATGCCTAGCCGCCTTTACTCCCTCAACTTTAAGTCAGGTACCCATTTAAAGCTGGGTGAACTTGGGGAATTTCACCAAGACTTGAAAAAGTCCCAAGGTTCTCACCGAGATTCGAACCCAGGAACCTCCAGTCGATAGTCAAGCACTTTACACTGCTTGACCACCCATCCCCTCTCTGTATTGACAGATCTCATTATTATTTAAACCTAGAATATTTCCATAATTTACCACAAAATTAAAGTCCAGCTAAACATAAATCATTAAACCTATCAAAACTATAACGATCACTATGTCTACTTTAAAAAGTTTATAAACCAAAAAACTTAAGTTGACATTCTTGTCAAATATAATAAGCAAATCAGAAAACAATATTTCACTTTTTTCTTTCAATACTAACAACTAAAATTAATTTTTTTTTTTAATTTTATGTTAGATTGAGATTGTAGGTTCAATAAAGCTGTTTACCATCAATTGATTTTCTTTGTTAAATAGAGATTGTAGGTTCAATTAAACTGTTACTGTCAATTTGTTTTCTTTCTCAGACAGAGAATGTAGGCTCAAAGAAACTGCCAACGATTATTGGTAGGAGAGATCTTGAGGTCTACTTAGGGAATAACCACAAGGACATAGAGGATATATTTACTAATGGCTTAGCTGTAAGTGTGCAAGCATCATAGTGAGATTAAAATCATTTTTTTTTTTTTCAGAAACAGGTGTAAGGACATAGACAGACATAGATAAATAGACAGACACATTGTTAGATAGTTATATAGATAGACAATTAATTATTGTATTAATGTAGATGTTAGAGGGAATTCCCTGTAGTACGGTGACGCACCTAATGAACGGGTTATTGAAAGGGGGAAAAGAAAAGGAAGAAAAAACACACAGACAGGTTGACAGGAAAGAGATAGAAAATTGTTTTGGTTATTTTTGTTTTGTTTCAAGTTTGAAGAAGGAAGGAACGGAGGAGCTAGGAAGAAGTATTTATTGTATTAAAAGAACGGACAACTGGTATTTATCGTAGAGACATGATTTAATGGTTAATGGTCATTATTGAATAACTAGTTCTTATGATTATTCAATAAAGTGATTTCGAGTTAAAAACTGGAGGTGTTATGAACTTGTATAAGTTGTGCAGTTAAAGAAAGTAATTAGAAAAATAAATATATAAAAGAGACCACCGCATCCATACCCTGACAACAGGGTTTATGGACGACAAACTGTAGTGAGAATTTACTTAAATCACTTTCTAGGATAACTTTTTTTTACATAGAAATTTCTTTGTGCTGTAGAATAACTTTTGCATGTTTGTTTTTATCTACAAGACTCAATTAATTGTACTGAAAACTTTCTTTAACAGAATGAAAAAAAGAGACAAGATGAAGAAAAAAGAAATTCAGAATTTTTTAAGTAAGTAAAGTTTGTAATAATTTGCGATTCAATTGTTAGGATAAATTACTAATGGTAGAAAGATTAGTTAAATTGTAAGGATTGAAGTATTGATGCAGAGAAATGTTTTAATGTTCATATAATTTTTAATACTTCTGTTAACAATAGTAAAGTTTCAGAAATGAATTAAAAATTTTAAGACTTGTGCACTTACATGACAATTCTTTTTTAATTTTATTTTATGGAATTATTGAAAATCCTCTTCTTTTTTCGTACAGAAATCTTTTTTTTTTTAAACTAACAAATGTAGCTTAAGATTATAAATTTGATTATCTCATTTCATATTTTAAGAATCATTTAATAATTAGGTATTATTATTTATTGAGCTATTTTTTGTGATTGATAATATAATTATTGTTAATTTCCGTATTGATAATCCAGGCCAAACTTATAATGAAACTGCAGCATTAAATAAACATATACATGTATATATGTACATGTATATATATAGTTATCATTTCTTTTAGTGGATTATGTTTTTTCAGTAGTTGATATTTTTTTTTAATCATACCTTTTTCATTATTTATTATAAAAGTAAAGTTCCCTCAGCATAGTAAGATCATCGGGCCGGTGAAGTGAATTCATCTGTTTCTGTAACCACTGCATATTGCCCAGCCTAACTTATGTACTTCCCTAACTTAAGTCAAGTACCCGCTTAAAGCTGGGTGGGCTTGGGGGGGGGCCTAAAACCAAATATCACCCGGAGGATCAAAGACAGGATCCTCAGGTCAACAATCAAGCAATCTACATTGCTTGACCATCCATCCACCCATTTATTATAAGAAGAAATATAAAAAAGTGTCTGTTATACATGTATTGCTTTTAAATGTTTTAAGCCAAGTCATGGTTAAATAATAGATCTTGTACAGACCTCCCCTTTTTTCCATTATTCAAAGTATTTTTAAATTCTGTTGGTTAAATATTTATTATTTCTTCAATCATTTAGCTGGGAAGATAATGCTAAGAAGTCTGTCAGTCGTCGAGCTCGGTAAAACTTTCAACCAAAACTGAGAGCTGTTAACAGTTGAATAGATTTTAGAAATAAATTTCTTTGATATAGGTAATTGATTTCAGTTCTTTGTATTGATTATTATTATAATAAATATAATATATCATTGGAAATGTATATAAAGTAAATCATTAGTTTCATTTAATTGAAGCTCTGTTAGAAAATTATTTTTTTTTTTTTAAATTTATATTAATGTTTCTAGCTAACAACTTAGAAAAGAATTTCTTTTTTTCTATGTAAATATGAAGAAAACTATATTTCTCTATATTATAACATTGTATGAGAATAATATTTTGAATATTATGAGAAAAATCTGTCCATTATTATGCCTTTTACAGGGTTACTTAAAAGGGTAGTTTCATAAATTCATTTAAGCAATTATTATACATGTAATAGCTTTGTAAAATAAAAACAACTAAAATATTGTAAATGCATCTTAGCTTTTTGTCTCAAAAGTTTGAAGAAAAAAATTTTATATAAAAAATTTATAAGGAAACTTTTCAGCTGTCTGGAGTTTTTAAACTATAATCATTTTTCTAAAAATAACTATTTGTGTCTAAATCAAGTCTAGAATTAATACAGAATTGTATATCCAAATACTCTGTCAGTTAAATTGCAAATTAATTTTGATGTTCCTTTATTTATTTTTCAAAATGTTAGTCAGCAACTAATGGTTTTTGTGTGTACGGTACTAAAAAAAAATGCTTTCAGCTGGAGAATCTTTTTGGACATGTACATGATCTATGTTCATTACTAATAAAAATCAAAGAGACAAAGTAAACATTTATTTAAAACTTATATTTATTTTTTAATTCTATGACAAAGAAAAAATGCATGAATGTATATGAAGAAAGATGTGTATATAAAGAATACATATAGATATCTATATAAAATTGTATAAAGAAATATAAATATAAACAATATATTTCCAATGAACCATGAAATATTTACTGAGATTTGTATACTTTCTTTGTTACAGTTATTACACCAATATTACACAAACATTATGATGTATTAAAAATTAAAATATTGTTCTTAACTAAATAAAAGACTTTTTCTCAAGGTTACATTAAAAATAGGTTTTATTCTAAATTGTAATAAACAAAAAACTTAAAGGAATGTAACAAAATCTTTGCATATAAAATTTAAAATTTTAGCATACATTTTTGAGCAAACACAATTTTTTTTTCTAGGAAGACAGTTAGTTATTCTAGGAAAAAAAAAAGATAGCTTATACAAAAAAAATTAACTTTAAAAAGTTGTAAATATTGAAACTATTCATGAAAAAAATAAAATGTTATAATAAATGTTATGGAATTGAAAAAAAAAAAGACATAAAATAATATATGGGCTGTATAACACAACACAACTAACATGGGTAATGGTTTTTAAAAAAAGGCATACAGACATAATCTTTATTAAAATTAAATTACAACCACAAATAAACAGGGTTTTCAAAATATTCAATAAAATGAGCTCAGACTTAAATGAAACTTTAAAAAAAGAAAAACTTTCAATGATACATAGAGAACATAAAGATCATTAATATTGTATAATGAAATAAAAATTCAGTTTTAATTTTTTTTTTGTTTTTTTTTTAAAAGGAATCACAGTAACAAGAAATAGTGTAAACATTATTATTCATATTAAGGAAAACAAAAGTCTAAATATAAACAGCAGAAAAAGTTTCACAAAGATAAGAATACATGAAAATAAATAATGAATGTTAGTTTCATATGGATAAACAGCAGCAAGTGATACAAATTTAAAATATGACAGATGGTAAGCAATACAAATTTGGTTCTTTAGTTTAACAGAACAGTCCCGTCACCGTGAGCTTTGCAATGCTGAAAGCTGCTTTGCACACAGAAAGTACATTAACTATAGCGTTTCTTAGTGGGAGATCTACCATAAGAGTGGACACAAAATGTACATGATGTAACAGAATAGTCAGCCGCAGAATAGTTTTGTCACTTTATTGCTCTAGAGTCACTGTACAAATTAAATGACAAAATCTTTGCATAAATTTATGGTTTTATTTTTTTCTTAAATTAATCAATTAAAAAAAAAGTAAAAAAAATCAAACAGTGATTAGATCGAGACAAAATTAATTTTTTTTACTGATCCTTAAATAAAATTTTAAGAAATAAATTGCAAGAAATAACTTTTTTTACTTCTACATTAAAACATTAAATATACAATCCAAATAATCAGTATGAATGGCCACTATTAGAAATGGCATATTCATTGACAATTTTGAATTTTGGAACTTTACAATCACAGCTTTCTGCCAGGAGGATCAGAAAACAAGCAACTTATGAAGCTTGAATTTTTGTTTTTTTGTTTTTTTAGTGGAATTTTATTTTTAAAAAAATGTAATTACACAATGAAGAAAATTCTTAATGCTAAGTTTAAATAATAATTGACATCTTTTTTTTTTTTAAATCTGTAAAATCACAAGTACATGATAAAGATTTTTAAGTAAAATAACATAACTGGCACATTGCTTTTTTTTTTGTACATTATTTTTTTATCGATAAATATTTGTTAATAGTTTATCTGACTTTCTTAATATGAGTGACTTTTAATCATCAGAACAATTTAAGAAATGTGATAAAATAGTTATATATGAACTCTATGTATGCATGGTAGTTCTAAAAGAAATAGATGTGTACAAAGATTTAACTTGTCTAAATAAATTAGGTTTAAGCAAATAGAAAAGACAGTTTTACTGTAAATATTGATATCAACAACAAGAACATCAGCCTTTCAATTTCAAATAGAATAAATAAATTGTTGTTAGGCAGAGTGTGCTAAAATGTAATGGCAGTCAATAAGAATATATCTGGCTTTAAATGTTTTGCAAGAAATGCAAAATAAATTTAGAACGCCATTTTAAACCAATATTGACATCAAAATTTATTTCAGTTAACACTAGAAAAAAAACTGCATAGAATCCTAAACATTTAAAAAAATAGATTGAAATACATATACAGATCTAGAGTTAAATGTTATTAAATGAAAAGAATAGCATACACAATTTCACAATAAAATCAGATTTGAAAAAATACACACAAATTCAATACAAATGATATAAAAAATATGAATTAACAAATGTTAAAATGCCACTAAAATCATAATATGATATAATCAAAGCACATATAAAGCATTGAAAAAAGTTTTAGATATACACTGTAATATTCTATATACTAACTAGTAATGTTGTTACTAATTATACATTTGATCATATTTTGAGTATTAATTAAATTAAAATGTTTGAATGGATTTTTTTTATTTTACCTATATTAAACTTGGATTTTATCAGACATTCGTTACAAAATTATCCCAATAACTGGAATATATGAAGTTATGTTAATCAAATGTCAATCCTTTTCAGACTAGGCCCAATTATTAGTACATGTAAATGTATAAAGGTTTGGTTATGGTGAACACATAGTCAACAAGCAACAACTAGAAAATGACAAAAAGGAATAAGCATAACAAAAATTTGATGAACAGAAATATTAATGAAAAAAAAAAAGTAATGAACAGAATACATTTTCACAATCTTTGGTTTAAACTACAGGAGGGGCTGATGGACCAGGGGGTACTGGATTAGTTGAGCCTGGCACGCCAACAGGTGCCACCCGTGGCTGATTAGGCTTCATACCTCTCATCTTAAAATAAGAGGTCACTTGTTTAGGGACTTCTGCTAAGACATGACTTGCTAATTCTGCAGGTGACTTCTATAGAAATAAAGAAAATGGTGTTGTAAGATTAAATAATACGCAAATTAAACAAGTAAATATCACACACACACATAAAAACAACCTCAAAAAGCAAATTAAGTGTATGGAAATTTAGAAACAGATGAAGTTTTCAAAAATATAGAAAAATATAATTACCTTAGTTTTTACACTTACACAGCCCAACAAAAAAATTTTTTTTTCGAATTGCCAAGAATGTTTGAATGAATTTATAGCAATTCATGGGTGCTGATTTCAAAACTGCCACTGCTTTTGCTGAATTGGCTCTAGTTTCTGAGATATTGGACATCCTTGAAAATATGATTATACCCTTTGTGTAAAACAAATGCAATTAGTTTGGTGTCTTTTGTTTAATTTGACTATACCAAGTTATAATGTATTCTGTTACATCTGTGGAGAATACATGATTGAAAAGCAAAGAAGAAATATAACCGACTTTGTACAGCAGGCATATTTGGCTTATTTTGGTGTGAAGCTGGGAGACCAAGACAAGTCTTGGGCTCCCCATAAGGTCTGCAAAAACTGTGTGGAGAGCCTACAGCAGTGGACAAATGATGAGAAGAAAAGTCTCAGTTTCGGTGTACCAATGGTATGGTGAGAGCCGAAAGACCATTCTGGTGATTGTTATTTTTGTATTGTGAATGTTAAAGGCTTCAATCGCCACAAGAAATCTAAGTGGGATTATCCTGATCTTGAATCTGCAAGGAGACCAATTCCACATAGCAGTGAAGTTCCTATACCAGTGTTTACTGGATTATTAGAGCTTTCACCATCAGACTCCTACGAGGGGCAAGATCTGGAGTTTTTGGCAGGTGAAAACAGTGGAAGCGATTATGAAGGAAGTTCTTCAACACCTCAACCATTCAGCCAAAAAGAACTCAATGACCTAATACGAGTCCGAAATCTGTCCAAGCAAGCATCTGAGATTTTAGCGTCCAGGCTCAATGAAAGAAATTTTCTCAAACCAGAGGTTAATATAACATTTTATCGGAAAAGAGAAGAGTTTTTTCTTTCATATTTCAGCCAAGAGGAAGATCTTGTTTACTGTAATGACATCCCTGGACTTCTGCTCCAAATGGGACTACAAGACTACCATTCCGAAGACTGGCGTCTTTTTATAGACAGTTCCATCAGAAGCTTGAAATGTGTTCTGTTAAACAATAGTAACCATTATGCATCTCTTTCCGTTGCTCACTCAACAACACGTAAAGAAGAGTATGAGAATATCAAAACATTATTGCAGAAAGTGGTCAATTTGTGTTGATCTAAAAATGGTAAACTTCTTGCTTGGACAGCAGTCAGGATACACAAAATACCCATGCTTCATGTGCCTTTGTGATAGCAGAGCAAGGCAAGATCATTGGACAAGAGTGACATGGCCTGCAAGGGAAACCATGACTGTAGGTAAAGAATATATCATCAATAAGCCACTGGTTGACAAAAATAAGATCATTCTCGGACCGCTTCATATCAAATTAGGTCTAATGAAACAATTTGTTAAGGCTTTGGACAAATCTGGCAATTGTTTCAAGTATATTTGCAGATCATTTCCCGGATTGAGCCTGGAGAAGCTGAAAGCTGGGATTTTTTACGGTCCTCAGATTCGGAAACTCATCAACGATCGAAATTTTACTAATTTCATGGATCACCTTGAAGCTTCTTCATGGAACAGTTTTGTTTCAGTTGTCAGGAACTTCTTAGGTAATAACAGAGCAGAGAATTACGAAGAACTGGTGCAAGATATGCTCGCTAACTTCAGAAACATTGGAGCAAATATGAGCATCAAGGTACATTGTCATTTGTCATTTAGACAAATTTCCAGGTAACCTAGGGGACTTCAGTGAGGAACAAGGCGAAAGGTTCCATCATGATATGAGGGTGATGGAGGAGATATATCAAGGAAGATGGGACATACATATGATGGCTGACTACTGTTGGAGCCTCCAGCGCAATTGCACCAACGACACATACACAAGGAAGTCGAGCAAACAGCGATTTGCTAATGCATTATCATAGACAATTAACATATTAATTAATTAATTAATTAGACATAATTAGTTTTTCAAATGAAAATATTTTCTTCTATAACACTATTACACATATTTTTGAACAATTTTCTGCATGACTATTAACAGTTTCACTACTATTTGTTAGTATACTATTTTACTTCGTGCAATTTCTGACAAATTCCAAACACGGTGCATACATTATATAATTAATTTTAATTATCTCGTAAAATAGAGCCAATCTAGCAAAACCACTTACATATTCTAAATCAGCATAGTTGACTTTGTATAAAATGATTGAAATATCCCTGGCAATGAATTCACTGTTTACCAGTGTTATAATTTAGAGGCTATCAGTAGTTTGAAGGCCTTTGAAATTTATAAGACCAACAAGCTAAGACTTATGTAAATATTAAAAAAAAAATGACCAAATTTCTGCAGATGAATAAATTAAATTCTATTGAACCCAACATGGGTTAATCATAGAATGCACAATCATGGGAAGGATATTTCACTAGGTTGAACACCTTTAGTTACTATAACACAGTGCACTTCTAGAAACTACAGCTCAACAACCAACACAGACATTTCAAAGCAATAAAAAGGTCTACTACAAGTGGTGATACAGCTGAGCAGAATATCAGATCATTAGTGTGCCCAAGATGGATCAAGTTACCCAATGCAAAAACTTAAGTAGAATCCCTAAAAAGATTTTCTAGACAAACTGGTTTAGTGTTACGCAAAGGCTCCTGTGCGTTTATGTTATAGCCATCATATTACTGTGTGAATACTGTTTAAAATGCTATAAATGAACACGGACATAGATCAGGAAAAGTGGACTTTGCTGTTGCCGGTAGGCCAGACCCATAGATGGGCTTAAGAGCCTAAGGATAATGATGGTGACAACGTGAAGAATGTTAATGTACAATATAAAAAATTTTGTGTGTAAAAACTGTAAAAATGTAAGGCTTTTGTGTTGTGTGAAGTTTAAGATGACGCTACTTGAAGGCTGGATGCGTTGTTCTAAGATATAATGCATGCATTTTCCCCATGGGTAAACGTGGTGAGTAAAATTTAGTAAAAATATAAGTGAAAGCTAGGATTACAGAAATCTAGCTGAAGACAAGACCATTTTCAGAGGTGAAAATTTAATTTGTTTGACTATAGAGTATAAGAAAAGGGAATTCTTTTATGTGGAGCCCTAGATATATCCCCACTTTTTATATTATAGACCTTTCACAGTGGGTAGGTAGACCATCTAGACTAATCTAGAGATTGATACTAAGTTTTTAAATTCTCCCACAATTCACATTTAGCGAAAAATAGGAAAGTTTCTTTCTGTAAGACTGTACATAAAAGAAAGCTAACAAGTCTTGAAAATAAAAGCTGGAATGATCCTTTAGCATCATCATATGGTTAAAATTTAATGGGAAGTAGAGAAGTCTGGATTTAAGAAAACAAAGGCTATGGAAAGTTGGAGAGAAGCTTTTGACTTCCTGAAAATCAAGTAGACTACTGAATTTATTGTTTTTCTGCTGCTAAATTTTGAATCTTCTAAATATAAACATTAAAGCAATCTTCAATATAAACTAGTTTGATTATAGTAGGAAAGTGTGCTTAACATTTACAGCAGGTGAATGGTACTGACCTGTTTAAATTCTCTAAAAGGGACAAACTGAACTATATCTCTCCTAGCTGGCTCTCCAGATGGAGACTTTAAAACACCGTTGTCACCATCCAGTTCATTCATATCTGTGAAGTCAGCGTTGCCGACTCCAACAATGATAAGTGACATGGGCAGCTTGCTGGCTTGTACAATGGCATTTTTGGTGTCTCCCATATCACTCAGCACTCCATCAGTGAGCAGCAGGAGAACATAATAAGCCTGATGGATATATATACAAATAAATAAGGGAACTGCCTGTTAAGCTGATTAACTAAGAAAGAAAATGCTTCATATTGCACTTAATACGATCTACATATATTTTACAATGCAATACAATAATTAAAATTGCTGAAAGGGTTCCGGTAAATGAGACAGAGTGAAAGTTAAGTAATAGGATAAAATTTAAAGCATTATGCGATGAATAAGTCTGTTTGGTCTTACATGTGCTCCTTTCACTGGTTCTTCTTGCTGAGCAGCCTGAGCAAACCTGGCCACATGGTTGATGATTGGTGACACAATAGTTGGGCCATACAGCTGTACATATTGTATACAGTTGGTGTAGGCAGCAAGTACTCCATCAATACCTATAAATTAAAATTTTTATCAAATATTTACGAAAACAAATGCTATTGGTGTCTTTAAGAAAATAGTTTTCAAATAAAATTTTGGTTTAATTATAGATGAACACACCAGCACAATATGGATTCTGGGCATTGAAGTTGATGGCAAACTCATGAGAAACTTGAGTCGCTGGTGGAATGATGGCTCCAAAACCTAAAGCCGGGAACAACTTGTCCCTGTTGTGAGTAAGAAGAACAAAACAATAACTTATGTTTATGATATTAATTAACAAATAACGAAATGATAATCTCCAAGCAGTATTAGAAAAAATATTTTTTTTTTAAAGTAGTACATACGTATCATAATCTTGGCAGACATCTCCCACAGCTTTGATGGCAGCCATATATTCGTTAGGGGCGTAGGGATTAATATAATGTAAAGATGAAGATTGAGAAGGATTTCCATTTGATGCTGTGAAGTCTATCCCCACCTACACATTATATAACATAAAAAAAGTGAAGACTTAAAGGGTTTGAATGGTAAAACAAAATACAGTCTGTCATTAAGATACAATCAGCAAACACTCAGCTATAATAACTAAACTTTACAATTAAATATACAAATTAAAAAAACAAGATATTTCGTCAGCTGAAAATTATGAAGCTCTATGTCCAAAAACGAAAATTTTTCATCTGAAGCTACAGTATTATAACTTTGTCGTTGTGGGCTCCATCTCCTTTATTTTTGGTATATATAGTGTCAAAATTGAGTTCACAACATAACAGTTGTTTTCCTTTCAATATGTTCAAAGTACACAAACGTGAACTGACGATTTGTTTCATATTATAGTTTATATTGGTTGAAAATAAATCTTCAAAGGTACCAATACCAAATCTATACTCCCTGATCCTCCCTATACTGTATTCTCTCTTCCCCCTGTATTCTTTCTCCCATTCCTATTTTATATTCTCTTCTTCCTATTTTATATTCTCTACCCCCCTCCCCAAAGATGACTGTTTATTGTTATTAAAATTCCTACCCTTATATTTTTTCATTTAAAAAGTAATTACTTTAGAAAGTTAATTCAAAACAACATTCCTATTACTTGAACTAAACAGATTCTCTTGGATGGTTGTTTTTCATGTAAATTCATTTTTGAAAAACTCTCGTTGAGAGAAATTTGCAATTAATCATAAATAGAGTTGTAGTTTTTTTTCATTTCAGCGGGCTGCATGGTCTCTAAGGTGACATTTGAGTTTCTTAGCTGACTATGTATTTGGGCATACAGTAATTAAACTTATATACATTTTTTTTCATTATTTAGGCTAGAAAAAAACCATTACAGGTAGGGAGCGTCCGATATGCCTTTTTACCGATAGTCCGATACCGATATTTTCCCCCAGCATTTTTACAGATACCGATATTTTCTTTTTAGGGGCTGTCCATTTTTTATGTCAACAAATTTTTGGCGATTTTTACCTCCCCCCCCCTGTCAACAACTTGACAAACTTCCAGAGACCCCCCTATAAAATTACGTCAACATTTGATTACCCCCCTAAAAAAGGTGGCTTCCAAAATGTTTATGTGGCAAAATTAGTAGGAATATAGTTAGTTTAATTAAAATACTGAATGTTAAGCGAGTGTGTAACACAAAACTACAAACGCTGCTTAATTTTCCTATTTATTAAGTAATTATATTAAATTTAAAACAGTAACATTGTTGACGTCAACTTTTCTTGACCTACCCCCTCCCCCTTGTCAACAATTGTCAAAAATTTTCTGACCCCCCCTCCCCCCTATTTTGTTGGCGTAATTAATGGACAGACCCTTAAGCAACAACAATGCCAAACATGTGTTATTCTCGTGCTATATGAGGTATTTCAAGCCAAGTTCACATATTTTGTAACACCCCCCCTCCCCCAGATACCGATATTTGTTTAAAATCAACAACAATGCTAAACACGTGTTTCTCTCATGCTACAGTTAATGACGTATGTCAACCCATGTTTACCCCTTCCCTGTCATATTTCGTGACACTTCGCCCACATGTAAGTCTTGTTCCCCCCCCCCCAACCCAACAAAAAATACACACAGATGTTCACTAATTGTATCATTCAAGGTCATACATTAGAATTAAGAAATGCCAATCCTATTGTTTCAAGGTCATATCTCTGAGGAAGACGTGACAATTTCTGTGTACGGGTTTTTTTTTCCCTTTTTTTTAAATCTTGTCTGATCTGGTTATAGAATTGGGTTATTTACTGATTTTTTTTTCTGCAACTCTGTTGTGAAAAAAAAACAATGTATCGGCAGCCAAAAAACGGCCGGTCCGACAGTTAACCCATAGTGCCAATATCGGTTCGACTATTGGTCGCTCCCTACAACAATCGGCCGATCCGATATTAACCGATAGTGCCAATATCGGTCCGATACCGATAGCGATCCGATTATCGGTCGCTCCCTAATTACAGGTATTTAGCTATTTATTTAAAAGATAAAAATGTTAAGTTGGATTTATTACTTAGAATTTTTTGAATACTCACCGTAAAATTAATTTGCATACCCCCGAAGATATATTCTAAAAACGTGTGCTCCTTGACAAGCTTTTAAAAAAAAAATAAATTAGAAATATTTAATCTCAATTATCAAGTTAATTACTAAGACAACATTTTTCAGCAACACAAGGGATAAAAAAATAACAGTATCTACTAGCACCACTGAGCAATAATAAAATGCAGGGCTGAAATACTGCCAGATTGGTTGGTGCCTTTAAGACCTAAAAGGTTAACACCCACCAGTTGGAAATTCCGGTATCTAGATCCCAAAATTAGTATATGTTTCACTGTAATGACATACTATTCATAAAATTCTGATATTTTTTATCTCAGGTGTTGTTTTTACTATGGTAACCAAATCAAAATGGTAACTAAGAAACATCAATTCAAATAGAAAACTGTTTGCATATGAATATCATTGTAGAGAAACAGATTTTGCGAGATCCTCAATATCTAAATTTGCCTGGTGAGGGCTTAACATAATTTTATGCCATGGTAAAACGAACCAAAATGGCTGCATAGAAACATTGACTCAAATTTTCAATAAATCAAAACTAATGTATTTTTTTAACTAAACAAACTTTAAACATATTTTTAGAGGAAAACTTGAACTGCATCGAACAGCCTATGAAAACTAATAGTAAAAGAAATCTTGCTTGGAAAATAAATGTTTTGCTGTGATGACATTCAGAAAAGTTTGGATGTCCTCAGCAGAACAGCAAACTTTTGCATTTTTTGTTTGAAGAGTTTTTCAAGTCTATTTATATATCCCAGGACGTTAATCAATAGAAACTGGAAGATGATGTATTGTTGTGAAAATTTTGATGTGTAAGTGAACTATATTACTATTAAGTACTACCAATTAATAGTAAAAAATCATTAATGATATTAGAGCTCAGTGAGTGCCACCCAATCACTTAACTATATATATTTACCAAGGATTGTAAATATTAAGCTCATTTATTCTTTACATTAACTTATCATATTGATTTTAAATAAATTACTTTATTTTTTCTTTAAATTGGGCGGTGCAATTAGTCTATGAATATTTTTTGGTATGTATTTAATAGTATCTAGAAGAATTGATTGATTCATATGGAAATAATTAATTCCATCTGCTAGAAATAGATCCACTTGATTATTTTAGTGAAATCTTAAGTTTAGACTGCTAGAAATAAATAAAAAGTTCCCTTAGCCCCAGCGGGCCTTCTGGGCAGATGAAGTGTAGAATTCAATAACCTCGTCAGAGAAAGGGATTGTGTGGTTAGCACAACGCCCAGCCGCCTTTACTCCTCAACCTAAGTCAGGTACCCATTTAAAGCTGGGTGGACTTGTGGGACGACTTTGAAAAAAATTTCATCTGGAAAAATTCCCATGGTTCTCACAGAGGATCGAACCCAGGACTCTCAAGTCGACAGGTGGGTATCTACACCACTCGGCCATCCGTCCCACCAGAAAGAAATAAGCTTTAATAAAAATTTTACCAAATGAATCAACTGTAGCTACTTCATAGATTTTTAGAAGACTAATAATGCACTATTGTCAAAGCAAAGGCAAAGGTTTGGGCATAAATAGGGTGCCAACACCATTAGCCAAAAAATAAAGCAATAAAAAAATTATTAATATTATTTTGTCCTTTAAATAAAGCAGATATTACGTGGCAAGAAGACACATAGATCACTCCAGAGTTTGTGTAACTTTTCTTCTTGGCTTGCTTGCTTGGATTGATGCACGGGAATGATAACTGATAAAGATGCAAATAAAAATACAATTACAATCAGATGAAGTGACCTAATTTAAAAAAAAAATGGAAATAGATTCAGGACTCACTTCTCCAGCTGATGCCTTCAGCATTTCTTCCAAAGTTGTTGTAAACCCACCAATGTAATCATTAGAGCCATCACTGTCCCAGTCATAGCAATCTATCTGTTTAATAGAAGAAAAAAAAACCCAGTATATGAGATAAAAACCTGTAAAGTTTGCCTGTTATACCTAATGTAATTGTAATATTCATTTTGCACTTAAATTTATTCATTGTAAATGAAAGTCAACACTTTATCATTTTCAGTTAGAGAATTCATACTTTTTAGACATAACACCTTGTAAAGCAGGGTTTGTAATTCATTGTAAGCAACTTGTATTTTTAGTAATTCTTAGTGATTGATAGGGACATATGAAAAGAACCAGGAAACTAATTGTAATTAAAAAAAATAATTCACCTTAATAGGCTGCTGTCTGTTTCCTCCGCAGAGACTATGTACAGAAATGTTCACAGGGCGCCAGGATGGATTTAAATTGTTCTTAACAACCTAAACATAATATTTTTTATATTATCATATTTTTTGGATGGAGATAATTTTTTTCTCAGCTTAAGACTTATAAAGGTATGTTATAAAATTAAAAACATCCTTTCACTTCATCTAATTTAAAAAATCTGTTATAATAACAGAACAGGAATAATAATAATTTACTTCTGTCCGAAGAATGACTTGCCATCCACCATCCAGTGTGGGCTTTTGAATTTCTAGGTATGGGTCAGACTTGCCCATAAAATCCTGTAATAATCAAAAAAAAGCAAATGAGTATAAGTATCAAATGAATTACACTGACCTATGAATATGAATGAACACCAGAAAAATTGGAGTTTTTTAAAATGTGTTAAAACCTGATATGAACATTTTATTCTTACATTATTTAACAAGCAGTTAATAATGAATAACAATTATATGCATGTTGACAAGCTATATATCGATTTTCAAAATATGAATTAATAGTAAGAGCTTTTCAAATGAGTGCAATAATGTGCATGGGGATGGGTAGAATCAGTAATAATTTGTAGCTACTGACACACAGGGGAAAGAATGAACAAGAAAAATGGCAACAAAAAATAAGTTCAAACCAAAGTTTTTAACTTGAATGCTCAAAAAAAGCCATCATTTATTAGCCACTAGATTTATCCTGCACATTCTTTGCATAGAGATAAACCATAATTCAACTTTGAAGTTATCATGAAAAGGTAAATGTAATTTTATGGGTCTATTTATGTAATTTTATGAACGAAATTAAGGAACCTAGTTTTTTTTTTCCTCTTAACGACCTAAAGAATAAATTAAGCAGAGTTGTAGCTAGCTATTTAGGCTCTCTGTGCGAGTTAATTTTCGGGGGCCCTCTTCCCAATCTGAAAAGTGCAAAAACATTTAACAGCACTATTTCAGTGTTCTTCCTAGTTTGGTGCCAAGTGTGACCACACAAATGGCAGTAACCTTCACACATTGCTAAAATTATTTAATAAAAAAAAACAATTTATCATGGGTAGGCTTTGAACCACAGCAGTCAGCATCTCAAGCATGTTACTTAACCATTAGGCCATAAAATCATACTATTTAAGCAATGTTTTTATAATTGCAAATTACTACATTATATTATACTTAATAATTTAAAAACAAATTAAAACACAAATTAATAAAAAAAAAAATAATAAGATAACATTATTTATATAATGTAAATTTCGCAGAATTTTTTTAATAGATTGACTTTTTATGTAAAAATTGTTTATTATTTACAATAAACAGAGTTATTTTTATCATCAGAAATCATTACAATTATTTTTGTTTGACGATTTTAAAATGCTATCTGTTGTAAAAATATAGACAACCATAATTTGAATGATAATTTTGTGTTATTTTTTTAATAATATTTTAAAACTTTTACATCTCATTTTTAAAACCACAAAAATTATTTTAAACTGTAAATTTTTTTAAACATTTATCTACACAGGCAAGAAGCCATTAATATTTAAACAGGAAACAGTATTCTTGATTCTTATTTTATATCTATAGCAGACAGAAGGATGGACTCGAGATGAAAAACATTAAACTATGAGCAGGTTTTGGTTTTAAACGAAAAGCCCACTAAACCCAGTAACATAGAGTATTATAGAGGCTTGATAGTTAGATTCCATAATAATTGAACTAAGCAATAGTTTTTTTTAGTAAGTAGTAAAAAGTAAAGTTCCCTTAACCCTAATGGGCCATCGGGGCTGATGAAGTGTAGAATTCATCTGTTTCTATAACCTCGGCATATGAAGGGGTTGTGTGGTTAGCACAACGCCCAGCCGCCTTTACTCCCCCAACTTAAAGTCAGGTTCCCATTTAAAGCTGGGTGGACTTGGGGACTTTCACCAGGACCTGAAAAAATCCCAAGGTTCTCACTGAAATTCAAACCCGGGACCCTCCGGCCGACAGTCGAGCGCTCTGCACCGCACAACCACCCATCCCCCTATAGTTTTTTTAAGACTTACTTTATTGTCCAATTTTTTGGCTTTAAACATAATCTGAGCTATTTCACTTCCTTCTTTAATTTCCTCAGCTCTCACCTGTCAAAAAAAAAAAGTGCCGTACAAATCAAAATGACAAAATGCACTTATATCATGGGGACATTAATTATGAATGTACAGTATTTTTTACGGCATTATAAAAAGGTATTCTTTGATTGTATTGAGAACCACCCATCTTAAGAAGTATATATCTGATGCTTCAGTGTCTATAAATCATACATTTTATTTACTTTTGCATTAAATCAACTAATGTCCAAATTGTTATCACCCTTATTTTTTAATTTAACCTAAAAGTATTTTTAACTGATGCAACACTGTACTTTTTTTATAATTGGAAAAAAAATAGAAGCAATTTTGATACTAACAAATAAAAAATTATCATAAAAAGCACTAAATAGAGATGGTTTATAAACATAAATGACTTCTGTCTTGCTACTTACAGTCATCTGGCCATGACCTGCCTTAGCATTTCCATCCTTCATCATTAAGGGCTTTGTGTAAGGAGTATTGGATACCAGCTAAAATTAAAAACGTAAATTGCATACTTTTTCATTACACCTGAAATATCTATGATTGGCAAACAAAAAAAAATAATGGTAAAATCCCGGACATCTTGTTAATAATAACTTTATATTTCGGAGATCTTTAAGCATTAAGACAAGTAAAAAAAAAAAGATTTCAATTAAAATGACATGGTAACAAAGAAAGCAGAAACCAAACACAATTTAAAATGAAAACTAACCTGCCCTAGAGTGCACTCAACTTGACCTAGAAAGTCATCATCAGACAATGTGTATGTTTTGTTGTCTACATCATAGATAGCTATCTTGATTTTCTGAACCTCCTCAAAGTAATAATTGACAGTAATGGGGGTAGCGAACCTGGGATCTAAACAGTTTTTAACATTTTCAGTACGACCAATCTGAAAGAAATAAAGAAAATACTATTTAAAAACCCAAAAATCATTATTATAAAAATAATTGAATGAAATACTTTGAAAAACATCTACATTCTTCGAAGAAAAAAAAAGAGGTTAGAAAAACAAAATGTTAAAATATTCTAAAATTATCAAAGTACAAAATAGTTAAAGTTTTATCTTGCTTTAAATAATGAAAACTATTATCTTTTAGTATTTATAACATACTTTTAGTTTTTTTCAATTTATGTGGTAATAAATAAAATATCCATTTTTGATGACTGAAATTCATTTCAAAAACAAAAATAGTAAGTAAAGTTAAAGAAACTGTTAGCAACAGATTTGTAGACTAAGATCATTTGTTAAACAAGGAAAACAATTTACCCCCAATTATTTACCCACTCTCCCCAATTTTAGAGCATCCAAATGAGATATTCTTTAACTAATAAAGATAAATAAAAATATGATATGTGTTTTGAGTATTTATTTACCAATTATAATGGATGAATACAAATACTAATACCTCATCCATAAGTCCACCTTTACGTGACATGTAAAGCACCGCACAAGGATCAGACTTTGACAAGACATCGCGATTCAACAAATTTTTGCATTCAATGTATAATTCTACTTTGGAGAGAAATTCAGTGGCACCTCTGGGAACTGCACTTGGGTAGACAGGGTAGGACATGTTTTTTTAAAGTGTAAATCTTGCCCATACAATAAGAAATTATGTCAGTGAATAATCTGGTAAAAAATAAGAAAAGAAATTTAGAATATGTCACCTATCTTTTTTTACAAAAATAGCTAAAAATGTTTATATACTAGTTTGAAAACTGACTATATTGAAAGTGGATAAGAAAAAAATATGGATGATTCCAAATTTATGAATACAAATATGTTATCAAACAAAAAGAATATTAAATATTGTAAACTTTAGGGTGTGAAATGGGCTTTTCTATCTTATGCATTATAAGGGTCTGTAAATAATTTTAATTTTAGGTTCTTGAACAAGCATAAGCTTACATAGGCCAACAACATCTTTGGCTTATTTATTCAGAAGGTTACAAATTATTCTTTTTTTTTCTTTTTTGATACAGCTTGATATTTGTTACAGGTGTTATGATTCTTTAGTACAGATAAAAGACACTAGATTTTAATTAAAAAAATATTTTTTACTGAAATTATTTACAAAAAAATATACTGTAAACATAGATCAATCACAATTACCTGGATTTATTTCAAATGAAGAGAGTGGGGAAAATTTAACTTTTTTTTTTTGGTTATATCTTACTCTTAATGAAAATGAATATCTCAAAATGAAAGACAATTTGGTAAATTAAAAATTATTGAACCTTGAGAGAAAAGTCAAAGTTCTAAATTTTACACTGAGTAGATTTATGTGCGATTAGTATTATATTAATATTATGCTTAAACTTAAGTTTAACATAGTTACATATTCAATACTGAACTTACAATATAATGAATAGGCTATACAAAAATTTCAGCCTAAAATTAGTAAAATGGCATGAGTCTATACTTGACTCTAATAATTTACTTTTAGCTTTGTTTAATAGTAATTTATACTTTACAGCAATATAAATATACATATTCAGATGCTTTATACAAGCAATACTCCAATAGTATTATAATAACTATTAATGCAAGAAGCGATAGAGTATTATACACAAAGCATTGAATGCCAACACCATTAATGTCCTATAACATGTTTGTTCAACTTAAATGTGCTCCTTTTGTTACTTACCTTATTTGCTATAATTTATTACTATAATAGCCGACAACATTTAATCAATGGCATTTACAATAAGTTCAATTAATATTTAAGGTCAAGAAATGTAACTGATTTAACTACCACCAAAACTAACGATAAGAACATATAATCAATCTCAAATCTGTACTCAATGAATTACTGGCAAGTTGTATTTCTTCGTACCGCGTCAGGGATCTATTCATGTGACACCTGTCATGGGGAAGAATGTTAAAATAAAAAAAAATATTGCGCAATACCTAGTAGGACAGCAATTTCACAACAGCATATTAAGTTTTAGATAATTTGTTTTCATTATTGCCTCAGACCTAAGAATTCCACTGCAAGACGGAAATAAACAAACGATGCAATCAAACTGGCGTCACAATCTGTTAACAAATTAACAATAATCCTAGAAAGTCGAGTAAGGCGAGTGCCACATCGACATTTTACTCATTACTGAATTCAGATGGAAAGAAAGAAACAGTGTTTAATGAAGTCGGTAAGACAAACTACTTTTATTGATTCATTAAAGTGAACAAATATATAATAAAATTGAGATGTAATTTTATAAGTTTATATATTTTTTGGTTCTTTTTTTATTTTGCAGGTAGCGCCGCCTCAACAAGCAAACACGATTTAAAAAAAAGAAGAAGAGAGAAATCAAAATATGACGTCACTCTAAGAGAAGGTCTGAGCCATCATATACAAAGGGTCACTGACCTTGAACAAATGTCGTGCAATCTATAAAAGTGCACGATTTATGATACTGGTCCTAACTGAAATTTTAAGTGTGCCCCACCACCCATACCCCCCCCTCTCTCTCTCTTGTGTAGTTGTAAAATAAAACATTTTAATAGGTTAATGGCAAGTGCCTCTAACCCGATTTTAATGTATTAGAAAAATTGGAGAAGGTCATTGAAAAAAAACCATATAAAACGTTCAAAAAGCCATTGTAGATACATTATAAACATTATTATTTAGACCCCCCCCCCACGCCCCAAGCATGCACTTAGTGCGGTGAAATTATAAATCAAATCGTTTTTTTATAGGCATGTGTTATAAAATAGTGTTATAACAGCTTACTACCATAAAATGGTTTGCTGTAGGTAAGCCTATACATCATATAGACCCAGTGCAGCGCTGAACTGTGGTTTAACAAAAGAAGAAGAAATGTATTATTCGCGTCTGATTTATCAATTCTAAGTTCATGTAATTCAGATTGCCTTGTTCGATTTCTGATTCAGACTATTCATTTAACCTTAAATATTCATACTTTGTTCATGGATGAAAATCTAGAAAATCTAAAAAATCTAAACGATAGCTTTTTTAACTAGAAATATAAAATGTTTTATGAATGAAAAGTTTTTAGGGGGAAAAAAGTGCAACTGCCAGGAGTTTGTTAATTAAACACGGCAAGTAAATTTTGAAAAGATAGAAGCCTGATAGAGAAGATATAGGCCTGATAGAGAAGATATAGGCCTGATAGAGAAGATATAGGCCTAATAGAGAAGATGTATGCCTAATAGAAAAGATATAGGCCTGATAGAGAATATATAGGCCTAATAGAGAAGATATAGGCCTGAGAAGATATAGGCCTAATAGAGAAGATATAGGCCTGATAGAGAAGATATAGGCCTAATAGAGAAGATATAGGCCTAATTGAGAAGATATAGGCCTGAGAAGATATAGGCCTGATAGAGAAGATATAGGCCTGATAGAGAAGATATAGGCCTAATAGAGAAGATATAGGCCTAATAGAGAAGATATATGCCTGATAGAGAAGATATAGGCCTGATAGAGAAGATATAGGCCTAATAGAGAAGATATAGGCCTAATAGAGAAGATGTATGTCTAATAGAAAAGATATAGGCCTGATAGAGAATATATAGGCCTAATAGAGAAGATATAGGCCTGAGAAGATATAGGCCTAATAGAGAAGATATAGGCCTGATAGAGAAGATATAGATCTAATAGAGAAGATATAGGCCTAATAGAGAAGATATAGGCCTGATAGAGAAGATATAGATCTAATAGATAATATATAGACCTAATAGAGAAGATATAGGCCTGATAGAGAATATATAGGCCTGATAGAGAAGATATAGGCCTAATAGAGAAGATATAGGCCTGATAGAGAAGATATAGGCCCGATAGAGAAGATATAGGCCTGATAGAGAAGATATAGGCCTAATAGAGAAGGTATAGGCCTATTTGAGAAGATATAGGCCTAATAGAGAAGATATAGGTTTGATAGAGAAGATATAGACCTAATAGAGAAGATATAGGCCTGATAGAGAAGATATAGGCCTGATAGAGAAGATATAGGCCTGATAGAGAATATATAGGCCTGATAGAGAAGATATAGGCCTGATATAGAAGATATAGGCCTGATAGAAAAGATCATATAGGCCTAATAGAGAAACGAAATTTGCTAATTGTCCACCTAACATTTAAATGATTCCATCCACTCTGTTGGTCTTGAGCCCGTGGTAGGGTATCAACCGAGTGATGCATTACTTATGGAAACAAAGATTGTGACAATACAGTTTAGTGTTACGCAAAGGCTCCTGTGCGTTTATGTTATAGCCATCATATTACTGTGTGAATACTGTTTAAAATGCTATAAATGAACACGGACATAGATCAGGAAAAGTGGACTTTGCTGTTGCCGGTAGGCCAGACCCATAGATGGGCTTAAGAGCCTAAGGATAATGATGGTGACAACGTGAAGAATGTTAATGTACAATATAAAAAATTTTGTGTGTAAAAACTGTAAAAATGTAAGGCTTTTGTGTTGTGTGAAGTTTAAGATGACGCTACTTGAAGGCTGGATGCGTTGTTCTAAGATATAATGCATGCATTTTCCCCATGGGTAAACGTGGTGAGTAAAATTTAGTAAAAATATAAGTGAAAGCTAGGATTACAGAAATCTAGCTGAAGACAAGACCATTTTCAGAGGTGAAAATTTAATTTGTTTGACTATAGAGTATAAGAAAATGGAATTCTTTTATGTGGAGCCCTACATTATCTCACGTGGAGACCTACATAATCTCATGTGGAGACCTACATTATCTCATGTGGAGCCCTACATTATCTCACGTGGAGACCTACATTATCTCATGTGGAGACCTACATTATCTCATGTGGAGCCCTACATTATCTTAAGTCCGGCCAATATGAAAATATGAAAAAAGCAATATTACAACTAATTGCCGAGAAATCTCAAAATACTTTCCTATTTGTAATATATGTAGGCCTATACATCACACTTACTGAAATATATGCGACAATATGCGTGGATTATTTATTTTTTTTGTTATTTACCCCAAAGGTAAAGTTATATTTAGACAGGTATATTCATCCATGCTTATATGTATATATAACGAATTATATTTTTCATTTTAGTGCGTTTTACTAAAACTTCTTTTTCCTTTGGCCCTGGCCTGCCATACTACTCTACTCCACTTTTCCCGATCCATGGTCTTCTTCCTCCACTCTCTCACTCCTATGGCTTTAAGGTCTTTCCCCACTTCCTCTAACCATCTGCTTCTTGGTCTGCCTTTAGGCCTTTTCATTGGATGTTGCCATATATTGCTTTTGGACCTCTGTTGTTTTCCATTCTTTCTATGTGCCCTACCCACCTCAATCTATTCATTTTGATTTCAGCTATTATATTTGGTTCTTCGTATAGTTCGTACAATTCTGAATTTGTTCTGCTTCTAACAGAGCAACCACGGACCACATCTTTTCCCTTCGAAACACTCATCTGCACCAGCTTTACATAGATTTCAAGATGGCATATGGCAGCATCAATAGAAATTATCTTTACAAAACATTGCAGGAGTTGTGTATCATTAGACTAGTACGTATGACATTAAACAACTCAAGAAGCACAGTGAAAATGCAAGGGGAAAGCTCAAGAGAATTTTAAGTAAACCAAGGACTTAGACAAGGAGACTCCCTTTCGTGCATATTATTCAACTTTAATAAAAACTATTTAACTATTATTTTTTATGTCGGCTGGGCATTGTGATAACCACACAATCCCTTCACATGCCTTTATATGCTGAGGTTATAGAAACAGATGAATTCTACACTTCATCTGCCCCATGGCCCGCTAGGGCTTAGGAAACTTTACTTTTACTTAATAGGAGATCACTAGTCACACGAAAGTAAAGTTCAGTCACAGCCTTTCAAGAAATCATTAAGAAAAAAAATGCACTTATAAATACTTGTTTATTGCAGCTGTTTTACATATCATAGGAAATTTAGAATGAGAGATTGGAGAGTAGGAAGGCCATGACTAGATAAAAACAAACAATACTATAAATAAAACAACCATTCGTATCAGTTTACAGGAGGTAGCAGCATAACTCGATAAACGGTCACAGTGACCTAGGCGTATCAGGAAGCATGGAGGCATTGCACTTTTAAAATCGCTCCACTGGATCAACTTAAAACTCCATTGTTAAATCTCAACAGGGCCGTTAGCTGTACCCTGCAAAACCTTCGCATAGAGTTATATCCCCTTAGACTTGATCGATAGGCTAGGTTATTTCTGGTTTCGGGCAGATTCGATTTTTATGTTTGTATTTTAAACTGGAATATTGTTGTATTAATTCTTTACTTTCGATTTAACGCAGAACCCAAATCGCTATTATTTTATTAGATTTATTGGCTTGGATAAAACACCGTGTAATTTTATTTCTTTATACTGTTTCTCACAGGAGCCCCAACACAGAATTCTTTTTCCGAGGGCCCGTGATACTGTTGTTTCTCCCAGGAAACCAAACACAGAATTCTTTAACCGAGGGTTGTGATACTGTTGTTTCTCCCAGGAAACCAAACACAGAATTCTTTAACCGAGGGTTGTGATACTGTTGTTTCTCCCAGGAAACCAAACACAGAATTCTTTAACCGAGGGTTGTGATACTGTTGTTTCTCCCAGGAAACCAAACACAGAATTCTTTAACCGAGGGTTGTGATACTGTTGCTTCTCCCAGGAAACCAAACACGGAATTCTTTAACCGAGGGTTGTGATACTGTTGTTTCTCCCAGGAGCCCCAACACACAATTCTTTTACTGAGGGCCAGTAATACTGTTGAGAGGTTTCTGTCCGTATATGCGGGATTTTTTAAAATTTATTTCTATTTTTAGGGACGGATGGCCGAGTGGTGTCGGCCTGAGAGTCCTGAGTTCGATCCTAGGTGAGACCCACGGAATTTTTCCAGGTCAAATTTGTTTGAAAGTCGTCCCACAAGTCCACCCAGCTTTAAACGGGTACCTGACTTAAGTTGGGGAAGTAAAGGTGACTGGGCGTTGTGCTAACCACACAATCCCTTTATATGCGCAGATTATAGAAACAGATGAATTCTACACTTCATCAGCCCCGATGGCCCATCAGGGCTAAGGGAGATTTTTTTTTCTATTTTTAATTACCCTGTCAAGATAATTTTCGAACTTTTACAGAAAGCATAATCTTTCGATAACATTTAAGACGTTGACTGCTAGTTGTAAACACAGGCAAAAAGCGAAACCCACTGCTGTCAAATGATTTATTTTATTAATTACTAAGATTTTTATGTTGATATATTCATTTTTTAGAATTCAAACAAATTTAATGGTCACCATGTATGTTTATGGAAATGGTACACTCGCCTAACGGACCCATACCAGACATGAAAAAATCAGTAGGCCGATTGGTACACTCGCCTAACGCACCCATCCCAGAATAAATTATCAGTAGGCCAACTGGTACACTCGCCTAACGCACCCATCCCAGACATGAAAAAATCAGTAGGCCAACTGGTACACTCGCCTAACGCAACCATCCCAGACATGAAAATATCAGTAGGCCAATTGGTACAGTCGCATAACGCCCTAATCCCTGAAAACACTGTAGACCGTCTATGTTTGTAACTTCATGCTGTCTCACTTTCTATACACGACACTGAACACACATGAAACAACTATGTCAATATTAGATTTTAGGTCCTAAAGAAAGAGTCTGAGTCATGGATAACAGCTATAAATAGATCTTCACCGATAACAAACTTATGACCTAAATGACATACAAAATCCGATTGCTGCATTCTCACCGAAGATGATGGCACACCTAAGAATAGTTTAAGAAACTACTGTAATTTATAAGTAAAGTTCCCTTACCCCTAGTGGACCATCGGGGCAGATGAAGAGTAGAATTCATCTGTTTCTATAACCTCGGCATATGAAGGGATTGTGTGCCTTTACTTCCCCAACTTAAAGTCAGGTACCCATTTAAAGCTGGGTGGACTTGTGGGACGACTTTGCACCAAATTTCACCTGGAAAAATTTCCACCGAGGATCGAACCCAGGACTCTCAGGTCGACAGTTGAGTATCTACACCACTCGGCCATCCGTCCCACTGTAATTTATAAGCATGGTTCAAAATTTGAAATACTTTTTCTATTTCCAAGAAAACATTGATTCGATGACCTCAATACACCATGTATTTATTCAAGCTAAGTGTTTTTTTTTCAGGAAGAAAAAAAAAAAGGAAGAAAAATACACATAGATAAAAACAGACCAAAACTGATGGGAACAAAAAATAAGGATATTTCTTGCCCAGAAATTAGCCCCCTCCCTCTCTCTCCTTTGCAATGTGTGACGTAACAAGTTAACGATCAATAAATAGACTTGCCAGACGTCCCGGTTTCGCGGGACAGTCTCGGATATACTGGGTTGTCCCGGTGTCCCGCCCGGTTGTTGAAATTGTCCCGGTTTAGATTCAGGGCACAGTTTCTTGGAAATAATTGAGCAAAATTATTAGATTTGAGAGTGATTAATCTGCTCTTGTGTGATCAGTAACATTTTGGTAAGTAACACAGTAATACAAATTCACAGAAGTCGGCAGCAGAGAAGAAGAAAGAGAAGAAGGACTTATTGAGAAAGGTTCACTCAAGTGAAAAATACGAGTGGTACAACAAGTAGAAAACTGTTTTGTTTTGTAAAAATATCATGCTTGTGTACCATTATGAATAAAATAAAGATTATCTATTCTATATTTTAGGTGTTTTTTACATTACTGTTTTCATACCCCCCCCTTCCCCCGAAACCGACATCCCTAAACCTAAAGTAAAAAAGACAGAACTGTCCCGGTTGGTCCGTGAAAAAATATGGCAACCCTATCAATAAACAATTTTAATGCAGTCATTGAGCTAGACACAAAACAACATGTATAAATACTATAATATCTAAAACCAAAATTTAAAAAAAAGGCATTCACCATAACAACTAATTGTTTAGTCAATCATTACACTTATATCTCAATAGGTTGACATCAACATAAATCTTAAAAAAAAAACGAACACATTTGCTTATTCATTAGATATTAATATATGTTCTCCTGCATAAACATTTCCAATTACTGCAATTAGACTTTTATATAAAGCCCTTTGACTGGCGGTAGACAGAAATTCTAAATCCCTTATCACCAACTTCTCTAGGCCCATTCAATTTGAAATCTATCCGTCATACGGATAACACTGATTTATTTTATTATTATAATGACGTCACTTGACAAAATACTATTCTAAAACGTTCGTGTCGATTAATTAAATTATTTTAAATTGCGAATCTAATTAGTTGTTACGATAATGTTTTATACTGAGGGATAAAGGTTAATGGCGTTTAGTGCCGGGTTAGCCCCACGTGATATCATAAACACCAAAACATTTGCTTCTTTCTATTTAAACAAAAAAAAAATTGAACAGTGATGGGACCACTTAAAAGAACGCATAGTAGTCTAATGATCGAGTTAAGTAAAGAATATTGGACCTTAGATTTTTGTGCATATTTCGAGAGTAGTGATGGGACGATTCCAGAGTTTTTATCGATACCGACTCAATACCACTTCTTCCCTAAAACATCGATTCTAAATTCCGATTCTCGATTCCTGACATTTAAGTTAAATGAAATAAAAAAAAAATATATATATATTTTTTTAAAATTTAAATTATAGCTTCAACTTTTCATTAATGATGAGTGGGCAGTGCTTTGTAGCTATATGTTTTGTTAAAGTATTCAGCTATAGATAAAGATTTTGTTAAAAAGAAAGAAGGGAGACATACATAATCATGAGATCACAACGGGTGCAATTAATCATAAATATGGCGCTTAAAATAAAATACTTTTTTGAATGGTTATGGCACTACTTGACAAATAACTAGGCATTATATAAATATATCTGTAATTATTTTTTTTTATAATTACTATTTTTATTAAACTATGACGCCAGGGATCGAGATCGAAAATCGATGATTCAGGCAAGAATTGGAATCGAATCGGTCCCGTTAAAAATTCTAAACTGTGGAATGTGTCTAGTGCAGCAAAATGTGCTTGGTGATACTGTATGCAAATATATGTGCACATTTTGTCACATGACCAGTGCTCGATTTAAAGAAAAAACCAGTGCAGGGGATGAAAAAAAAATTCTGCAGAGCCGGGGGTATATGTCATCCTCGGCGGGGATGAAAAAAAGGTAAACCAGAGCCGGGGTTGTCAATGCTCAGTGCCGGGGATATCCACAGCATCCCCAGCGACAACTAGATCACATTTATTTTGAGGATCTTCAATTTACAAACCATGGACAAGTTACTAATTTATTTTAATAGGGTCTGTTAACCACATGTTGGCATACGGTTTCATATCAAAATATTGAAGTGGTGGACCATTCATTTTATAAACAGCAAGTGTTTGATGGTTTCGACATCCAATGCATTGCGAAGAGATGTGTGAGTTAAATTTACTTGCACCGAATCCTCTCTCGCATTCTGCACTAGATATTGGCAGAACATCTAATCGCTTATACAAATAATTAAGGTCTGTCTCAGCGTCATGGTCATCCTTTGTCATGCGAAATTGGTGTACTATGGCTGAAGTATGACATGATTCAATTGGTGTACTATGGCTGAAGTATGACATGATCCAATTGGTGTACTATAGCTGAAGTATGACATGATTCAAATGGTGTACTATGGCTGAAGTATGACATGATTCAATTGGTGTACTATGGCTGAAGTATGGCATGATTCAATTGGTGTACTATGGCTGAAGTATGACATGCTTCAATTGGTGTACTATAGCTGAAGTATGACATGATTCAATTGGTGTACTATGGCTGAAGTATGACATGATTCAATTGGTGTACTATGGCTGAAGTATGACATGATTCAATTGGTGTACTATGGCTGAAGTATGACATGATTCAAATGGTGTACTATGGCTGAAGTATGGCATGATTCAATTGGTGTACTATGGCTGAAGTATGGCATGATTCAATTGGTGTACTATGGCTGAAGTATGACATGATTCAATTGGTGTACTATGGCTGAAGTATGACATGATTCAATTGGTGTACTATGGCTGAAGTATGGCATGATTCAATTGGTGTACTATGGCTGAAGTATGACATGCTTCAATTGGTGTACTATAGCTGAAGTATGACATGATTCAATTGGTGTACTATAGCTGAAGTATGACATGATTCAATTGGTGTACTATAGCTGAAGTATGACATGATTCAATTGGTGTACTATGGCTGAAGTATGACATGATTCAATTGGTGTACTATGGCTGAAGTATGACATGATTCAATTGGTGTACTATGGCTGAAGTATGGCATGATTCAATTGGTGTACTATGGCTGAAGTATGGCATGATTCAATTGGTGTACTATGGCTGAAGTATGACATGATTCAATTGGTGTACTATGGCTGAAGTATGACATGATTCAATTGGTGTACTATGGCTGAAGTATGACGTGATTCAATTGGTGTACTATGGCTGAAATATGACATGATTCAATTGGTGTACTACGGCTGACATGATTCAATTTTGACAAATTCGCGAAGTTCCATAATTTCAGTATTAATTTTCTGTTTCAATAATGACAAAGCACCCTTCGTTTCACCTTGTAAATTACTTGCACCATCGGTGCAGATTCCAACAAGCCATCTTTTCAATAAATCATTTGTAAATCCAAGCTTATGTAAAACTTCAAGCAACGAATCGGCTATATTACTTCCTGTTTGACTTGGCAGTTCCCAGAGATCTAAAAACCAATTGTTAAATCGAGCACTGCGCATGACCAAATACCAAACGTTTGATATGCAAATGACAGGTAATGAAGACCACAACACACCGTCGGTATGTTCTTAGCTCAAAGCAGGACTATCTCTGAGGAAGACCTCATAATGACACATGACAAAGCGATCTTGTAATGCTTGATGTCATTGCTGTGTAATGATGTCATTTCATGTTATATAATATGTGGGTCAGTAAATGTAGGGCTGGATTATTTTTCAAAATCATAATATAGGTAAATATTAAAATAGGGGTCTTTTATATACATAATCAGAACTGAGATTTATTTCATTAATTATAATTATCGTATATAATAATAATAAAAAAAACTGAGGTATTTTTCATAATCACAAGAAGGGTATTATGATAGTGGTATATATAATCATGATAGTGGTATATATAATCACGATAGTGGTATGTATAATCACGATAGTGGTATATATAATCATGATAGTGGTATATATAATCACGATAGTGGTATGTATAATCATGATAGTGGTATATATAATCACGATAGTGGTATATATAATCACGATAGTGGTATATATAATCACGATAGTGGTATATCTAATCATGATAGTGGTATATATAATCACGATAGTGGTATATATAATCACGATAGTGGTATGTATAATCACGATAGTGGTATGCATAATCACGATAGTGGTATATCTAATCATGATAGTGGTATATATAATCATGGTAGTGGTATATATAATCACGATAGTGGTATGTATAATTACGATAGTGGTATATATAATCACGATAGTGGTATATTTTAATTCATAGAGTCGAAATTATTAAAAGTGTATTGCGATGTAGAATCAACACGTGAGCAAAATTTGAGCCTAGAAACTAAACGAGAGCGAGATCAGACTGCATGCTGTTATAATGTTGAATTAAAAGATTTGAGGACACAGCCACAAACTTCACAAAATGTGACACTAATTAAAGGCTTATAAAAACTATTCTACAATAACAAACTTTATACAGATTTTCAAAATCTAAAGATTATACTATTCTTGCATTATTAAACAGCTTGGACTACTTGGTGGGTATCGAGGTATTTGGATGTGGATTTTACTTGGGTGTTTACTGTGGAGGCGTTGAGGTAACGTTGTGGCCTTCCGCTCTTTCTCACTCTCAAAGTAATACAAGACGATATTTTCTGTCACAATATTTATTATTACTCAAATAGGCTACACATAAAACTCTATAATGTAAAAAAATTCAGTATAATATGCTATATAACGCCGGTTAGAAAAATGTATACTACCAGAAGAATCTCATATAATATCTCTAACATAAAAGGTGCATCATATCATTTCACTACGAAAAGCAACAGGTAACTATCGCTTATGTAAATTAAAAACCGGATCTCCAATCTCAGTTTTCTAAAACTTGGGATCCGGAAATTTTTGTAAAATTATACCTGACAGTGGGGATGCTTTGCAAATGTCTCAAAAGGACCAGACATTTATTTTGAATCTAAGTCGCCAGTATTTAACTATACTGTGACTCACACTTAGATTATATATTTTTTTTATTACTTTTGATCACTGAATTTGAATGAATTCACTATAATTGTCTCAATGAAGTAATTTGGATGAATTGACTATAATTGTCTCAATGAAGTAATTTGGATGAATAGACTATAATTGTCTTAATGAAGTAATTCGGATGAATTGACTAAAATTGTCTCAATGAAGTAATTTGGATGAATTTAATATAATTGTCTCAATGAAGTAGTTTGGATGAATAGACTATAATTGTCACAATGAAAAAAAATTTGGATGAATTAATTATAATTCTCTCAATGAAGTAATTTGGATGAACTGAATATAATTGTCTCAATGAAGTAATTTGTTTGAATTGACTAAAATTGTCTCATTGAAGTAATTTGGATGAATGAACAATAGTTGCAGGCTCTAAACGACTCATGCACGGCCACAGCAGTTGAATTATATAATAAACACTAATGAGCTGTTACTTAAAATGCGCAGCTGCCTGTCTCAAATAAAGTCTACAGGGAGATAATAAAAAAAAATTTTTTTTTATTAAAACTATGTATATATAGTTATCAACATTTTAAAATCTGTGTATATTTTAATAACACGCAAACATTATATTACATGTATTTATATTGCTTAAAGTGACATTAAAATATTATATTTAAATTAAATAAGTTTAATAAAATATACTAATAAATGTATATTCCTAAAACTCCAAAGTACAAAATAGTTTAATTAATATATATTTGAATTTTTTTCAGGTTTTCTTTGGGTAATCGCTTTCAAATAAACATTCTACGATATTTTTGTCTGCGTTCTATTAGTGGACGCCATATGTAATTTAATGGCTCGGGTTCATAATAGCGACTGTTTAAAAATTCACTAAAAATTTAAAAAAATAGTATTTTCTAATGGGTGGAAATGGGAAGAGGTAGAATCGAGAAGAATAAGACGTAATGTAATAAAAAAAAGACCCCTTATGGCAGTGGTTCCCAGCCCCCGGTACGCGGACCGGCAGCGGTCCGTGGACCAATCAGTACCGGGCCGCCAACGAAACATTAAATTATTTCAATTTTATTTCAATTTTATTTAATGTGGTGAATTTCACTCCGGATTTGGAGACTTCCGATGAACGAGAGGTTGGTTAAAAAGGAGCTGAGTGGCTATCAGTGGCATTGTCTTGTAACTTAGTTACTTTCTCATGTTTAACAGTGCTTGTTGTACGTGTATTGTTTGTTTTAAATTTTGCCCCTTTTTTTAGTCCACATTAACTTTCTGAGTTTACTTTTATTTCCAGGTTACATCTCGGCCACATGAGCTCTCAAATTTGATCCACACATTGGCGAAAATGAGTACAAAACAGACGTCATGATAAAGTTTCCTCGAAAAAACTGAAAAGACCAAGGGAATAGATAGAGTAACAGTCGTTAACATCAGAGAAACATAAAGCTTTTACAAAAATAAAGTAGGTCCTATATGAAATATATTTATCGGGATTAATAGTCAAGCCCCTGGGGTGATTTGAAATTAAAAAAAACGGAAACATGAAGGACAGAAGAAAATTTTAAGGGCCACCACATCATTGAATGAGAATGTACTCAGGGTACCATATATGGTGGCTAACCGTACTTAAGACATTTGCCGTTAACTAATAGGAGAGGGTCCTTTAAAATTAGCATTAGTTTCTTTGTCGGAAATGACCCAAGACATTGAGACACAATCGTTGTAGAGAGTTAATACAACTTCGTGGTAAGCACTCCAGATTGACGTATCTACACATATCAACAATAAGGCAATATTACTTATTTCTATGCGATATCTTCAACAGTAGGATGTGATTGAAGATTTGCCATCCAACATCAAAGCTGCTGAATTGTTCAAATCACTGGATTGGTTATATATTAGGACGATTAAAAGACAGCGGTATATTTATTCTCGAGGCAATATATCAAAAGAAAAAAAAATGTTCAAAGACATCGACGAACCAGTTTTAATGTATCTTATATAAATAAATGTTCAAAGTGTGATCTATTGCTCTGCAACACAGGTTAGCAATGGGGGTCACTGGGTTCAGAGTTAACCAATAGCACAAATGGAGTTTCTTGTAATTTACAATTTCGTGTTTCACACAAGTAGGATTCTATAAATTTGTCAACAACACCCAGGAGAATATTTTGCCCCCCCCCCCCAACCTCCATCCTCCTCCCTTATTTCTCGCTATGGACCAAATAACTTCCTTCTTGAAGTAATATATTTCTTGCTAGACATTTCTATGGCTGCTCAATTCTTCCCCCCCCCCCCCCAATCAGTCTTTGGTGTCAGCAAATACCCGTTGTGAATCGCAATGTTTCATTGTACATGCACGTCTGGATGGCTTCCATCTGTGGCATAGCAAACAAAATATACAGAATCTATGAAACATGGTGGACTCATGTTAGAATATTTTTCGAAACAAGTCTTTTTAAACACTACAATTGTAAGTCTATACATTAAGCTTAGTAAGTCAATCAAATTTTAAACTTACAAAAATGTCATATCCTGTTTTCTTTTTAAAAAGTCGATACTATTCTTTAAACATAAAATACAATAAATCATCAACATTTTAGGCAAAGACCTATCATTTAAAAAAAGAAATATTATTTTGCTGTCACTGTAACGTCTATAGTGTTTTGTTTGTTTGTTTGTTGTTGTTGTTTAAATATGTTTTCCTATTGACCTAGTTAATGCTTTTTTTTTCTTTTTCCGCCTTAAGGCCACTTGATAATGCGCGTTTAGATATCGACTCATTGTCACGTTGAATATATCTGGCGTTGATTGACAGGAATATGACTTTGCAAATTGATTGCCGAATGGGGAGGTAAAAAATGGGGGTGGGGGGTGGAGGCTGGGGAAACAAGAGGCGGTATTTAAAGTTCTAGAGAATGCCACAAGCAATTCTATAAGTGTTGTTCCGATTCCTGTCCACCCCTCCTCCCCCATACCCATCTCTCTATCTCTCACTCCCCCCCCCTTCCAATCCATATTTCTTTTCTCATTCACACGATGAACAACAACAAAAAAAAAAGCCCTGTTGATCAAGTCAACACAGGATTGCACTTAAGTTTTTTTTTTTAGGGGGCTGGGTTGAGCAAAGCGGAATAACTGTGAGCTTGCAGTTGAGTGAACCATCGACTAACTATCGCACGGTGGCTACTTCTAACTCACGGAATAGATGTTTCACTTAGTCATATTCGGTGTGTGGTCATCGTGGTATTCTGGTCGTATTTCTAATGAACGCACGGGTTGCGTGAGTACTGCCTGGTTAATTAAATGAAGGTACTCGTTAGTAGGACATAGAGTTGGAACTATTTCACGAAACAAAATATCGACCTAGTCATGTCCATTGTTTAAATTGGATGCGTTGCACATTGAGGTAAGTTGCCGATATCACGTGACTAGACTTGTCATCATAACTGTTGACAGCATGTTTATTATGGTGTGTTGTGGTGCTTATGTGAGTCGGTCATTTAGTTGGGACTATTTCACGGGAAAACAAAATTAAAACAAATTAGTCATCTCCATTATTCAAATTGGCTAATTACAATTAGGTAAAAAGGACTGTGTCACGTGATTAGACTCGTCTTGACAGTGTGTTTATTATGGTGTGTTGTGGTGCTATTGTGAAGTCTTATCTGGAGTGGTAGACGTTTTGTTAAACAAAGAAAACAAAAATATTTAGTTATGCGTCATTAAAGAGCAAAATCTCATTTCGAAATATTTTCGTCAGTTTTTATTATGTTTTTTTTACTGTTTGAAGTAGTTCTGATTGATCGTGGTTTAACAAACGCCAGTGCTGAAAGAAAAAAAAAGTTAAATGTTAAAACATTAGAATTAGAAATACACATCCATGTATAACTGGATCACTGTCTTCAAGAATTGTTTTACAAAATACACCTACTTTAAAGTTAATATCCAGCTATTCAGCGTCTCACTGTCCGTATATTGTGTTGATAATCCATTTATTTCTTTCAATTTGTGCCAAAAGTGAAGATTTTGAGATCTGTGGTTTATTTATTTATCTAATCCTATTATTACAGTGTCTGCTCTCTCTCTCTCTCTCTCTCTCTCTCTCTCTCTCTCTCTCTCTCTCTCTATCTCTCTCCCCCCCCACACACACACACTAATTTGATTATGAGAATCATAGACCAGACCTTACCGTGTTAAAATCACTTTTTTTTATTGTTTGAAATGTTCATGAAATTGAGTCTCTTAAAAGTGCAAGAGAATTATTCAATATAAATAAAATACTGATTCACGATCAATGCTAAGTCGGCAATCATCAACTATATGCTTAAAGTTCATTACGACTTTTCTTAACACTAATAAAGCGAACTGATAACATTTTATGAGATTCGGTTGCTCGGTTGTTTTATTATTCTAAGTAGTGGAAAGCGTCCTCGGATACAAGGAAGGACGTACATCATTAATTAGTGGATTTTCAAAACATAGTTGCCGAACGCGAATTTTCCCCCTCCCTCTTACCCCCCCCCCACCCCCCTCTCTCGTTAACGTTTGTATGCCAAGGCATTGAATCGTAACTTATATTGACGCTGTATTGTATACTTTTGTTAACACATGTATCCATTACTCTTATTCATTACATTTCGATGATTCTGGACTATAAATCTCTGTCACAATAAAATGATGTTTATTATTCTATTTCCCGACTATAACGACAGCTTTAAGTATATTTCTACAACTTTAGAACCACTGATAAGTTTGGGAAAATTCCATTTAGTTAGTCAAGTTGAAAAGTTCATACGGCCAGGGCCACATTTATATATTTTGTTCCATTAAAAGTTTAGAGCTGATTTTTGTTTGGTAGAGTACAAGTAAAAGTACAAGCCAGATCATATAGGCTGGAGGAAATTTGGTAATTTAGAATTAAAAGACATTTGCCTTTTGTGTCAAGTGTTCTGGGGGGAGCACTACTGTCTCTAAATCCAGAACAGGACAACGAACTTTCTTTGTATCAAGTTGATACATGTCATATACAGGCCCGTAGCGTGCGGGGGGCCGGGCCCCCTCTGCGTTTTGTCTGGCCCCCTCTGCTTTTTTGTTCTACTTAGTAAAATGTATTAACTGCCCCCCCCTATTGCCTGGCCCCTGCTGTATAATTTTCACGCTACGGGGCTGGTCATATATATATATATATATATATATATATATATATATATATATATATATATATATATATTAGGGTGGTGCTTAGGAACCACTAAAAATTAAAAACTTGATTTCTTTAGGTCTCACCCCTTTAAATTGTTCCTTTGGATGTAGAAACATCTAGCAAAAAAATTGGTGCTGATATCTTAATATTTAGAGGTAGCTCAATGAAGCCAAAGTTTAGGTAGGCCACGTTCAACAAGTAAACAGATCACGCTTTTGGAATTTTTGGCTTTTTTAATCAAAGATAGTTTCTCAAACACAACCTTAAATAGTAGAATGAATTATTAAACAAGCACAAGCAATCCTGCATCTACAATATTCTACCTGTAATTATAGTTCAATGTTATCAGTCCGATAAGAAGACATTTTGACAATGTCTGTTTCTTAGTGTCTGGATAGGATTGTCGATGCTGTTGAACAGTCTGCAGCAGGAACTGAAGTTGCTCCTCATCTCTGGTGAGGATTCCACTGTACTCTTGAATCAATGCTACACCCCTCTCTGCATGGTCGTTGACAACCTGAATCAGCCTAACGGTCTCCAAAGATCGCCGACAATCTTCATGGTTGGTCCACTCATTTGGGTCAGCATCCAGGAATCCAGTCTGAAGTTCCATCATGTCAAAGAATCTCTTCAACTTTGGCGACATGAAGTCCTCGAGCCTCCTGTTGTTGAAGGATTCCAAATCAACAGAGATTAGCTTGATGTCCTCTGGCTCCTCATTACCGCTTTCATTCATGGAATTTACCATGCATCTTTTTGTTTCCGCCGATGCCTGATCATCGAAGAATGCCAACCCAACCAATTCAGGGGATAGGTACCAGAGGTGCTTTGAAAACTTGTTGGATGCAGCACTGGAAACAGCTCTGTTGATTCCGGAGTAGCTGAGAATTGATTGGATAAACAGCATATCATTGTATGGAGCAGCGGCTGCCAGATTAGCAGTGAACCAGACTCTCATGTAGACACATACAATAAAGATGCACATCTCTTGAAGACCTCTCTCTTCCTTGGTTGTCTGTCTGAATTGCCCTTTGAACATCCATATCTTCAGGCTGTACAGAACCTTCGACATCCAGCCAGCATGATGCATTGCTCCAGGAGCAATGAAGTGCACTCCTCTGTCAGGCACAACCCCAAAAAATAGCAGAGCAAGTTCCAGGAACTCTTGATAATCATCTCTTGGCTGCTGCTCTTGAATATGCTTCTGAGCAAATTCAATCAGAGAGTTGCGCACATCTTCTAGCTAAGTAGACACGTCTGAATTTGTCAGTGATGTTTCATAGTTTGCTCTGTCAATGAACTGCCAATGATCCTTGAAGCGTTTGAATAGCAGAACCTCAGGAGATGAAGTGGCACCTAGACAGACTTGGAAGACTGCGCCCAGAATCAGTTCCATAATGTGATGTCTGCAAGCAAGTGATGAAAGACCTCGCTGAAGTTTTTGCTCCAGCAGGATGCAGGTACACTAATCCGACCAGTGTTGGAACTAGTAGTATCAAAGCACATGCCTCTTATCTTGTCACTAACACCCCAGTCTTGCAGAACTTGAAAGACAGCTCCGGCCTGTGCAGCACCAGTTCTGGAAGGCAGTTTCGCTACAGTTAACAACTGTGATGCTCCTTTCCCAGAAACCAGAAACAATTACAGGAAATCTGTCGATGCACTCTTTATTTGTGAGATCCGGAATCAACTTTCCATCACAATGCACAACCATAGGATAAATAGCTTGGAACTCGGCTTTGAGATGTTCTGCGTACTGGGATCTGTGTAGCATTCTTTGACGGCAAACTGTCCAACGGTTCAGAGCCAGATCTAGAACATCGTGACCAAGGGACGTGGCTGTCTCAGCAATGACAAGTGTTGCTGAATTGCTTGACATTTTTGTTCGATCCTGTTCAGCTGTTAATCGAGGTGTTAGAATTGGCTTTTTGCCTCTCCTTTTCTTAGCACTAGCAGGTGTTTGAGATGAGCAGCTTGCAACAGGTTCTTCACATTCTGTTGTACTCTGCTCTGTGCTGTCATTCTCCTCAGCTGAGCTACTGCTACATGACGAGGATACAAGGACTGCTGACTCCAGAAGCCTCTTTTCATTCTCATTCATCTGCCAAACTGGCACGTTGCCAATAGTTTCTAGGTGGTGTAGGTAGGCCTATAGTGTGTTGCTAATAGTTTCTTTGTCTAGGCCTACTAGGCCTCCTGTGTATTAAATTACCACTTCCGGGCCTATTTACATGTTTTATATGCTTAGTACAGCAGTGTAGGACAATCCACATAACTTGAATTAATATTATACAGTGTTATACACACAACAACAGTGCAGTACACTATGTATTTTTATCACGGTCCAATACTCCTAAACTTTGACGCCATTGAGCTACCAGTAAACATGAACTGAATACATGTACCTTAATATTTTATTTTAAGAGTTTCTATATATAAACGAACAAAAATAGGGGGTGAGAGCAGAGATTTTTGAAAGTTCATTTCTAAGCACCACCCTAATATATATACATATATATATATATATATATATATATATATATATATATATATATATATATATATATATATATATAGAGAGAGAGAGAGAGAGAGAGAGAGAGAGAGAGAGAGTGGGCCAAAAAAAAATGAGAACATTGCGTAGACGGTAATATAATTACAGTGGATTCCGCTTAATTGGGACACCGTTTAATTGGGACAGCCGCTTATTTGGGACAAATCTCAAAGAAACCAAACCAAGAAGCCAATAGTAAATTTGTATGTTTAATTGGGACAGCCGCTTAATCGGGACAAAAAGCCTCGGTCCCTATTTGCCCCAATTAAGCGGAATCGACTGTATATCAAAGTTTGTTTAGCCGTACGCTTAGAAAAAAATTGTTGATAAGCAGGGAGGACACATTGAACAGGATTTCTGATTGGCTAAATACTTTGCAAACAAAATTACATGAAACAACACAATTAATTAAATTATATTTCAAAATAATTCGTATGTTATATGATGTTCTCACTTTTTTTGGCCCACCATACATATACATTTATTTTGTGAAACAAGCAAAAGGCAGCTCAAAGTTATTCAACGACAGCTTACATATTTAAAAATTATACATTAATAGTCTCTGTAATTTGTGATCTGAACAAACGCTAACTTCATTAGATCAGCCATAGTTTCTGATATGCGTTGTTTCACAACAATAAAACCAAAAAAACAAACTAACCTCACAAACAACTATCTACGTATCTTCTTAACTAAACTTCCCACAATTACACCCCCCCCTCCAATACAATCACACCCACCCCAGAGATTGAGTTCAGTTGAATCACAAGATCAATGATGTACATAGGGGAACAGCTGCTACGAGAATCAAAATAATTTAATCGTTTTATCGTTTCCAGTTACATCGGATTAAAAAAAAAAATAGAAGAGAAAAAAAACTGGGCTGGATTTGTACTTGATCCGGACATCTGTTGTTGACACTATAAATCACGGGGGGGGGGGGGGTTTGCTTTAACAAATCATTAGCAGATTATCATTTATTGATTTTGTTTATGTTTTACATTAATCATCAATTAGTACTATCTATCTATCTATCTATCTATCTATCTATCTATCTATCTATCTATCTATCTATCTATCTATCTATCTATCTATCTATCTATCTATCTATCTATCTATCTATCTATCTATCTATCTATCTCTCTCTCTCTCTCTCTCTCTCTCTCTCTCTCTCTCTGTATATATATATATATATATATATATATATATATATATATATCTTCCTGTCTGCCTGTGTGTCTGCCCGCCTACCTCCCTACCTACCAACCCACATAAAGTCTTACCATTCTATCTATCTTAAAACAGTAATACATTTACTCAATGTTTTCTCCCTCTACAAGTTTACATTGTTAACTACCTACGTGCTTTCAGTTTCTGAAAGAAATGTTTTAACTGAATATTTTTTTTTCTTACATTTTTTATCTTCTTCTGTATATCATCGGGGAGGGGTTGGGGGGGTGCCCGTGATGGAGGAACTCATGAATAACATCCATTTTGATTAGCTGATTATAGAGGTCAACTATGTAATCGACCAGTAGTTTTATTTATGGCTAAAGTCAGTGAGGAATGCTGGGAAGAGAGCACAAAAGAGGGGTTAAAAGGTTTAGCCATAACGCAAAAGGTGTCACTTAATCTACTTTTGTTTTTCGTCTGCGTATTATCAACATTGTACGGCATAATGTTTGTGTTATTATCAACATTGTACGGCATAATGCTTATGATATTATCAACATTGTACGGCATACTATTTATGTTATTATCAACATTGTACGTCATAGTATTTATGTTATTATCAACATTGTACGTCATAGTATTTATGTTATTATCAACATTGTACGTCATACTATTTATGTTATTATCAACATTGTACGTCATACTATTTATGTTATTATCAACATTGTACGGCATACTATTTATGTTATTGTCAACATTGTACGTCATACTATTTATGTTATTATCAACATTGTACGTCATACTATTTATGTTATTATCAACATTGTACGTCATACTATTTATGTTATTATCAACATTGTACGGCATACTATTTATGCTATTGTCAACATTGTACGGCATACTATTTATGCTATTGTCAACATTGTACGGCATACTATTTATGTTATTGTCAACATTGTACGGCATACTATTTATGTTATTGTCAACATTGTACGGCATACTATTTATGTTATTGTCAACATTGTACGGCATACTATTTATGTTATTGTCAACATTGTACGGCATACTATTTATGTTATTGTCAACATTGTACGGCATACTATTTATGTTATTGTCAACATTGTACGGCATACTATTTATGTTATTGTCAACATTGTACGGCATGGTATTTAGAGTTTTCTCCTTTAAAGAGAAAACGCCCATTTTTTTGTACTGAACTGTAATCTTGATATAAATCCGTGGTTCTCAATCAGTGGTACGCATACCCCAAGGGGTCACGGGGAAAGGGTATACGTGGGTACGCAGCGACATATAATTTTCGTTTAAACCAACCAAGTGTTTTAATAAGGTCGCCAGTTTGACTGTGTGACTTGTCACCAAAACACAAACCCAAATATCGCATTAGAAAACACACACACACGCACGCATGCACGCACACACACACACACAGACACACACACACATTCCTGCGTGCATACTTTCGCACCAGTTGGGGTACAGTCTCGAAAAAAAAAAAAGATGTAGAACCGCTGATATTAACCGTTTGTAACCGCCATTTGTTGACAGTGTCTTAACAACAAGAACAAAAAAAAAACACGATCCATTTGTTCAGTTAGCAAGCGATATAAAGAACAGATCACAATTATATAATGGTGCTGCTATATATCTATGGGTGCTGCTATCCTATGTTTAACTCCAACGAGGAAGAGTGAGCCATCTAGTGGTGTGTACTAATTAGTTTTAATATCCCGAAGAATGGATGGCTTCGCACGTATCCCACGCTCAACAGACATACATATAGCATACAATTTTGTATTGACTTTCATCGACAGATAATTTCTTGAAAATATAGGCAGGCATTTATACGGTTTTTATGAAATTTCTATCAAGTGGAACTAAATCTTCACATGATAAACAGCTGCTGTGTCTGAACTATATTTTATCAGCAGCTGTTTCTTAATAAAGTTTTATCAGTAGCTGATTCTATAAAAATATTTTTATCAGAACGTTTTTCTGAATTATATTTTGTCAGAATTAGTTTCTGAATAAAATTTTGCCACAAGGTGATATACGTTTTGCCAGTAAATGTTTTTATAATTTATCCCTTTTTTTATTTTGTCAGTAGTTTTTCAATTTGTTTGTCAGTAGCAGTTTTTAAATTACCTTATCTGTGATACCAAAACATAATCTAGTTTAACACTTTACTGTGATACCAACACCATCTAGTTTAAACACTCATTTGTGATACCAACACCATCTAGTTTAAACACTTAACTGTGATACCAACACCACCTAGTTTAAACACTTTACTGAGATACCAACATCATCTAGTTTAAACACTTTACTGAAATACCAACATCATCTAGTTTAAACACTTTACTGAGATACCAACATCATCTAGTTTAAACACTTTACTGAAATACCAACATCATCTAGTTTAAACACTTTACTGAAATACCAACATCATCTAGTTTAAACACTTTACTGAAATACCAACATCATCTAGTTTAAACACTTTACTGAAATACCAACATCATCTAGTTTAAACACTTTACTGAAATACCAACATCATCTAGTTTAAACACTTTACTGAAATACCAACATCATCTAGTTTAAACACTTTACTGAAATACCAACATCATCTAGTTTAAACACTTTACTGAAATACCAACATCATCTAGTTTAAACACTTTACTGAAATACCAACATCATCTAGTTTAAACACTTTACTGAAATACCAACATCATCTAGTTTAAACACTTTACTGAAATACCAACATCATCTAGTTTAAACACTTTACTGAAATACCAACATCATCTAGTTTAAACACTTTACTGAAATACCAACATCATCTAGTTTAAACACTTTACTGAAATACCAACATCATCTAGTTTAAACACTTTACTGAGATACCCCCTCCCCCCCAGGCTCCCACACGTAAATACTTACAAAAAGTAATGGACTATGTAAATAAAAGACCCCCCCCCTCACCAACAAAGAGTCGCCCATGGAGACTTGAAGTACATGCGAAAAAAAATTCTTTATCGTCTACAGATCGATATGTCTATCGTCTACAGATCAATATGTCTGAGTGTGAAACGTCTTGTGGACAAGGAGGATCTTGACTGTAAACAATCACCCCCCATGGGCTGGCTGTCTTCACCTTCACTGTCAGATGTCTTTGAACACCCCCCCACCCCAATCCCTCACAGAGCTGTCAAACTATTTAGAATGAACAAGTCAGAAGTTACTGCGCAGGATTTGATGATAAAGAAAACTTCAAATTATTTATTTAGCGAGTCGGACTGGCATGGGATGGCAGAGACAAAATGTATTTTAAAGAAAACAATAAACAAAGGATGAAATGTACAAGAACATGAAGAGAGGATGACGTGTTTTTTTTTTTACAACTAGATGTAGCAAAAAAATCAAGAATAATACTATTTACGAGAGAACACAGACGTAGTCTATTGCATCACCCTTTACCCCCTCTCGACTTATCCGCTAAGTTAAAGAACTCAAAAAAATCTTTTCACTATTTAAAATTATTTTCTTTTATATATATACTAACTATTATTATGAAGGTGTATGTGTAAACCGTCACTTTGAAGGTGTATGTGTAAACCGTCAATTTGATGGTGTATGTGTAAACCGTCACTTTGATGGTGTATGTGTAAACCGTCACTTTGATGGTGTATGTGTAAACCGTCACTTTGATGGTGTAAGTGTAAACCGTCACTTTGATGGTGTATGTGTAAACCGTCACTTTGAAGGTGTAAGTAAGTGTAAACCGTCACTTTGAATGGCGAATGCAAGCTGTTATTTTGAAGGTTTGTGCGTGGAGCATTACTTTGAAATGTATGCGTAAACAGTCACTTTGAAGGTGTTGTGTAAACTTTTGTAGTTGCATGTAATCCGTTACTTTAAATATGACCTTCATATCTCTGTAGATCTTTATTTTCTCACTGGGTGTGCCTGACCCCTTTACAAAATGTCAATACTTAGTGTTAATTCATGAATTTACTGATGTTCACACACTGCCATCCAACAGAACCGGAAGACTCGTCCTAACAAGCTGCTTCTCTACCATAAAGAACTCTTGAATCAACTTCCCATTGACTTCTTTTCTTTCACTATTTCGCAAGTGAGAGGAAACGACAGAGAATATATAAGAAAAAGAGAGAAAGATAGAGAGAGGATGGTTGGTGGATGTGTGTGTGAAAGAGAGAGAGGGAGAGAGAGAAAGAGAGAGAGAGAGAGAGAGAGAGAGAGAGAGAGAGAGAGAGACAGGTCGCACGAAGAAGCCCAGAATATAAATGCGCATATTTATTTATTGTTCGACTTCTTATGGATTATAGAGTGCTGGAGAAAAAAACTGGCCAGGACAACATGACATAGTTGTTGGTCTGATTTTTTCACAAAGCCAGTTTGTTGTATGTGGACATTGGCAAATATTTCGTGTTTTTTTCTGGGACTAAAAAAAAAATGTCTGGACTCGTCTTTTCATGTGAACTATTATTATGTTCCGTTCATCTGGTCCAAGCAACATGATATGTTACTGTTTGAATTATTATTATTGTTGGAGAAGATTTCACTGTTTTACTTTATTCAAAAATGGATAGATGTATAATGCATTTTAACTTTTGTTTTAATATAAAAAAGTATTTTCTTTGCATATTTGGATATTTTATCGAAATGACTTGAATGATTGGTAAAAGTTGGTATGTATTTTAGAATCTCTGTTATTTTGATATTTATTTTACAGTCTTGGTGTATGTTGGTTTGTATTTTGGAATCTCACGAAATTGGCTTATTTGCTGGTATATACAAGATAACGTAACACAATCGATACAGTACACATTGACTATGCACTAGTGTTACCTTGTGTTGCAATGCAACAGCGAGTGTTAGACATTTTGCCAAAGAGTGTGTGACTTTGTGTTGCAATGCAACAGCGAGTGTTAGACATTTTGCCACAGAGTTTGCTGTTCTACAGAGTGTGTGACATTGTAGTGATGTACCACAGAATGTGTGACATTGTGTCGCTGTGCTGTAGATTCTATTAACTTTTGTCACTGATTGCATGCACGTGTAGGGTGTAGGCATATATGTCACACATCCGTGATATGCGGGTGTTTGTGTGTGACCCAGTGTGTATGCATCCTAGTGAGCACACAACCTGAAGTCCAGTGTTCAAATCACGGTAACAGCTTGTTACTTTATTGTTCTAACAGCTGATATCATTTTCTGTCCTCTGACTATCACCAGCACATTGACTATGTGTGTGTGTGTTGTGGTGGTGGTGTGGTGGTGGTGGTGGTGGTGGTGTGTGTGTGTGTGTGTGTGTGTGTGTGTGTGAGTGAGAGAGTGTGTGCAGTCTTTCATCTCCTAAGTTCAGTTGTGGAGTTTTTTGTTTTCAGCTAAGTTCACTAAAAAGATAATAATTGTGAGTCATCTGTTTCAGCTTTTTAGTAAGTTTATGATATTTAGGATTTTGATACGTATGCTATCTATCTATCTATCTATCTATCTATCTATCTATCTATCTATCTATCTATCTATCTATCTATCTATCTATCTATCTATCTATCTATCTATCTATCTATCTATCTGTCTGTCTGTCTGTCTGTCTGTCTATATATATATATATATATATATATATATATATATAATCTGTCTATCTAATCTATCTATCCATCTATCTGTCTATCTATAGTGTAAGTGCGAATATGCGTCTAGGACAGTGGGATATCACACTGTGAACTAATTTTGATATTAATCCAAAACACATTGTAATGGTATGTAGTGAAATAAAATAATTTCAACGAGTTGTGTGCACTTGTTTATCATATGATCACATCACAATCAATAAATCAAATCAAATTCACATGTTGCATGCAGTGTTACTGAAGGTTTCACTACAATACTTGTGTTTCACTACAATACTTGTGTTTCACTACAATACCTGTGTTTCACGACAATACTTGTGTTTCACTACAATACTTGTGCTTCACTACAATACTTGTGCTTCACTACAATACTTGTGCTTCACTACAATACTTGTGTTTCACTACAATACTTGTGCTTCACTACAATACTTGTGCTTCACTACAATACTTGTGTTTCACTACAATACTTGTGCTTCACTACAATACTTGTGTTTCACTACAATACTTGTGTTTCACTACAATACTTGTGCTTCACTACAATACTTGTGCTTCACTACAATACTTGTGTTTCACTACGGTACTTGTGTTTCACTACAATACTTGTGCTTCACTAAGGTACTTGTGTTTCACTACAATACTTGTGTTTCACTACAATACTTGTGTTTCACTACAATACTTGTGCTTCACTACGGTACTTGTGTTTCACTACGGTACTTGTGTTTCACTACAATACTTGTGCTTCACTAAGGTACTTGTGTTTCACTACAATACTTGTGTTTCACTACAATACTTGTGCTTCACTACGGTACTTGTGTTTCACTACGGTACTTGTGTTTCACTACAATACTTGTGCTTCACTACAATACTTGTGTTTCACCATTTATACCATCAATCAGATAAGAACAAATTATCATAGAGCTCGCTCTCTCTCACTCTCTCTCTTTCTCTCTATCTTTCAGTTTTGTAAATTTCCAGTTATATTTGTTAATGTATTTATTTTCTTGACAAATTAGATAAACATATTTAACATGGGGTAAAACGGAGATAAAGCTCACACCATAGTACTGCAGTTTACTTAGTAAAGTAACAAGAGTATTGGCTAATTGTTTTTCTCTCCCTGTATTGTTCAATCTTCTGTACGGAAGGAAGAAAATAAGAAAGACACGAAAGAAAATTAAATTATTGAGCATAATTGACACAAGATACTAACAGAGGCCATCTTATAGAAGTTAACACAGCATCACCGTGGACTCAATTTATCTGGATCAGGGCTTCTTAAACTTTTGTAATTCACGACCCCATTTATGATTGCGAGTTTCTTGACGACCCCATACAAATATAAACGAAAAATAAATTAATATTTTACAAGTTGAAAAACATTTTCTGTTAAATTGTATTTTTATCTCTCGCGACCCCAGAATTTTGCTACGCGACCCCAAATGGGTGGTTTAAGAAGCCCTGATCTAGATAGGTCTAGTTGATTTGATTATATCAATGGGCAAGATGGTGCAAGTTGATTTTACATGTATACAGACAAACATGTGGATATATAGTCAGACTGCCTCATACTCAGAGAGATATTGAGAGAAACATGTGGATATATAGTCAGACTGCCTCATACTCAGAGAGATATTGAGAGAAACATGTGGATATATAGTCAGACTGACTCATACTCAGAGAGATATTGAGAGAAACATTTGGAAGTATAGTTAGATATTGACTCACAGACTTACGAAAAATTGATAGATAGACAAAGGTTTAGAAATATAGTTAGATTGACTCACAGACGTATATACAGCTGATAGATAGAGAAACGTTTAGAAATATAGATAGATTGACTCACAGACTTATATACAGATAGATAGAGATATACATAATTATTATATTTGTATGTTTGAAAGTTGCACGAGGACTCTAAAAGTCATTTATAAATAACATATGCTGATAGTGATGGTATTGCTTTATTGGCTGCAGATGCTGTTAGTGATAGTATCGCTTTATTCGCTAGAGATGCTGATAGTGATGGTATCGCTTTATTCGCTAGAGATGCTGATAGTGATGGTATCGCTTTATTGGCTACAGATGCTGATAGTGATGGTATCGCTTTATTTACTACTCATTCAGACATTATTTTTCTCTTATTTCAATACATCAATTAGGAATTTCTGAGTACAAAGCTACACAAACTATGAAATGCAATGAGGCTTTCATTAAGCACTCCTTGCAGTCTGTTTTCCTCTTAAACTGTTTGGGTGGTTGAGGTTTGGTGTGTGTCTGGGGGTAGGGGGGATACATGGTAGTAGAACTGAGGGATTGGAGTAAACCAGGAGCAGTGACCACTAGCCTTTGGTCATCGAGTTCATCGATGCCAGCTGCTGGAAAAAAAATAAGGAGTGAAAAAAAATCTTTAACGATTCGGGAAAGGTGGGGGGGGGGGGGAGAGGGCATAGAATTATTTGGTTATCGATCTGATGACGTCAGCAGAGCAACACTGGGATTTAGACACTGGCATGTTATATTCATTTAAATACAACAGCGATAAACATCCATTGTGGTCTACTTGTAACGGATGTGCGACAACAACAGTTATTTTCACATTGCGATTTGTGGTAAAAAGAGATAGTTGTTACATTTTGTACCCCGTGAAATCGTTGTAAAGTACGGGTTCGAATCCCCATTCCATTTATACTTATGGCAGTCTCGGATGTGAAAGTGATTTGTACGTGACATAACGAAAACTGACCCGATGGGGTTAAACCATAAGACACTGTATTGATTAACAGAACGTCATACATCACTGACATGTATACAACGATAATGTAAATATTCAGGTAGCCTCATTCTGATTCACCAAGACATACCATCCATCAGTCACGCAACCTACTTGGTAACAATTTTATACGAATATGTATTGGTCACTTGAACTCACTTCACAAGTTTTATAGGCCACAAAGAAGACAGGCACATATAACTTACTCACCGCGTGGCACTGGGATAATGTCACGCTCTGCTGGCTGTTCGATACTTAATAACACTTAAGTGGTCGAAATCGATTTTGATTTTGGGCAGGATTTACTTCCTGGCTTGTAGCCCGAGTTAACTCCCATGTTGATAAAAGATGGCTTGATAGTAGAGCCCCCAGCTTTAAAATATTTAAAGTGGGCTTATCTCTAAATTCACAGCTTTTAAATATTGTATGCGTTTGACAATATTACTTCTGTGTGTCTAAAAATGACCTCACTCACAGTTATACTTTGTTTTTTTATGTGTTTAGAAATATCTTCACTTACAGACATAAGATTTGTATGTTTATTAATTACCTTAATTACAATAAGTTATATGTGTTTAACAATGACCTCACTTAGTCATAAGTTTTATGTGTTTAACAATGACCTCACTTAGACATAAGTTTTACGTGTTTAACAATTACCTCACTTAAACATAAGTTTTATGTGTTTAACGATGACCTCACTTAGACATAAGTTTTATGTGTTTAACAATGACCTCACTCACACATAAGTTTTATGTGTTTAACAATGACCTCACTCACACATAAGTTTTACGTGTTTAACAATTACCTCACTTAGACATAAGTTTCACGTGTTTAACAATTACTCACTTAGTCATAAGTTTCATGTGTTTAACAACGGCTATACTTACAATTATAAATTTTATATGTTTAATTTTGACCTCACTGACAGTCATAAGCTTAATATGTATATAGATTGGCCTCACACATCACTGTTAACAGCTTCACTTGTTTTAGCAAGTACTATTCCTTATTTCAGCAGTCCTATGTTTTATGTTTAGTAATTACCTATTTTACGAGAGTTTGGTGATCACTTTATTCCCCCAGTCACCAAATGTTAAAAGCCTGAGTAAAAAAAAAGCTAACATGATAACTGGATGAGCTTAGTGTATCTAATGCGCACCACCCTGAAATGATTGATTTCAGTAACTCTACTACCAACAGTGTCCACTATTGAACGGAGCCAAAAATAAAAGACCCGGATTTGAAATATATCTCGTAGTTAGGTAGATGAACTACGTGAAATAACGAACAGAGGTTTGTATGAACATGAAAAATTACCAGTGTTGTACAGGACAAAATATGAACGGCCTCTTACTTTATAGCCAACTAATTAAGCACAGTAAATGATAGTCAGAGAATAGATTATAGGTAATAATTAAGTGCAGTAAATCATACTTAGAGTAAAGATTATAGGCTACTAATTAATCGCAGTAAATGATAGTTAGAGAAAAGATACCGTAAATTACAACAAGTTCAAACATGTAACACTTAAATATTTGGATATAGCCCTAGGTAGACAATACAAAGTTACTTTTATGGTCTACGCAAAGTACGGATGTAGTCACAAAGTACTTCAATGGATCTAGTCACAAAGTACTTCAATGGATCTAGTCACAAAGTACTTCGACGGATCTAGTCACAAAGTACTTCAACGGATGTAGTCACAAAGTACTTCAATGGATCTAGTCACAAAGTACTTCAACGGATGTAGTCACAAAGTACTTCAATGGATCTAGTCACAAAGTACTTCGACGGATGTAGTCACAAAGTACTTCAATGGATGTAGTCACAAAGTACTTCAATGGATGTAGTCACAAAGTACTTCAATGGATCTAGTCACAAAGTACTTCGACGGATGTAGTCACAAAGTACTTCAATGGATGTAGTCACAAAGTACTTCCATGGATGTAGTCACAAAGTACTTCAATGGATCTAGTCACAAAGTACTTCGACGGATGTAGTCACAAAGTACTTCAATGGATGTAGTCACAAAGTACTTCAATGGATCTAGTCACAAAGTACTTCGACGGATGTAGTCACAAAGTACTTCAATGGATGTAGTCACAAAGTACTTCGACGGATGTAGTCACAAAGTACTTCAATGGATCTAGTCACAAAGTACTTCGACGGATGTAGTCACAAAGTACTTCAATGGATGTAGTCACAAAGTACTTCAATGGATGTAGTCACAAAGTACTTCAATGGATGTAGTCACAAAGTACTTCAATGGATGTAGTCACAATGGAGAAACATGAATTTGTAATACGACGAAATGCTCTATTTTTCATTTGTTTTTAACGTTTTGAAAAAATTCTTCCATCATGTTCCAATATTAGTTAATTTTAATTATTATCATGTAGAAAGATAGAAAACAAGGTTCCAGTAATTCATGGGGGAAGTAACTAGATTTTTCTCTTTTTTGTGACTAGGCCCGTATTTTCCACTAGACTTATCATATATTAAAGTGTATTAGAAAGAACTATGAGTGCAGAGAAAATACAAAGATAATACGATGTATATAGAAGATAGTAGGACTATATTTATTTAAAGATATAGAAAGATAAACGGCCTGATTTATGTAGAGGTTAAAGGAAGATACACTGACTGATTTATGTAGAGATAACATGACTATAAACTGACTGATTTATGTAGAGGTTGTTGGAAGATACACTGACTGATTTATGTAGTGATAACATGACTATAAACTGACTGATTTATGTATAGGTTATAGGAAGATACACTGACCGATTTATGTAGAGATAACATGACTATAAACTGACCGATTTATGTAGAGATATCAGGACTATAAACTGACTGACTTAACAGTTGCACACAATTGCGGGAGGGGTGTGCTAGACATTTCATAACGACTAACTGAACTTTGTTATTTACTTTTCAATCAGTTAATAATCGATTTATTATTCAATGACATACAATGTTATAACTTATATAATATTGAAACTTTATAATAGTCAGGGCCGTCATACGTGCACACGACTTCGCTCCCCCAGAGGGGCCCATATCATTGGTACTTGAGGGCCCATAAAGCTGTTGAGACGGGGGCCTTGCAAATGGTTTTAGATAAGCAGCAATCCTATTAAGTGGTGGATGTTAGTGTTTAAAGTGTTGGCTGTTTGTAATATAAAGTGGTGGTGTTTAAATATAAAGAGGTGGGTATTTGAATTTAAAGCGGTGGGTGATTGTAATATAAAGTGGTGGTGTTTGTAATATAAAGTGGTGGTGTTTATAATATAAAGTGGTGGGTGTTTGTAATATAAAGTGGTAGGTATTTGTAATATAAAGAGGTGGGTGTTTGAATTTAAAGTGGTGGTGTTTTTAATATAAAGTGGTGGTGTATAAATATAAAGAGGTGGGTGTTTGAATATAAAGAGGTGGGTGTTTGAATATAAAGTGGTGGGTGTTTGAATATAAAGTGGTGGTGTTTGACTATAAAGTGGTGGTGTTTCAATATAAAGAGGTGGGTGTTTGAATATAAAGTGGTGGGTGTTTTTAATATAAAGTGGTGGTGTTTCAATATAAAGAGGTGGGTGTTTGAATATAAAGTGGTGGGTGCTTGTAATATAAAGTGGTGGTGTTTGACTATAAAGTGGTGGTGTTTCAATATAAAGAGGTGGGTGTTTGAATATAAAGTGGTGGGTGTTTGTAATATAAAGTGGTGGTGTTTATAATATAAAGTGGTGGTGTTTCAATATAAAGAGGTGGGTGTTTGTAATATAAAGTGGTGGTGTTTATAATATAAAGTGGTGGTGTTTTAATATAAAGAGGTGGGTGTTTGAATATAAAGTGGTGGGTGTTTGTAATATAAAGTGGTGGTGTTTATAATATAAAGTGGTGGTGTTTCAATATAAAGTGGTGGGTGTTTGTAATAATAAGTGGTGGTGTTTATAATATAAAGTGGCGGTGTTTCAATATAAATAGGTGAGTGTTTCAATATAAATAGGTGAGTGTTTGAATATAAAGTGGTGGTGTTTGTAATATAAAGTGGTGGTGTTTATAATATAAAGTGGTGGTGTTTCAATATAAAGAGGTGGGTGTTTGAATATAAAGTGGTGGGTGTTTATAATATAAAGTGGTGGTGTTTGTAATATAAAGTGGTGGTGTTTATAATATAAAGTGGTGGTGTTTCAATATAAAGAGGTGGGTGTTCGAATATAAAGTGGTGGGTGTTTTTAATGTAAAGTGGTGGTGTTCGAATGTAAAGAGGTGGGTGTTTGAATATAAAGTGGTGGTCTTTGAATATAAAGTGGTGGGTGTTTGAATATAAAGTGGTGGTCTTTGAATATAAAGTGGTGGGTGTTTGAATATAAAGTGGTGGCTGTTTGTAATGTAATGTGGTGGTGTTTGTTATGAAGAACCTGAGATCGTACATTTTAACAGTACTGGTTTTAGTTGTTGTTCATATTTAAAGACCTTTATAGACCTATGCATTAATTGATATCTCACTCTAGTGAAGTATCAGACTCACCTATTGTTATTCAGACTATTAATAGATTGTTCTTTTTCTTCATGTTAGGGATTGTGAACGACTCTCAATATTCCTGGCATGGACAAAGGGGAAGCGATCGCTGCCCTGAAACAACGAATGGGCAGAGTTACCCCCCTGCAGGACGAGCCAGACTTCGCAACATCAGATGAAACGTAAGTTCAACACATTCCTTCTAAAACGGCCTGTTTGCACACATAGCATGCCATTAGGTTTTGGTTGCAAACTGTTGAACGCAAATAACTTGAGTTCCGATCATTTGCCTGTAGGCCGCTCATTTTCTCAAATGTCAAGCTGACATCAACTGAGGAAATAATGTGAAACGAATCTCCCCTCTCAATATTACTCCCCTGCACAATGCTGTACATTTATAAGCGCAGTGGCCCATTTTTTTATGTTTATCATTTTTTTATGTTTATCATTTTTTTTTTGGAGTTTTAGACAAGATTTTAGATGCAGACGATCTTTGGTTTATTTTCACTTAATAATAACAACGACAGAGTTACTTCCCCTTATAAAAGATTTTATTTCATTCATTTTTTTGATGTCATAGATGTATAATATAGTCACGTGACGAGTTACCTAACTTTAAGCTTCACAATTCACATAACATATGCTGCTTACAATTTTTTGTTGTATGTGTGTGTGTGTGTGTGTGAATGTGTGTTTTTGTGTGTACCAGTGTCAAATTACTTATTCAAAGGAAATTCCAAGGTGAGCTTATAGCAGATGTTTGTAAACAGGGAAGAGATTGAATGTGCCCAGTATTAATAGCATTACTTTATTGGAATAGAATGCATTAGTTCAGCTTATCAGAGTTTCAATAAACATATTTAACGACAGCACCATGTTTAAAGGGCAATAACTCTTATTATACTCCGTCGTTGTAAAACAACACACTTTATGTTGAATGATAACGTAGCCTCAACACAAAACCACTCTGTAATGCTATGGTGGCCAAATACGTCTCTTCGTTGAGCTTACTGCGGCTCCCAATAAATCAGTTGCTTTTTTTTTTGTTTTCTATTATTTCATTCCTTTTTACTTTACTTGTTTGCAGTAAATCTTACACTGTAAATGGTGCGGCACTGTGAAGTATTTATCTGTATATATTGAAGAGTCTGTTCAACATTACTCGTCTGGAGAAAATAAAAATTATTATATTCATCTCTCTCTCTTTCTCTATCCCCTCCCTCTCTCTCTCTCCCCCCCCCCTCTCTCTCTCTCTCCCCCCCCCTCTCTCTCTCTCTCTCCCCTCTCTCTCTCTCTCTCTCTCCCCTCTCTATCTCTATTTCTCTATCTCCTCTCTCTCTCTCCCCTCTCTCTCTCTTTCTCTATCCCCCCCTCTCTCTCTCTCCCTCTCTCTCTTTCTCTCCCTCTCTCTCATTATGATATAAACTAAGTATATAAGAAAAAAATGTTTTGCATCTGACTAGGGGAAAATTAATTCAGACTTTCGTATAAATTATTGACTTCACTTACCGTATACCCTTGTTATTTATTGACTTCACTTATACCCTTGTTATTGACGTCACTATTGACTGTTGCATCATCATTTTAAAGTTAGGCTGCATATTTATCTTTACTGTTGTCAGAGCTCAATTATTATACAAGTAGACATAATACAAAAATGAAAAGATTAAAATAAACTATGACCTATGACAACGTTTACTTAAATGTATTTCCAGCTCACGAGTCGAAAACATTAGCACACAGACACAGACATAATTGTCCACGTTGATTGAAGAAACTTAACGTCTAGAAATGACCTTAAAAAAGGTCAGAGCGAGTGGTGTCGCCTCTTCAATAACCAATTCCGACTGCCGCTCCGTCGCGGCTGTTACTGGCTCGTCTTCCTGCCGCTCAGGACTCTTTGTAGTTCCTTGACGAGGCCCCCTGATTCTCAGATTCTGCCCAATAACTGCTCTTGTCATTGGCGGACTGGGTGTTCAAATATTGGTCCCAGCATGCAATTTAATTTGATTTTGTCATCAGTGAAAACATTTATTTGTTTTATTTAGTGGGGGGGGGGGACTGGAGGGGGGTACGGTCCACAAAGCTTACAGTTCAAGGGGCCCACTTGTCATCAGTCCACAAAGCTTACACTTCAAGGGGCCCACTTGTCATCAGTCCACAAAGCTTACACTTCAAGGGGCCCACTTGTCATCAGTCCACAAAGCTTACACTTCAAGGGGCCCACTTGTCATCAGTCCACAAAGCTTACACTTCAAGGGGCCCACTTGTCATCAGTCCACAAAGCTTACAGTTCAAGGGGCCCACTTGTCACCAGTCCACAAAGCTTACACTTCAAGGGGCCCACTTGTCATCAGTCCACAAAGCTTACAGTTCAAGGGGCCCACTTGTCATCAGTCCACAAAGCTTACAGTTCAAGGGGCCCACTTGTCATCAGTCCACAAAGCTTACACTTCAAGGGGCCCACTTGTCATCAGTCCACAAAGCTTACACTTCAAGGGGCCCACTTGTCATCAGTCCACAAAGCTTACACTTCAAGGGGCCCACTTGTCATCAGTCCACAAAGCTTACACTTCAAGGGGCCCACTTGTCATCAGTCCACAAAGCTTACAGTTCAAGGGGCCCACTTGTCACCAGTCCACAAAGCTTACACTTCAAGGGGCCCACTTGTCATCAGTCCACAAAGCTTACAGTTCAAGGGGCCCACTTGTCATCAGTCCACAAAGCTTACAGTTCAAGGGGCCCACTTGTCATCAGTCCACAAAGCTTACACTTCAAGGGGCCCACTTGTCATCAGTCCACAAAGCTTACACTTCAAGGGGCCCACTTGTCATCAGTCCACAAAGCTTACACTTCAAGGGCCCACTTGTCATCAGTTCACAAAGCTTACACTTCAAGGGGCCCACTTGTCATCAGTCCACAAAGCTTACACTTCAAGGGGCCCACTTGTCATCAGTCCACAAAGCTTACAGTTCAAGGGGCCCACTTGTCATCAGTCCACAAAGCTTACACTTCAAGGGGCCCACTTGTCATCAGTCCACAAAGCTTACACTTCAAGGGGCCCACTTGTCATCAGTCCACAAAGCTTACACTTCAAGGGGCCCACTTGTCATCAGTCCACAAAGCTTACACTTCAAGGGGCCCACTTGTCATCAGTCCACAAAGCTTACACTTCAAGGGGCCCACTTGTCATCAGTCCACAAAGCTTACACTTCAAGGGCCCACTTGTCATCAGTCCACAAAGCTTACACTTCAAGGGCCCACTTGTCATCAGTCCACAAAGCTTACACTTCAAGGGGCCCACTTGTCATCAGTCCACAAAGCTTACACTTCAAGGGGCCCACTTGTCATCAGTCCACAAAGCTTACACTTCAAGGGGCCCACTTGTCATCAGTCCACAAAGCTTACACTTCAAGGGGCCCACTTGTCATCAGTCCACAAAGCTTACACTTCAAGGGGCCCACTTGTCATCAGTCCACAAAGCTTACACTTCAAGGGGCCCACTTGTCATCAGTCCACAAAGCTTACACTTCAAGGGGCCCACTTGTCATCAGTCCACAAAGCTTACACTTCAAGGGGCCCACTTGACATCAGTCCACAAAGCTTACACTTCAAGGGGCCCACTTGACATCAGTCCACAAAGCTTACAGTTCAAGGGGCCCACTTGTCATCAGTCCACAAAGCTTACAGTTCAAGGGGCCCACTTGTCATCAGTCCACAAAGCTTACAGTTCAAGGGGCCCACTTGTCATCAGTCCACAAAGCTTACAGTTCAAGGGGCCCACTTGTCATCAGTCCACAAAGCTTACACTTCAAGGGGCCCACTTGTCATCAGTCCACAAAGCTTACACTTCAAGGGGCCCACTTGTCATCAGTCCACAAAGCTTACACTTCAAGGGGCCCACTTGTCATTATTCAAGTCGACTTAATGGCCAGTCCCCTCCCCCCCCCTCCTCCCACTGGCTGTTGTCCTATAATTTATTACATTGTCTGATTTTAGCACCCTTTGGGTTACAGTTGCAAACATGGTTGAGAGCTGCGGTGCTATGACAAAATTAGAAGAAATCTAATCTAGCCCCTCCCCCTTAATCACACCATCTTTCTTTAACTCCTATCTCTCAGAAGAATTAACTTTGTTTAGTGTTAGCTCCCATGTTAGTGTAAACTGTAAAAAACTAAAGACTAAATTTCTTTTTTTTTCCCCAGGGTTGTACGTTTCTTGAAGGCTAATGACTGGAAGTACAAAGAAGCCGAAAAGGCGCTGCTGGCCACTGTTGAATACCGCCGACAGACACGACCACTGACTGTAGACTGCCACTACTGTCACACACGTCCTGGCTTTCACTCTATGGTTTGTCAAGATGTTTCCATTGTTCATTATAAAATGAAGCAATACATAAGTGTATATTTATTTCATTCATCTCCAAACTCTTATCTATTCTATAACCATGTTCCACCTCACAACGACTGACACACTCTCTATTCTAAGACCATGTTTCACCTCACAACGCCTGATACACTCTCTATTCTGAGACCATGTTCCACCTTACAGCGCCCAACACAATCTCTATTCTAAGACCATGTTCCACCTTACAGCGCCTGACACACTCTCTATTCTAAGACCATGTTCCAACTTACAGTGCCTGACACACTCTATTCTAAGACCATGTTCCACCTTACAGCGCCTGACACACTCTCTATTCTAAGACCATGTTCCACCTTACAGCGCCAGATCGGGTTCGACGAGTCCGGCCGGCCTGTCATGTACTCCAGTTTCGCCCAAGCCTCAGTCCACAAGAACACCGTGGAGGATCTGGTGACTCACGTGATCTACCTGATAGAGAATGCCAAGGTCACCATGAATTCAGGCGTCACAACTTGGGTTTTTGTCATTGACTGCACTTGTAGGTATTTACGTTTAGATAAATTGACCAAAACTGGGGGGAAGGGGGGGAGGGGGGAAGTGGATCATGAATTTATAAACGTGGGACAGTGGTTGTGCATTATGTGTGTATAATATTCATACAACCATTTGATCCAATGCGCTGGATCGTACACCAATCCCGATAGATTATTGGATGGAGTAGATGAAGAGTAGAATGCATCTGTATATGTAGCCAGGAATATTGAGGGACTGTGTGATTAGCCCAACGCCCAACCGCCTTTAACTTCTACAACTCATTATATAAATAACCGGTTAAACATGGGCGGGCCTTGGGAGACCATTAACCCTTTGAAAGAAATCCTTGGTTTTCATCTGTTCTCTGTGCCCCACCTGTGTATCTACTGTGTGTGTTTGTCTGTATGTGTTTGTCTGCTTGTGTTTGTCTGTATGTGTTTGTCTGCTTGTGTTTGTCTGCATGTGTTTGTCGGCATGTGTTTGTCTGCATGTGTTTGTCTGTATGTGTTTGTCTGCATGTGTTTGTCTGCATTTTACTTCCGCCAGTCTGCCCAAATACGACTAGAATCCGCTTAAATTTCGGGCAATTTTTAGTTTCCTGCTTGGTGCGACCAGATTTCTATGTTAATCATGAATATAATTAGAGAACACAATATTTGTGTAGGTGCATCCCAGTCCAACACATTACAGGGCTGCAATCTTCACTAACTCTCTCACGTAGCTGTCTTAATTTACCTCCTGTTGACAGAAAATAATTAGATTGACTTAGCCTTGTGCAGTGTCTAGACAGGAGTGGGCAAACTTGTTGACTACTGTGGGTTCTTAAATTTGACAGAAGGGCCAAATATAGAACTTATTTACAACTAATTAAATGTACCCACGTTAAGCAGTTGGGGGACACGGGCAGTGACGAAGCTAGGGATTTGGGGGGGGGGGGCTTGGCCTCTTTGGGTTTCCCTTGCATTTTGACATTCGACACCATGACATGAGATAATGTAATTAATATTTAAAGTAAAAAAAACATTTTGGGGGCTCTCCTCAAGCTGGGGCCCGGGGGTACTTTCGAGTTTGGACCCTCTCCCCCACCCTAGGTAGGCCTCTGGGCGCGGGTCGGATCAAACAGCCCACCATTCTTTATATTCGGGCAGTAGTTTTGCCCACCCCTATCTAGGGGCTACTATTGAGATCCACCTTCTGTGAATCCAAGTAAGTCACTACTTCTCCCAGAATAAATGAACACATTTAATGATGTTCTCATAATTTGTAATATTCTCATTGTGATAATATTTTATTGTAGGGGCAGAAATTATTTTAATATATTTATTACTTTATTTCTAGAACAGTTCCTAATCATAATATTAATTGGTTTCTAATGGATGATTGGGTAAACTCTAAACTTTGTCTGTCTACTCATATTTTGAGCTAAATGTTAACTGTAGTAACAACCCCCATGTAATGAAATAGGAAACAAACAGACACAAATACACACATAAACACATTTCTTGACTGAGGGAAAATATGCAGACTTTAGTTGAATATCCTGATTTTTTTTGTTTGTTTGTTTGAATAATCAACCTTTCCCAACATTCACAATTGATATAAGCTTCCTGATTCAATGGATTTCGCAATACACATTCATTTGATATTAAGGAAAATACCTCTGCAAAAATATGTGATAATAAATGCCAAGGCATTTAAAATGCAATAAAATGTTTAATTTAGAATTCAGTAAAAGTAGGTTAAAAATAAATAACAGGTATTTTTGTTACATTGTGTAATGTCCGGGAACTGGAAGCACACCGAGTAGATGAATGGCGTAATTTTACAGTATTTTTAAATGTCACTTTTACCTGAGTTGTCTCTTCATACTAAACTCCAGAAACTACGAAACATTATAACTTGAACAGAGTGCGTTGGCCAGTTTTAGATCTGTGTATCAGACCACCATCAAAATTTAGTGTACAGGACTTATAATAATAATAAAACGGAATATGAGTATTGACCCTATGAAGCATTGGCTCTCTAACTTTCCCGATTCCCGACCCACTAACAAGCCTCTGTTTGTGTTTTCTAGACCCAAATGTTACTAACGAAAAAAAGATAAAAGAAAGAAATGTTAAAATTAATTGTAAATATTACCACATTTGTAGCCCAAGGGTATGAATGTCAATGTACTACCACATGTGTAACCCAAGGGTATGAATGTCAATGTACTACCACATGTGTAGCCCAAGGGTATGAATGTCAATGTACTACCACATGTGTAACCCAAGGGTATGAATGTCAATGTACTACCACATGTGTAGCCCAAGGGTATGAATGTCAATGTACTACCACATGTGTAGCCCAAGGGTATGAATGTCAATGTACTACCACAAGTGTAGCCCAAAGGTATGAATGTCAATGTACTACCATATTTGTAGCCCAAGGGTATGAATGTCAATGTACTACCATATTTGTAGCCCAAGGGTATGAATGTCAATGTACTACCATATTTTTGTTCTATCCCACTGTCTAGGGATGACCATGGGAGCGTGCAATCCTAAACTTGGCTACAATGTCGCCAGTATACTGTCCAATCACTACCCAGAGAGACTTGGTCTGGTCATCTGTGTCAACATTAGTCCAGTGTTTCATGGAGTATGGAAAGCGATCAAGAAACTACTGTCACCAGGAACTGTTTCCAAGGTTACTGTTATTTTCAGTATATATATTGTGTGTTTGGAACTTAGGTCTTTTTAAATTTATGTCTTTAAAACTTGGGTCGTTTTAAATTGTGGTCATTTTAAACTTGAATCATTTTAGATAAATAGAAATAAAGCTTGAGCATTGATTATAAATTATTTAATAACTAGATGTACCCTGCAAAACCTATGCATTGAGTTATATTTCCTTATGTTTGATCAGTAGATTAGGTTATTTTTGGTTTCGGACAGATCCGATTTTTTTCATGATTTTTTTTAAATTTAAAGATGCAATTAGTTGTAAAAAAAACAAAACAAAAAAAAAAACAAATGTTTAAGTGGAATTATTTCACATTTTGGCCTTTGGGCTTCATGTTTGAAAACCGCAGAAACTATTCAAAACTGTAGATATAAAAAAAAAAAACATTTATCGAATCGAGACACGGGTAAGACGCCATTTTGAATTCTTGGTTCCCGCTTTAGATTTTACGCAGAACCCAGATCGCTATTAGTATATTAAACTCTTCATTCTTGGCGATTTCTCTTTAGGTTCGCCTTGTGCGTTCTGAATCAAAGATTCGTCAAGTGTTCTCAACATTTTTCTCCGAGGAACTCTCCACCTGGCTTCTGGACGAGGTGGCTCTCAACAAGAGGAAGCCTCTCCCTCGAGGACAGGTCGAGTTCTGGAACCCGCCCTCGGTCGAAAACGGGCACGACCCGCGCGGGACCTCCTCCTATATTCAGAACTACATTCGAAAATTCAACAAAGAGGATCATCGCGTGGCGCCCGGGCACCCGAAGAAACACTGCCCTCACCCGAACATCATCGACGCCCTGAGCACCCACGTGGCCAGCGTCCCGCTCAACCCGCTGGAGGAGGTGGAGCTCGCGGAGGCCATCATGGAGGGCGAACTAGGGGCGCTGAGGACGGACAGCTCAGATGATGACTTCGAGGACGACAACGACGACGATTTCGATGCCGTTGACGACGACGACAAAGAGCTCCGCCAGCGCAGCAACTCAAAGCTGAAAGCTAACTCGGCGGAGGAAACGAAAACGGAAGGAGTTTCTGCTTCTCAGGGCAGCTCATCGGGAAAATCCATGAGTAGGATCAAAAACTGGATTTCCCGATAAGTGTTAAATTGAATAGCAGCACGATGTTATGAGCCCATTGTGTTGAATCCAATGTAGTGTATTTATAAGAAACCTGCCATGTTTTACTTTTGTTTGTTTTGATTTTAATCATATGAATGTACATTCACAAAGCAATAAAGATAAAAATCTGTTGTTTTTTTTTTGCTTCATTCCAGATTCTAATATCATTCTTTATGAAAACAGAAATGTTTTATTTATTAAACGTGAAGTTGCGACTAAACAAATGCTTCTATTTCTATCATTTTTTATTTATTGCGATTAAAAAAAATATTACTTTCCAAATCATGGAAATAATTGTTAGCTATAAATTTTTAAATCAGGCAAGTCAAATGATAGTAGTGTGTGAAGTCCCTGTAAGTATGAGATGAAATCTCTTAGATCCTATAAACCACTAGTAGGACGGTTTTATGGTGCCCTTCTTTCATCCACACCATAGCCTATAGTGCAATGGTCATGGAGGCACCACGGGAGATACAGCGAGGACTTTAGCCTTAAATATTCATTGGTCCTCACTGAAGATCGAACCAGAGACCCTAATGAGAGTAGTAGAAACTTTTATTTTAAGACAATGAAAACTTATTGAAAACGTAATAAGAGTAGTCTATAAAGAAGAGACATTTAAAAAAAGTTTTATATAAATAAATTGTAAAATTAAGCAATTACACGCATTTTTAAAATGAATGATGTCTTTATTCCATTAGAAGATACAATTTTGTTTCGCTAATTAATATAAAAAAACTACACTTTTCTGAAAGCTATGAGTCACTGTCAATAATATAGTGCCTATGTTTAAGACCCCCCCACCCCACCTTAAATCATATTTAATATTACCGCTACAGAATGTGGTTGCCATTGAGTGAACTCAAGCCAGACCAGACGTCCAAACCCTAAGAAAAAAAAAATTCTGTCAATTTCTGGAAATAAATCTCATCATCATTTAACCAGTTTAGTAAAGCAACCAAACGAAATTTTTTTTTCATCAAACATTTAAAGTCATTAAAGGTCTGGAAGTGGCCGCCGCATCAGGCCCTCATACTTAGGGGGGAGGGGGGGCATAAGATATTGTGACGGGCATATAGCCTACACCAGAGATGAGCGGACAGCGGACGCGTCCGCTTGCGGACGCAGATCCGCAGACTTTTCCGAATCCGCGGACTGACAGCGGACGCTTCGTACGGTTGAGTTGCGGACTGACGCGGATCTTCTTTAGCGTTACCATAAAAAATTTCAAGTCATTTAAACAGCTAAATTTCAGCAATGCGGACGAGCGGACTGACTGCGGACCAATGTTGTAAGATTCTGCGGACGCGGATCATTGATAGAAATCCATGGTCGGACGTGGACGCTAAATTTCAAGATCCGCACACCTCTGGCCTACACTAATGCTGTAGGCCCGCACATGACGTTCGCCATAGCCGTTGTGAACTTGTAAGGTCGCCTCTGGATGTTCTTATATCTGCTCTACTTATACTGACTACGCCAATGACATAAGTTAGTGGTTGACATACTAATGTGCCAGTGACCCCAGTTAATTGTCTACTTCAGCCACTGTTGAGAACGCGCGACTACATTATCTCGAAAAGAAAAGCTACATCTCGTGCCCCGCCCACTGTCAGCAATAGGGGATGACTTTGTATTGATTTCTTACGATTAGCTTCGAATAGAATGGTTTCATTTGAATAACTCATCTTTGTTTACCATATGACCCCCTCCCGGGTCACACACACAATGAGTTAAGCACAGTGGTTCTCAAACTTGTACTCTTCGCGACCCACTTTGACAACAGATTTGATTTCGCGACCCACTTTGACAACAGATTTGATTTCGCGACCCACTTTAACAACAGTTTTGATTTCGCGACACAATTTAACAACAGTTTTGATTTCGCGACACACATGCTAAGAAAAAATATTACAATGGCGATTAATCAGCAAGCCTAATTGGTATGATATGTTTGAGGGGAACTTCTAAGTGGAGGACTGCGATCATACACCATCAATGATACACTTGAAACGCACAGTGTGTTGTGAGTAGATTGCGTACAGTCATGCGTGTTGTTGCTCACCACACGACAGGCATAGTTCCTAACAGGAATACACCACACATGCCTCGATAAATTACAAAATAATAAAACACGATTTACAAAGGATATTGTCCTTTTATTACGGTATATGATTACAGTAACAAATAATTCAATTATGTTTTAGTTTGAATTTGAATTTAATTGTTCATCATGGCGTTTCAGTGTTTCATTCTGTTGTATTATCTAATTGGTACATTTATTGCAGAAATGAGTGAATCATGTAAGTATTCATAATGATGTTTCAATGTTTCATTTTATAACATTGTTTAGTTGGTGGATTTACTGCAGACATGAGTGAATCATGTGAGTATTCTTCATGGAATAAGCCGGGGTTGTTTTTATTTTTACTAAATTAAATAGAACAGATAAATAAAAAAATACAGCATAGTAAGTAAACGTCTAATGAACTTCCGTGTCTGTGGGATACCATGTGTTGCTAAGTTCGCATTAAACCTCTTACCATTTTAATCTTAAGGCGGGGGGGGGGGGTATGAAAAATAGTTTATCTATAAGATTTCCTAGCTTAAAGTATCTCAATTAAAGCATATTGTTACGACTTTCCCCCCGGTGCGCACCGTGCATCGAGATATTGAACGTGATGACGCGGTAGAGAGTGACGTGGAAGCCGGAAGAAATTGGCCATGTTGAAGTTGTTGTTGTTTATTTAAGTTGATAGATATTAGTAAATACTCTTGGAACCCACGCCAGCCTGTGTGTTGTTTTAATTCCATAAACAAGAATTTTTAAAGAGTTGTAATACTGGTGTCAGAGGTGGGGATTTCTTTTCTGAAAATGGCCGGTAAGAAGCTAAGTAAACCTCTAATTGTAGAGTCTGAATCTGAAAAATTAAGAAGGGAAATGAAAGAAGGCCAGAATGAAAGGAAAGAATTACTTCAAGCAATAAGAGACGAAATAGGAGATCTGAAGGAAGATCTCAACACTAGAATTGAGAAGGTGAAGGTTGAGATTAACGAAAAGGTCGACGGCCGGATAATGGAACTCCAGGCTTTGATCAAGGACACAACTGCCAGGTATGATGGAGAGATTGGAGATATCAGGGAAGAACTGAGGAAAGTTCAGTTGACACAGACTGCAACCCCAACAACCGTAGGCAAGATGCTCATGCCTACATTTGATGGCACAATTTCATGGTCCGTATACAAGAGACAGTTTGAGGCAGCAGTGCAAATAAACAACTGGACCAGAGAAGAAGACAAAGCCACGGCCCTTGTCTTGGCTCTTAGAGGTAAGGCCTCTGAGATGCTCCGAACTGTCAACGACCCGGGAAATTATCAAGCTGTTGTAAAAGCACTAGAGTTACGGTACGGCGACGAGCACATGCAAGAAGTGTTCAGAGTTCAGTTGGAATCGAGGCAACAAAAATCTGGGGAATCTTTGCAGGAATTAAACACAGATATTGAAAGGTTAGCGCGCCTGTCTTACCCTGCTGCGGCACAGGAATTTCTGGACGTCATAATAACCGACACTTTCATCGATGCCATTCGTGATCCAGACCTAAAAAAGGCCATTATGATAAGTGGGAAACGCAAGGCCAGTGAAACATTAGTATATGCTCTGTCTTACGAAGCAGCTAAGAACACGTCCAGGACCGACCACCATGCCAGGCAACTGGAAGTTGATGAAGATGAGAAAATTAACAAGATTCGCAAGGTGGTCGAAGAGGTCATTACCTCAAAAGAGCAAAAGATAAGCGACGATTCGAGGAATGCTGATATGGGTGATACTCGCTGCTGGAATTGTGGCGCCTCCGGTCATGTTCGGCGGTACTGTCCAAGACAGAGGCAGTATTCCGCCGGACAGAACAGAAACCCCCAGCTCCCAAACCGCTGGAACTACCAGGGAAACTAACGTCTGCCAGCTTCGTAGGGCGGAAGCTGGCAAAACACTCCAACAAAGCCCGTAAAGTCGTCATTCCCATTGCAACTATTGGGATTAAATCAAGCCTGTATGTAAAAGGAAAAATTGGACAGTTTGAGTGTAGATTTCTATTGGATACTGGGGCATCACGCTCAATCCTGCGACCCGATGTAGTCAAAGACATACAATTGAATAACGTGAGTGGACATTTATTAAAGACAGCAGAAATGGATGCTAGTGAAAACAATTTAGCCAGCCTTTGGCAGGGAAACATGCATGCAGCAATAACAACCGGAGAGAGTACAACGATTGTTGCGGATACCCTAATGAAGTCCCCGCACCTAATGAAGTCCCCGCACATAATGAAGGCCACACACCTAATGAAGTCCCAGCATCTAATGAAGGCCCGGCGACCAATGAAGGCCCAGCACCTAATGAAGGCCCAGCACCTAATGAAGGCCCAGCACCCAATGAGGCCAGCGACCCCACTTGCTGCGCCTGCTCTGGTGGCCAGTCCCAAGAGCTGGTCCAGAGGAACAAGCACCCCGATCGATCCAAATTCTACGCCAGCATCCCTGACGCCAAAATATGCAGGGAGATCAGACGGCTAAACGCCTGCACCTGCGATAAAACCTACCGACGAGCAACCCACAAAACGACGGGTCACTCGCCATCAACGATAGTGTTTGGCCGGGAACTCCGCTTACCTTGTGACCTTTTGTTCGGGCTTCCCAGAGACGCTCTCTCCATGGAAACAGATTATGCCAATGGACTGAGATCTCGACTCGAGGAACTACATTCTATGGTTCGAAAAATAAAACATCAAAATCGACGTCGTATACAGAATAAAGAGAAACACCGGCACCAAGATGAAAGTGGCTCATGTGGGACAGACTGTTGTGAGAACTGATCTGTCCGGGACGGACAGATCTAAGAGGGAAGCAGTGTTACGACTTTTCCCCCGGTGCGCACCGTGCAACGAGATATTGAACGTAATGACGCGGTAGAGACAGTGACGTGGAAGCAGGAAGAAATTGGCCATGTTGCAGTTGTTGTTGTTTATTTAAGTTGATAGATATTAGTAAATACTCTTGGAACCATGTTACAACTCTTTAAAAATTATTGTTTATGGAATTAAAACAACACACAGGCTGGCGTGGGTTCCAAGAGTATTTACTAATATCTATCAACTTAAATAAACAACAACAACTTCAACATGGCCAATTTCTTCCGGCTTCCACGTCACTCTCTCTACTGCGTCATCACGTTCAATATCTCGATGCACGGTGCGCACCGGGGGGGGGGGAGAAGTCGTAACACTGCCCCCCTCTTAACCTTACCATTTTAATCTTAAGGGGGGGGGGTATGAAAAATAGTTTATCTATAAGATTTCCTAGCTTAAAGTATCTCAATTAAAGCATATCAAAAGCAAGTAAAACCTTCATTGTGTGCTCGTAGCGTACAAGGTCTTAAAATATTGGTTGCCAGCAGGCCGAATCGCCCACAAAAATGTATTGTTTAAGGAGAACCCCACTTCATGAAGCAAGTTTATCTTCAATTGCTGGTGCACAACTACATATTTGTGTACATGGATTTTGTAAAATACACATTATTGTCTTTTTGGTAAAAAAAGAAAGAAAATTAATTGAAACTTTACTTCCGTTTCTTTGTGAACGTCAAAAGAGATGACGCTATGATTTTGATTTAATTAATAAATAATGGTGTGAAAGTCATTAAGCCCATGTTCAATTATTTGCAAATAGGCTTGGTCTTTTTAGAGCATTTTCGAAAAAAAAAATGCTCTATTGTCCCCGTTTTGTCTGTCTGTCTGTCTGTCTGTCATCACCCTAGATCTCAACAACCATAAGTCCTAGACCCGTGATGCATATATCATTTTGTAGGTCTTGGCCTGCCATGTGTGCAGCAAAAGTTCATTTCGCGATCTGATCTCTGAGGGCCGTAAAAGGGGGCTTAGTACCGTTTTTTACTATATAAGCTATATTAATAAAGGAGCGCCTATATCTCAGCAAAAATAAGTCCTAGACCCATGATGTATATATCATTTTGTAGGTCTTGGCCTGCCATGTGTACATCAAAAGTTAATTTCGCGATAGGACCTCTGAGGGCCGAGCTTCAGGGCTCCTAAGGGGCTTATATATTATATATACACCTTGTACGTTCAATAACCCATTCATTTGGTGCGAAATACTGCAGCACGTAGTTTCACCAAGATTTATTAAGAAACTCATCAAATGAAATAGTAAGCTTGTGTTCTGAGTTTAATTGAAAGTATCAGAGCTATGCAACAATTGACGGAGTTTTCGGACGATTAAATGACTATAATTTCGAATGTTTTCAATTGTGAGTCCTATTTCAGTAACCACAAACCACTTGTAGTTAGATTTAAGAGACAATAATTTTTTTTCAAATATAAAGAAACGTCTTTATAATTTTTTTTTACAGATATATGCATTACACAATTGAATTTATAAACATTTCCAAAATTTACAAATATTTACTGAAAGCTAACAAACGTACTGATACATAACACGAAAATGCGCTAACACGTCCTGTGTCCAGAATGGAACAGGCTTAATTGCTTGTTTTTATTAATAAAGATGTGTCTTGGTTCAGACACAAAATAAAATAAAAGTCATTATTGAAAAAATGTTCTATAGACATCATGTTATTTTTATCAGGTCTGCATGTTAATGCAGAGCACAATTCTAACTATTGTATTTCTTTTACACCGATTCTTTTCTCATTTGTTTTCCATTTGTTTGTTGTTTAAAATTTTTTAAACGATTAATACATGACTTTCTCTAGACAATGGCGACAGCTATTATCCACATCATATCACCAAGAGAGAAATTAGCAGAAATCTCGGGTTTTCCCACCAAGAAAAAATGGCCATTTTAAACAGTCATAACTTGTATCGATCGCGGGAAGGTGCCAGTAATATGTTACGAATGGTAAATGTATGGTGTAATAAATATTTATTTCCATAAATGGTTGAGTATGATTGAAAGTTGCTTGAAGTTGTACTGTAAGATTGAAAGTTGCTTGAAGTTGTACTGTAAGAATGAAAGTTGATTGAAGTTGTACTGTAATAATGAAAGTTGATTGAGGTTGTACTGTAAGAATGAAAGTTGACTGAAGTTGTACTGTAAGAATGAAAGTTGATTGAAGTTGTACTGTAAGAATGAAAGTTGACTGAAGTTGTATTGTAAGAATGAAAGTTGATTGAAGTTGTACTATAAGAATGAAAGTTGACTGAAGTTGTACTGTAAGAATGAAAGTTGATTGAGGTTGTACTGTAAGAATGAAAGTTGATTGAAGTTGTACTGTAAGAATGAAAGTTGATTGAAGTTGTACTGTAATAATGAAAGTTGATTGAGGTTGTACTGTAAGAATGAAAGTTGACTGAAGTTGTACTGTAAGAATGAAAGTTGATTGAAGTTGTACTGTAAGAATGAAAGTTGACTGAAGTTGTATTGTAAGAATGAAAGTTGATTGAAGTTGTACTATAAGAATGAAAGTTGACTGAAGTTGTACTGTAAGAATGAAAGTTGATTGAGGTTGTACTGTAAGAATGAAAGTTGATTGAAGTTGTACTGTAAGAATGAAAGTTGATTGAAGTTGTACTGTAAGAATGAAAGTTGACTGAAGTTGTATTGTAAGAATGAAAGTTGATTGAAGTTGTACTATAAGAATGAAAGTTGACTGAAGTTGTACTGTAAGAATGAAAGTTGATTGAGGTTGTACTGTAAGAATGAAAGTTGATTGAAGTTGTACTGTAATAATGAAAGTTGATTGAGGTTGTACTGTAAGAATGAAAGTTGACTGAAGTTGTACTGTAAGAATGAAAGTTGATTGAAGTTGTACTGTAAGAACGAAAGTTGCTTGAAGTAGTTCTATAAGAATGAAATATCTTAAATGATATGTTCTGTTAGCATTAATGCAAAAAAGTGTAGATTATTGTGATTAGTAGTGATTATATATTAAATAGTACCAGCAGTTAGATAATACTGAAAGAATTCTGCTGTAATTTTATATTTCTATGGTTTCATTGTGCTATTGTTCTTATCTGTTTATCTGGGCAGGGCTGCCACGAGTGGGGGAGGGGTACAAACCGAACATTTGTCAGGGGCCCGAAGGCTTTGAAAAGGACGTCACTTGAGAAATGTATTATTATTGTATTGGGGGGGATGAGAGGGGGCCAAGCTGTAAGAGTTTCTCAGAGTCCCAAGACAGTGTCCCTGGTTTGAGTCAAAATTAATTTAATTCGTTTCTTTCTTTTCAACTTTTTATGTTGCACCTTTTTTTTTTACAGAGTTGGAACAAAGATTTGGAAAAATTAGCCCAAGATTACGCAGAGAAATGCATTTTTCAACACAGTCGTGGAGAGTACCGAACTAATGTTGCCGGATTTATCAACATAGGAGAGAATCTTTTCAGATCGACAGGTCAGGGCAGACGGGTGTTACATAAGAAGGGGGGGGGGGGGCGGCTCGCATCGTAAGCTCATCGACACTATCGCCTTTTCGTGCGCTGTATGTGGTGGATATGAGGGCTGTATGTGACCGCATCCCTTCCATTAAGTACCGAGATTGGAATAAATCACTCACATCTCAATGTGTCTGTCCTTCGTCATGATTAGTTCTGTTGTTTATTTTTCAGACACCTTTCCAGTTACGTTACCCGTGATACTGTGGTGGAATGAAACACATGCGTATAACTATAACACAGACCAGTGTGAAGATAATGAAGTGTGTGGTCACTACACGCAGGTACTCTTAAGACAATTTTTTTCAATCGAATCATGATTTCAAACTAAAACAATGGACTTATAAATAATTTAATGTATTTTATTTAAATACTAGCTGTACCCTGCAAAAACCTTTGCATAGAGTTATATTCCCTTAGGCTTGATCGGCAGGCTAGGTTATTAGAGCATTTTCGAAAAAAAAATGCTCTATTGTCCCCGTTTTGTCTGTCTGTCTGTCTGTCTGTCTATCCGTCATCACCCTAGATCTCAACAACCATAAGTCCTACAATGCTAAAGTATCCTCGTGTGATCCTACAATGCTAAAGTATCCTCGTGTGATCCTACAATGCTAAAGTATCCTCGTGTGATCCTACAATGATAAAGTATCCTCGTGTGATCTTCGCAATGCTAAGTTATCCTCGTGTGATCCTCACAATGCTTAAGTATCCTCGTGTGATCTTCTCAACGCTAAAGTATCCTCGTGTGATCCTCACAATGCTAAAGTATCCTCGTGTGATCCTCACAATGCAAAAGTATCCTCGTGTGATCCTCACAATGCTAAAGTATCCTCGTGTGATCTTCGCAATGCTAAGTTATCCTCGTGTGATCCTCACAATGCTTAAGTATCCTCGTGTGATCTTCTCAACGCTAAAGTATCCTCGTGTGATCCTCACAATGCAAAAGTATCCTCGTGTGATCCTCACAATGCTAAAGTATCCTCGTGTGATCTTCGCAATGCTAAGTTATCCTCGTGTGATCCTCACAATGCTTAAGTATCCTCGTGTGATCTTCTCAACGCTAAAGTATCCTCGTGTGATCCTCACAATGCTAAAGTATCCTCGTGTGATCCTCACAATGCAAAAGTATCCTCGTGTGATCCTCACAATGCTAAAGTATCCTCGTGTGATCCTCGCAATGCTAAGTTATCCTCGTGTGATCCTCACAATGCTTAAGTATCCTCGTGTGATCTTCTCAACGCTAACGTATCCTCGTGTGATCCTCACAATGCTAAAGTATCCTCGTGTGATCCTCACAATGCAAAAGTATCCTCGTGTGATCCTCACAATGCTAAAGTATCCTCGTGTGATCTTCGCAATGCTAAGTTATCCTCGTGTGATCCTCACAATGCTTAAGTATCCTCGTGTGATCTTCTCAACGCTAAAGTATCCTCGTGTGATCCTCACAATGCAAAAGTATCCTCGTGTGATCCTCACAATGCTAAAGTATCCTCGTGTGATCTTCGCAATGCTAAGTTATCCTCGTGTGATCCTCACAATGCTTAAGTATCCTCGTGTGATCTTCTCAACGCTAAAGTATCCTCGTGTGATCCCCACAATGCTAAAGTATCCTCGTGTGATCCTCACAATGCAAAAGTATCCTCGTGTGATCCTCACAATGCTAAAGTATCCTCGTGTGATCTTCGCAATGCTAAGTTATCCTCGTGTGATCCTCACAATGCTTAAGTATCCTCGTGTGATCTTCTCAACGCTAAAGTATCCTCGTGTGATCCTCACAATGCTAAAGTATCCTCGATTGAGCCTTTCATTCTTTACGCCCTACCTGATTTTCTTTCTACCATAATTGACGTCGTGTTTTACTTTTTTGTCTGACGTGTGAGCTTCATTGTGAACAAATACGGGTCATTGTTAGTTTGCCGTTAATCTGAACAAAAAATATTATGACATTAAGAAATGGGTACAGGTAGGGTTCGAAAATCCGGCAGCCGAAAATCCGAATCCAATAATATTCTGGCATGAATGTCAGAAGCGTATTTTCAATTAGAAATTCTCATTATGTTTTCTTAAGTTTTACACTTATTAAAATTTAATTAAAATTTTGTATGACGATCTGTGCGATATTTTATTTAGTTGATTAATTAACAATAACATTTTGTTTTCTTTTCACTTAGTGTTATTTTTCCCTTTACTCGACTGTAAATGTAATTTTCTAATAAATATATACAGCATATGTAAACATTAAATTATCCGGTAGAAATTAAAAAATCGCCTCGACCCAGGTACCGAGGTAGCCAGTTATCTCGTAATTTCTACGTGTATTGAAAGTTCCATGTCTACATGTATTGAAAGTTCCACGTCTACATGTATTGAAAGTTCCATGTCTACATGTATTGAAAGTTCCATGTCTACGTATATTGAAAGTTCCATGTCTACGTGTATTGAAAGTTCCATGTCTACGTGTACTGAAAGTTCCATGTCTACGTGTTTTGAAAGTTCCAGGTCTACGTGTATTGAAAGTTCCATGTCTACGTGTATTGAAAGTTCCACGTCTACGTGTATTGAAAGTTCCATGTCTACGTGTATTGAAAGTTCCATGTCTAGGTGTATTGAAAGTTCCATGTCTACGTATATTGAAAGTTCCATGTCTACGTGTATTGAAAGTTCCATGTCTACGTGTATTGAAAGTTCCATGTCTACGTGTATTGAAAGTTCCATGTCTACGTGTTTTGAAAGTTCCATGTCTACGTGTATTGAAAGTTCCATGTCTACGTGTATTGAAAGTTCCATGTCTACGTGTATTGAAAGTTCCATGTCTACGTGTATTGAAAGTTCCATGTCTACGTGTTTTGAAAGTTTCGTGTTTACATGTATTGAAAGTTCTACGTCTAGATGTATTGAAAGTTCCACAACATTTTCATCGCATTTGTTGTTTTTATTTCTAACCAGATTTATTTACATTCGTCATATTTTTTATATAAAAACTCTAGCATCTAAAAATTTGCAAATCTATACATAAACCAGATTGTGCATAATAAATCCGCTATTTTCTTTAAGTTTAAAAATATCTAAACCTTCCGACCGAAAACTGTAGTATTACAATTAAACACGTTTGAGCGCATTGATAAATCCCAAAAATGAATTTTCAACAGGCTTGTTCGTGTTATATATTAGATCCGCAGTTCAAAACCGGTGTTACGCGTACTCCGAGAGTTTGAAGAAGGTCACGTGTTTGCTACGTGACTCACCACCAAACTACGACCCCCCCCCCCCCCCCCCCCCCCCAAGTATCGCATTAAAAAAGATAAGCACATTAGATAATGAAAATAAGTACAATTTATTGGCGAACTTACGTGGGATGGTTACTTGCGGACATAATTTCGCATTTTTAGGGGTACACTCGCGAAAGAGGTTGAGAACAGCTGTATTAGACCTCTGATTAAAAAATACATACGCGCCATTAACCAGCATATGTCGATTATAATGGTCACAAGGGCGTGTCTTTATTTTGTCTGATTTCTTCGTAATTTAAAACACATATAATATTACGATACTATCTATACCCAGCAAAACCTTTGCATAGAGTTATATCCCCTTAGGTTTGATCGGTAGGCTAGGTTATTTATGGTTTCGGGCAGATCCGATTTTTTCATGATTGTACTTTAAACTGGAATACTTTTGTATTAATTCTTTACTCTCGATTTAACGCAGAACCCAAATCGCTTTTATATAATTAGATAGTGGAAAGAGAACAACAGCAGAGTATTTAAAATATCAGATTTCTCTACTTTCAGATTGTATGGGAAAGCAGCTACGCCCTTGGATGTGGAGTGAAGTATTGTCCAAAACACGGATATAATTATGTTTGTCATTATGGACCTGGGTAATTGAACGGAACAAGTTTTGTGCTTGTTTGTTTGTTTTTACCGAGTAGTCAAAAAATATCCCTTTCTGTATTTAAAAAAAGGTAAAGTTCATTTAGTGAACTAGTTTAAATGGCCTTAAAAAACAAACACCTCTGTCCAATGATTTGATGATGTAAATATTTCTTTGGGACTCGTAAACTTTTTTCATCTCAGTTTTGGAGAATTCTGGTTTGAATATCATTGAGGTTTGTGCATGGGTCTCCACGTTTGCCATCATAAACATTGAAACCTCTGTGATAAAAGGGGAGACAACAATAATCATTATCATAACTGTTCTGTTGTGGATGCACATTAGGAACTAATATCTTACAAGTATACTGCCCGTGTAGTTCTAAGATTTAATTAGCCTTAGGCCTAAACATTCGGAGAAATGCTGATTCCCCAGGTAAAAACATCAGTGTCTTGATATCACCATAATTTACAGGAATTTCTACTAGAAATAGGGCCGGGGGTGGGGGTTGGCGTTTGGGGCTGGCGTTGGGGGCGTTGGTGATTGCCTAGTCTGCATAGTGACAACAGACCATTATAGTTACGTCATAATGAGAACAGACCGTTATACTTAAGTCATAATGAGAACAGACCGTTATACTTACGTCATAATGATGAGAACAGACGGTTATATTTACGTCATAATGAGAACAGACCGTTATACTTACGTCACAGTGAGAACAGACCGTTATACTTACGTCATATGAGAACAGACGGTTATACTTACGTAATAATGAGAACAGACGGTTATACTTACGTCATAGTGAGAACAGACCGTTATACTTACGTCATAGTGAGAACAGACCGTTATACTTGCGTCCTAACTCTCCGCCCTTTTAACTACTAAACTCAGAAACTTGATTATTTTATTAATCGATTTATGGCTTTTGGATTTTTTCCAGATCAACTTCTCGTTTTTGGTTGACAGGGGAATAGTTCTATTACTCCCGTATAGAGATGGTATCGGTTGACAGGTGAATAGTTCTAGTACTCCCGTATATAGATGGTATCGGTTGACAGGTGAATAGCTCTACTCCCGTACATAACGAATTGCTGTGAGGTAAAGCGCTTGACTGTAGACCTGAGAGTCACTGATTTGATCTTCAGTAAAGACCAATGGATATTTCAGGTCCTGGCTTAAGTCCCCGCTATGTCTCCCGTGGTACCTCTATGGCCATTGCACTATCGGCTATTGTGGGGGATGAAAAAAGGGCACTGCAAAAACCGTCCCATTAGAGATTTATAGGATCTCAGTTATTTCAGCTCATCCTTAAAGGGATTTCACACACACTCCCTTATATATACGTGGTATAGTGTGACAGATGAATAGTCTACTCCCGAATACACTCTACTCCCGAATACACTCTACTTCCTAATACACTCTACTCCCTAATACACTCTACTCCCTAATACACTCTACTCCCTAATACACTCTACTCCCTAATACACTCTACTCCCGAATACAACAATATCCCTCCTCAAATCTCATTATGATTTATTGTAAAACTCTCATATTGTTCTCTGTTTCATACTTTAGTGGTAATTATGTAGGTCAGAAGCCGTACAAGAAAGGTAAAGCTTGTTCTGACTGCCCAGGGGAAACGAAATACTGCATCAATAATTTATGCGGTTAGTATCTTTGATCATTTTGTCTAATATTGCAAGGTGATTTGAGCAACGGTATCGATAAATGATACCGACATTGTCCTTAATAATTTAGTATGAATATTCGATGTTGGGTATCGTTTATAATAATCTTAGCTAAATACTTATTAAGCTTCATGCTATATATATATATATATATTTTTTCAGCATATCGACCGAAGATTGGTTCACCGTCATCAAGTATCCATGAAGCCATTCGTCAAAGATTTACCTTTTGTTTAATATGCATTATCTTTGGTACACTTTACCTTTATTTAAATACATGATCAATTGAAAGTGTCAGCTATACCTTGTTCGGGTGATATAATTATTTCATCAACAGTGGTACAGATTATAATCCACCTTTTACCCTTTTAATAAACATGTATATGTATTGATTTGTATTTCTATGGACATTAATTAAATTAATGAAAAAGATATTAGTATACAAAGCTGCATTTGAATCTTTTTTTATTCGAAAATTGTGTTTGTTCTTAACATTTTCGCTATTACAGAATCACTTGATTTGCTCCCTATTACAGAATCACTTGATTTGTTCCCTATTACAGAATCACTTGATTTGTTCCCCATTACAAAATCACTTGACCTGTTCCCTATTACAGAATCACTTGATTTGCTCCCTATTACCAGAATCACTTGATTTGTTCTCTATTACAGAATCACTTGATTTGTTCCCTATTACCAGAAACACTTGATTTGTTCTCTCCTATTACCAGAAACACTTGATTTGTTCCCTATTACAGAATCACTTGATTTGTTCTCTATTATGTGTAAAGTCCCTGTAAGGATGAGATGAAATCCCTTAGATCCTATAAACCACTAATGGGACGGTTTTATGGTGCCCTTCTTTCATCTCCACCATAGCCGATAGTGCAATGGCCATGGAGGCACCACGGGAGATATATCGGGAACTTGAGCCAAGACCTGAAAAATGTCCTTGGTCCTCACCGGAGATCGAACCAGGTACCTTCAGGTCGACAGTCGAGCGCGTTACCGCACGACCATCCGTCCCCTGTTCTCTATTATAGAATCACTTGATTTGTTCCTTTAAGTCAGCACATCTTATAAACTTGCATATGTTTATCTTTTGAACTACGCTGGTATTACGTCTAGTATGTATGTTTCACTGTAGATGCTGACGTGATCTGGTTGGTCTTTTAAACTGTGAGGGCGGGCGGCTGGGGTTGTCAATGCAAGTTCTTTTGACGTAGTCAAGGGCTTGAATTCCTCAATACGCCAGGAAAGTGCGGCATCTGTGTTGTCACTAGGGTTCGAAAATTACGCGTAAGATTGGCGCACGTAATTTACGCGTAAATTACGCGTAATTTACGCGTAAGTTACGCGTAAGTTACGCCTAAATTACGCGTACCATTAATTCCCAATTACTTGAAAATGTATATTCCTTTTGTTGCTCACGCTCACTGATTGCTAGTAGGTGTATTTTTAATAATGTTTTAAAAGGTTTTAACTTGTAATTAACCGGTCATACTAATTTGCCCGTCGTCCGCATCGGCCACGTATTTCGTCGTGTATTGACTGCATCAGCGGCGGCCATCTTTGGCTGAGTAATACCGTCTAATACGGTCAACGCGGGGCGGGTGCAATGCGCCTCGAAATACGGCCGCCTCGGGTGCCGAACTCAGCAAAAGACGGCACACGCGATCGACGCTGGTTAGGGTTCGAAAATTACGCGTAAGATTGGAGCGCGTAATTTACGCCAAAATTACGCGTGTCATTAATGCCCAATTACTTGAAAATGTATGTTCCTTTTGTTGCTCACGCTCACTGATTGCAAGCAGGTGTATTTTTAATAATGTTTTCAAATGTTTTTACTTGTAATTTACCGGTCATACTAATTTGCCCCGTCGTCCACGTATTTCGTCGTGTACTGACTGCATCAGCGGCGGCCATCTTTGGCTGAGTAATACCGTTTAATACGGTCGACGCTGGACGGGTGCAATGCGGCGCGAAATACGGCCGCCGCGGTTGCTGAACTCAGCAAAAGACGGCACACGCGATCAACGGTGGTGCAATCCGCAGCGAAATACAGACGACGTGAGTGCAATACGAAGCGTAATACGGCCGACGCGATCGACGGAAGCACTATACACAGTAAAATGTTTTCTATACGTTTCATGACATTTGGAACATATATTATTATAGATAATGTTTATAAAAAAAATTGGGTTTTTCCAGATTACAATAAAAAAAATTTCATGTCAGGGAAAAATGTTTTCTATACGTTTCATGACATTTGGAACATATCTAGATAATGTTTAAAAATTATTATTATTATTATTTTTTGGATTTTTGGGTTTTATAACCTCCCCGTTTGGCTTGCGGCCACTTGCCATACAGCTCATGGCGGCATTGTGTAGAAAATTTTTATGATTTTGTCTTTTTTTTAACCAGACTTTGGCTTCCTTATTGAAAATATTTATTTTATTATGTTTACTAAAACGATTAAAACAAACAATATACTGTGCGGTTTACGCTGTTTTACCAAACGAATACTTCCGGTTTATGCTTGTGGCCGGATGTAGATGGTACACCTAATCACTGAAATTAATTAATCGCTGCTGTTAACACAACAAATTGCGACAGAAACAATTAAAAATGGCCGTCAAATATGCATTTTTTTAAATTACCGTAATTTACGCGTAATTTTCCAAAATTACGTTACGCGTAACGTTACGCGACTTCGAACCCTAGTTGTCACCCAGAGGAAAGGGGGGGGGTAGCGACAGGGGTGGCCGTGCCTGAGGCCATCTTTATCTTTTTTTTTTAATTTGCGAAAAAGAGTAAATAACTTTTTAAAGGTCAATTAAACTTAATGAGGTACAAGTAACGAAACAGTATTAAAAAACTGATACGTGAGTTGAACGTCACCATGAAATATCAAATTGAAGAAGGTCAGTCATCTCTATCTAGTGGATCAGTCATCTTATCGAGTAGGTCAGTCATTTTAATCGAGTGGGTCAGTCATCTCTATCTAGTGGGTCAGTCATCTCTATCTAGTGGGTCAGTCATTCAAATCGAGTGGGTCAGTCATTTCAATCGAGTGTATCAGTCATCTCTATCTAGTGGGTCAGTCATTTCAATCGAGTGGGTCAGTCATCTCTATCTAGTGGGTCAGTCATTTCAATCGAGTGGGTCAGTCATCTCTATCTAGTGGGTCAGTCATTTCAATCGAGTGGGTCAGTCATCTCTATCTAGTGGGTCAGTCATCTCTATCTAGTGGGTCAGTCATTTCAATCGAGTGGGTCAGTCATCTCTATCAAGTAGATGTGTCATCTTGTATCTAGTGGCTAGTAAGCTTGTTTCATGTGTATCCTTCCGATTGTATCAAACAATCAGTTATATCATATTTGAATTGGGTCAGCCATTGTGTATCAAGCTTTCATTTGTCTAATATCAAGTGGACAGTCGCCTAAATAACATCCCAGTGGCATCAAATGGTTCGAACTACTAGTAGAAAATGGGTGACTTATGTTACATCCTCAATGCTTAAATCCCTGAATAAATTGTCAATCAAAGCACCATGCAACCAACCTATTCACAGTATCATCAACCACCGTAATCACAGTACTATGTAACCAACATAATCACAGTACCATGTTACAAACGTAAACACAGTACCATTTAACCAACTTAAACACAGTACCATGTAACCAACTTAAACACAGTACCATGTAACCAACGTAAACACAGTACCATGTAACCAACGTAAACACAGTACCATGTAACCAACGTAAACACAGTACCATGTAACCAACGTAAACACAGTACCATGTAACCAACGTAAACACAGTACCATGTAACCAACGTAAACACAGTACCATGTAACCAACGTAAACACAGTACCATGTAACCAATCTATTCACAAATCACCACCTAAACCAGTGGTTCCCAAACTTTTTTGACCCACTGACCCCTTTTTATAATCAAAACTTACCCACGGACCCCCAAGTGAAAAAGCTGCACAGTTGCATGGTATGAAAATTAGAAATTAATTTTTAAAAATTTGTTGAAGAAGTATTAATTAAATTTATAATTTCTGGTTACAATAAAAAAGATAATGACTTGAGATGATGTTATGAGTGTATTTATGTCCAGCTCAATGTTTGTGAGTAGTGACCCCACGAGCACTAATTTCTGGTCGGTTTCTGTTGTTGTGTTTGTGTGTAAACTGTAATGAAGTTCATAACGGCACTGGATCCACGTTCTACCAAACAGAAAGATGGAAAAGCAGTACAACTTCTGTACAATACCCATAATGCAGGATATAAAATTGGGATCTTTTTATAACCAGAATTTGTGGTATCCTTGTTTAAAAATTGGTTTCAGTTCATCGTTTTTGGATATTTTTATAAGCTGCTCTTGTATTAGTAAGGATTCATCTGTGTTTCGGACTATTCAAGTGAAGCCTATCTTCAAATCTTTGGTTTAGATCTGCATAAAGAACCGTTAAGTGTTGACAGAAAGCAAGCTAATCTTCAACTTTATTTTGCAATTTCGAAATATTTGGAAACTGAGAACATTCTCCTCTTTCCAAGTTTTGTTTGCAGAGAGAAAGTTTTGCAAAAAACGCAGACATTATGCTTTTAGATTTGATTGAATTTAATTGGTCACTTTGTAGGTTCAAATTAGTATTGTTAAATTTGTCAAATAAATCAGTCATATGGGCAATGTCACTTTTTGACTTAATTAAATTGTGTCGCAAATCATTGTCATGAATCTTTAGATAATCAACGTACGTCTGTGTGAAGTAGTAAACAATTATAGACCTCGTCATTTTTCAAACAAAGTTGAGAAAATCTCTAATTTAAGACATTCCTTCTGATTGTATTAACTTCTTTAATGACATAATCTAGTGATCCATGCAAACGTTCACTAAAGTTTTTTGTGACATAATGATGTCGATGAATGACATGATGTACTGAAAATACATTCGGTACAGTTTGTTTAAATATGTCAGACAGCCTCGGTATCTTCTTACCCTTGCCGGAGCACCATCAGTAACAACAGAAATAATATTAGTCAAGGGTAAAGCTTTTACATCGAACAATCTTTTTAATTCAGTAAATAACATTTCACATTTTGTCTCCAAACATTTAGCCAATAACAATTCTTGACCAAATGTTTCTTCTTTTACAAATCTTACATAAGCTAAAAGTAAAGTTTCGGTTTCTAGTACAGTGGACATGTCAAGCTGTATAGAAAATTTTTTAAGTAACCACATAAAGGATTTTCTACGGACTGACTGAGATATTGTCAATCCATCTTTGTACTGTATTATTTATTACTCAGTGGAATAATTTATATAATGTCGAAAGCTGGTTTGTGCAAATCTATGCGCATTACATCATTTACAGCTGGTAAAATAAGTTATTCATCAATAGTATGCAGCTTTCCTGAGTCAGGAATCCTGACTTTGCAATCACTTAAGAAATGTTATAAGAAGCAGCAAGCAGTTCATCATCATCTCGCTTAGATATTGTCTCAATGAGTTGTTGCAGGGACAGTATTTTCGAAATTTTTTATTTGACTGTTTGAAAAAACGTTAAATCCTTATCTTTTTGTCTAAGACTGGGAAAATGTGTTTGTGCACTTTGTATCAGAATAACATAGAACTTAATTCGATGTACGATGTAAACTATTGTATAGTTGTTGTTTATATTGTAGGCAAATTAGTGCATCCAGTGGAGTTATTTAATTCCTGTTTAAACGTGTTTTCGGATGTCTGTCTCTCACCGTGTCATGCTTGTTATTAATTTAATTAGTGTGCACCACTAGTTTATTTATTGTTTTTTATTTTAATTTCCATAATAATAAAAAAAATAGATCATAATTTTACTATTTTACATTAAACCTTTCGCGGACCCCCTGAAGTTCTTCAGGGACCCCCAAATGAATTAAAATTCTTCACGGACCCCCTGAATGATACCAGGGACCCCTGGGGGTCCGTACGGACCACTTTGGGAACCACTGACCTAAACATTCGACCACCCTCAGTGTTGTGAAAATGTATATGACATTTATTTAGTTCTGATACTGTTTCGCAAAAAAAAAAAACCTGTTGATGTTTTTCACTCAATGTGACTGATCTATGTATGCCATGTACTTGACCTACTTTTAGAGTCAAACAAAAACTTTTACGTCGGGTTTTTAAAAAAAAATGTATTTAAAGCTTTTGATTAGTTCTCCTTTCTATACGTGGTTGTGCTTGTCCTCAAATCTTGTAAATCACTTCTAATTTAGCGAGAAGGCTCAGTTTAATCACAAGTGTAGATCCCACATAATACATGATTTCAATTATTTCGAGTGCACGAATTACTATCTTTAGTTATGTTTATAATGAAAGGGTTGGGGAGGGGGGTGGGGGGGGAATGACGCTTAACAGTATAAATAGAAGTAATTTTTTTTCATATTTCCTCCACTTTTACTTTTCTGCTTGGCAAACCATGTGCTTCATTTTAAAAGACGATATACGATTGACGTAAACTAAAAGTTTTATGTAGCACTTTATTTATGTGGAGCATAGTTAACTCAAACGCAGATCAGATACACAAACGAACTTACTGAATGTTAACGGTAAACATTTAATCTTCCTATTTAACAAATCTCGTCACAAAGAAACTGTTTATTTGGATTCATAACCCTGATTGTCATACCATGACAAGGTTAGCTGATGGTGTCGGCAATTTCAAGGAGGTAGCTGTTAAGACTTCCTTCCGGTTATACTTTTTTTTTTTAAATTAACTACTTCAGTTCATATTCTTAACCGACGCGGGTCTAACTTCAGACACACCAGGCGCGCGCCCTCGTCCCCATGTTCTAAAGGGCCCAACAAAATTTCAAAAATTTAAGCCTACATCAATGTACACTATGTCTCGTGTAATGGTAGTCCAGTGACACCACACATATTGTTACAAGAAATTAATATTGGGATAGGAGAGTTAACAAAATAAAGTTCTGTGAAGTTTACATTTAAATATAAACAAAACCGAGACCGGAGTGTATAAACTGAGACCGGAGTCGAAACGACGGTGAGATACATTTTAAAAAAAAATATTTCACAATGTTGTGATAATGTTGTGATAATGTTGTGGACTGTGACTGTCAGCTGTGAATAAATCAAGTCAACTCCGTTTCTTCTATTTTTACTGCGACTGACACAACGAGATCAGCTGTGTAAAAAGAAGGAAGCCGTGTAGCAGGTTTTGTTTATAATATGACGGACACATTCCTGGACTGCCAGTGACACAGGTGACACACCAGCACCTGTTAGGTATGTTGCCTTGCTATATTTTTATTTCAATTGCATTTACGTATCGCCAAGTCTCGTGGCACAGAGCCTGTTACATTCAACTCCTGAAATTGTTTGATGTCTTGATTGATGTTTATAATAATGATGAAGTCTTATTCAAGTTTTTTTTTAAAACTGGAAGTGTTAATCTACATATACCTGTAGTGTAGAAATGACAAATTATATTGATAATTGCCCAAGGGAAGGGACAGGGCGCCACGAGGGAGGAGAGGGGGGCTCGAACAAGTGTCAGCGGTCACAAGCGTTGAAGTGGGCTTTCAATCTTATATCTTTAGATGCAAATCTGTGAAGAAAAGGAAGTAGGGGCCCCATCTGCCGTAGTTCGTCAGGGGGCCTCAGAATTCCTGGCTTCGGCCCTGAGAGGGACATGACCATTATGTCGCTTTGTGGACTGTAAAGAATATAAAAAGATGAGGTTTCCCAAGTCAAGCCCCAAACAATATATTTGTAACTCTTCATAAACATATTAATTTTTTTTAATTACATGCAGGGCTCGATTTACCGCCGGGGAAGCCGAGGATATCCCCCGGCTCTGCTTTAGCTAATATATCCCAGCCGGGGAAGAAACCATAGACATTTATCCCCGTCTCTGCAGAATTTTTTTTTCATCCCCGGCACTGGTTTTTTCTTAAATCGAGCACTGATTACATGTACACTTGAAATATTTACATAAATGTGTTTTAATGTAATCTACGGTTGTAAAGAAATCATTGTATTCACATGAGTAAACTAGGGCCTGGCTCTGGATTTTTATCTCAGTCAGTTGCAATAACTATCACGTGAATGTTACTAACGGTGTGTCTGTAACGGCAAGTATTATAATACTTCACCTAAATAGTATACACTGTACACTGACGCTGGTAAACTAGCCATACTAACAGCTTTGTTTTTTTTGATATACAGGTTTTGTTGACCCAAAGCCATCTCAAAACTTCCGGATGTTTAACTATTAGAGCTGTGGTCTGCAAGGTAAAATGTGTTACTGTAAAAACCTAACAAACATAGATTAGATTTCACTTTGAACAGAATAGAATACATTGTAGATTACACTTTGAACAGAATAGAATAGATTACACTTTGAACAGAATAGAATACATTATAGATTACACTTTGAACAAAGTAGACTAGATTACACTTTGAACAAAGTAGACTAGATTACACTTTGATCAAAGTAAATTAGATTACACTTTGAACAAAGTAGACTAGTAGACACTTTTAACAAAGTAGAGTAGATTACACCCTGAACAATGTAGAATAGATTACACTTTGAACAATGTAGAGTAGATTACACTTTGAACAATGTAGAGCAGATTACACTTTGAACAAGATAGAGAAGATTACACTTTGAACAAAGTAGAGCAGATTACACTTTGAACAAAGTAGAGAAGATTACACTTTGAACAAAGTAGAGCAGATTACACTTTGAACAAAGCAGACTAGATTACACTTTGAACAAAGTAGACTAGATTACACTTTGAACAAGTTAGACTAGATTACACTTTGAACAAACTAGACTAGATTACACTTTGAACAAACTAGACTAGATTACACTTTGAACAAAGTAGACTAGATTACACTTTGAACAAGTTAGACTAGATTACACTTTGAACAAACTAGACTAGATTACACTTTGAACAAACTAGACTAGATTACACTTTGAACAATGTAGAGTAGATTACACTTTGAACAAAGTAGAGAAGATTACACTTTGAACAAAGTAGAATAGATTACACTTTGAACAAAGTAGACTCTATTACACTTTGAACAAAGTAGAGTAGAGTACACTTTGAACAAAGTAGAGAAGATTACACTTTGAACAATGTAGACTAGATTACACTTTGAACAATGTAGAATAGATTACACTTTGAACAAATGGACACAATTCTCTCAACGCTGGCCCTGCATGAAGTTCGTTGTTAGTGAACTTCTTGAACCGAGAGAGTGCAGGTTATAAGCATTTGTCGTGCAGGAAAAAAAATAGAAAATATAAAAATAAATATGAAGGTAGTCGGCCTAACCAGTAATTATGCAGATTATTCATGGGAACAAGTTTTTCTGAGTTTTATCTATTTCAGGCCTCAGATCACTTCAGAATGAGGTCAACGAAACAAACACAAGTGGAACTATATAGAAAAATATATTTTTATGTCCGTCTGGTTAAAATTATTTTTAAAAAATTACATTAATAGAAAACTGTTGCCATTGTTTCCAACGCTTCTTCTAAACTAGAATAAGAACGTTTAAAACTACACTTACATCAAGTGTCTTGCACACAAATATCGGTACATTAACAAAAATAATTTAATGAAAGTTTTCTTACAAAATTTGTAACTTGGGCCAGGATTTTCTACAGGCGACAGTATAGATGTAATATTTATAGATACAGCAATCATAATGTACATTTTAATAAATTGCATGAGATTTAAATTGACCAAATTGATGTGATCTACTGTTGACATACATGTAAGAAACAAAATGTGTTAATTACCAATGGGAAAGTGCAAAAACCGAATACCACTTGTTTGACTAACAGAATTTATAAATGAAACAAGCTAAAGCTAAATAAGTAAAATAAATATTGATTCCGCTGTTTTATATATATTATATGTTATATATTATTATTATATTTTATTTGTCTATCTAGTTTAGACAGAATGCTGTGGGGACGATCGATTCTGTTGTTGTTGAACTGTTTAATATATGGCATAGTGGCTAATGTCACTGAACAATGTAAGTATTTTAGTCATGAAATGTAAGAATAATGTCACTGAACGATGTAAGTATTTTAGTCATGAAATGTAAGAATAATGTCACTGAACGATGTAAGTATTTTAGTCATGAAATGTAAGAATAATGTCACTGAACGATGTAAGTATTTTAGTCATGAAATGTAAGAATAATGTCACTGAACGATGTAAGTATTTTAGTCATGAAATGTAAGAATAATGTCACTGAACGATGTAAGTATTTTAGTCATGAAATGTAAGAATAATGTCACTGAACGATGTAAGTATTTTAGTCATGAAATGTAAGAATAATGAAATGTTGATCTACGACATACAAATAAAATCTCAAGTTTTACACGACTAGTCTGTCTGCTTGCCTGTCTGTCTGCCTGTCTGCCTGTCTGCCTCAGGTTAGGTTTATTATATACGTATATCCGAAATCAATGCATACACTATACCGGTGTGTTCAGGCCTGAATGTAATGGGAGTGCAGCTGGTATATTGCCCCGAGGCCCATGAAAATAAAGTAAGCCCATCAAGCCCGCACGTGTCTATTGATACATGCATGTAAAATAATATAGGCCCACACTGCCCCACACATAATATAGGCCCACACTGCCCCACACATAATATAGGCCCCCACTGCCCCACACATAATATAGGCCTACACTGCCCCACACATAATATAGGCCCACACTGCCCCACACATAATATAGGCCCACACTGCCCCACACATAATATAGGCCCACACTGCCCCACACATAATATAGGCCCACACTGCCCGACACATAATATAGGCCCACACTGCCCCACACATAATATAGGCCCACACTGCCCCACACATAATATAGGCCCACACTGCCCCACACATAATATAGGCCCACACTGCCCCACACATAATATAGGCCCACACTGCCCCACACATAATATAGGCCCACACTGCCCCACACATAATATAGGCCCACACTGCCCCACACATAATATAGGCCCACACTGCCCCACACATAATATAGGCCCACACTACCCACACATAATATAGGCCCCCACATAATATAGGCCCACACTGCCCCACGCATAATATAGGCCCACACTGCCCCACGCATAATATAGGCCTACACTGCCCCACACATAATATAGGCCTACACTGCCCCACACATAATATAGGCCTACACTGCCCCACACATAATATAGGCCTACACTGCCCCACACATAATATAGGCCCACACTGCCCCACACATAATATAGGCCCACACTGCCCCACACATAATATAGGCCCACACTGCCCCACACATAATATAGGCCCACACTGCCCCACACATAATATAGGCCCACACTGCCCCACACATAATATAGGCCCACACTGCCCCACACATAATATAGGCCCACACTGCCCACACATAATATAGGCCCACACTGCCCCACACATAATATAGGCCCACACTGCCCCACACATAATATAGGCCCACACTGCCCCACACATAATATAGGCCCACACTGCCCCACACATAATATAGGCCCACACTGCCCCAAACATAATATAGGCCCACACTGCCCCACGCATAATATAGGCCCACACTGCCCCACACATAATATAGGCCCACACTGCCCCACACATAATATAGGCCCACACTGCTCCACGCATAATATAGGCCCACACTGCCCCACGCATAATATAGGCCCACACTGCCCCACGCATAATATAGGCCTACACTGCCCCACACATAATATAGGCCTACACTGCCCCACACATAAACACCGGACAAAAAAAATGTGTTATTTAAATTCTACAACTAAATTTAACTAATATTTCTACTGGATTGTTCCACGCTTTTACAGTTTAATACTGCTCGTATGCGATTGGTTTTTCTGTACGTATTAATTTATTACAAACTAATTGAAAACCACACCTTAAAACAAACCAAAAAAAAGTGTCAGTATGAACAAATTCTTTAAAAAAAACAAGCAAAAATTAAGCCTGTAAAAACAGGAAGTTTTAGAGCATTTTCATGTATAGAGAGGGAAGTAAGTCATGTTTAATAACTTTTACAAAAATAAATAATGATTACGCCCCTTTGTTTAGCTTATAATCTATATATAATATATTAGCCCCTTAGGAGCCCTGAAGCCCGGCCCTGAGAGGTCCTATCGCGAAATGAAATTTTGATGCACACATGGCAGGCCAAGACCTACAAAATGATATATACATCATGGGTCTAGGACTTATGGTTGTTGAGATCTAGGGTGATGACGGACAGACAGACAGACAGACAGACAAAATGGGGACAATAGATAATAATAAAAGAGGAATCATGTAAAAAAAATCAAATTGGGGGCATGCATCTTTTTTAATAATATAGTCTGTTTACGCCTATGTCTTTTTGTAGATACTGGTGATGTCCGCCATGTGAGAAGTGTCTTACTAGACGAAAGTGGTGTTCTCCACACCAGGAGAGGTGTTATACACAACAGCGTGGGTGTGATCGCCACAGGCAGACACCGTCCACATCATGTCAAAAAGAGAGAAATTAACACCAAAGTTGCTGGTTTTTCTGAAGCAGAAAAAGTGGCAATCTTAAGAATACACAATATTTTACGGGCTAAAGAAGGAAGCAGCAACATGAGGAAGATGGTAATTAGAAGTAGAGATTTCATAAATATTTGCATATAACAATGTAAAGATAACATGTTACCAATTGTTTTGTGCTGTATCTTACATTTTTCTAAATAGTTATGTAAATATATTACACTCTCTGAATACATGCGCACATCCGTGATTGTATTGCATTTTCTAAATAGTTATGTAAATATGTTACACTCTCTGAATACATACGCACATCCGTGATTGTATTACACTTTCTAAGTATCACTTTCATGAATCTGTATAAGTAAGGAGACAGGTAGACCTATTTTACACTATACAAACAAATAAATATTTCAGTAACTTAGTTATGGATAGAGGGATAATGGGGTGCCGTGGGGGGGGGGCGGATGATCGTGCGGGAAAGCGCTTGGCTGTCGACCTGAGGGTCATCGGTTCGATATCCGACTAGGACGAAAGGAATTGTTCAGGTCATGGTGAAAGTTACATCCACATCTCCTGTGGTGCCTCCATGGCCATTGCTCTGTCGGCTAAGGGGGGGATGACAGAAGGGCTATACAAACAGTTCCATCTGTGATTTATAGGATCTACGACACGAACATTTCACCCTTACAGGAGCTTATTGGATCTACGACATGAACATCTCATCTTTACATGAACTTATAGGATCTACGACATGAACATCTCACCCTTACAGGAACATATAGGATCTACGACATGAACATCTCATCTTTACATGAACTTATAGGATCTACGACATGAACATCTCATCTTTACATGAACTTATTGGATCTACGACATGAACATCTCACCCTTACATGAACTTATAGGATCTACGACATGAACATCTCATCCTTACATGAACTTATAGGATCTACGACATGAACATATCCTTACAGGAACTTATAGGATCTACGACATGAACATCTCACCCTTACATGAACTTCTAGGATCTACGACATGAACATCTCATCCTTACATGAACTTATTGGATCTACGACATGAACATCTCACCCTTACAGAACTTTATAGGATTTACGACACGAACATCTCATCCTTACAGGAACTTATAGGATCTACGACATGAACATCTCATCCTTACAGGAACATATAGGATCTATGACATGAACATCTCATCCTTACAGGAACTTCACTGATGATGGGGTGACTGCTTATCTAAACGGTTTTGTTGGCGTGCGTGCCAGTGTGTATGTGTGAAGCAGGCCCGTAGAGTGCGGGGGGGGGACAGGGGGCCGAGCCCCCCTGCGTTTTGTCTGGCACCTCTGCTTATTTGCTCTACTTAGTAACATTTATTTCCTGCCCCCCCCCCCTGCTTTTGGACTGGCCCCTGCTGTAGAATTTTCACGCTACGGGTCTGGTGTGAAGTCTTATGTGTTGTTTTTTACAGCAGTGTTTTAACAGGTATATTTTAACGTGAATACATTTAATCAGTGACTGATTGCTATCGAAACTTGTTTCTGTACTTTCTGTGTGTTTTATCAAGTGACCAGTACTTAGATAAACACAGAGTTGCTAAATTGTTTTTTTTTATAATTTTAACAGAGTTGGAGCTCGGAATTAGAAAAACTCGCACAGGCATATGCGGAAAAATGTATTTTTGACCACAGCTCTAAAGCGTATAGACAAAATGTTGGTGGTTTTGACTACATTGGTGAGAACCTGTACGCGGGAACAGGTGAGACAATATTATAACATCACTACATATACCCAGAGAAATGGGAACAGGTGAGACAATATTATAAAATCACTACATATACCCAGAGAAATGGGAACAGGCGAGACAATATTATAACATCACTACATATACCCAGAGAAATGGGAACAGGTGAGACAATATTATAACATCACTACATATACCCAGAGAAATGGCAACAGGTGAGACAATATTATAACATCACTACATATACCCAGAGAAATGGGAACAGGTGAGACAATATTATAACATCACCACATATACCCAGAGAACTGGCTCTATTCTTGGGTGGGTATCATTTGAGTTTAATTGTATGGCTCTATCAATATCCTGCTTCCATACACTGCTACATCTGGCTACAATAGTTATATAAGAGGCTGATACACAATACTGTACACTGCTACATACGGCTACAATAGTTATATAAGAGGCTGATACACAATACTGTACACTGCTACATCTGGCTACAATAGTTATATAAGAGGCTGATACACAATACTGTACACTGCTACATACGGCTACAATAGTTATATAAGAGGCTGATACACAATACTGTACACTGCTACATACGGCTACAATAGTTATATAAGAGGCTGATACACAATACTGTACACTGCTACATACGGCTACAATAGTTATATAAGAGGCTGATACACAATACTGTACACTGCTACATACGGCTACAATAGTTATATAAGAGGCTGATACACAATACTGTACACTGCTACATACGGCTACAATAGTTATATAAGAGGCTGATACACAATAATGTATAGTTATAATCACTGCTATATACCGATATACATTTCAATATAATACACACGTCATGAACAATTTATTTATACGATCAGCCATTAGTCTTGTAAATACATAAAGTAATTTTAGTTTCAAACTGTTGATCTCTTCAATCAGCGTCGTTCGATCCAGTGAGTCCAATTCAGATGTGGTGGGACGAAACAAAGTTCTTTGATTATAACACACTGTACTGTGACCCTGGACAGATGTGTGGCCACTACACTCAAGTGA
>JAGDYQ010000071.1:1066644-1234144 GCA_021962125.1 Bulinus truncatus | reverse complement strand
GATGTTTTATGTAGGTCTTATTGTATTATGTTTGATGTAGGTCTTATTGTATTATGTTTGATGTAGGTCTTTTTGTATTATGTTTGATGTAAGTCTTATATTATGATGTTTGATGTAGGTCTTACTGAATTAAGTTTGATGTAGGTCTTATTGTATTATGTTTGATGTAGGTCTTATTGTATTATTATTGATGTAGGTCTTATTGTATGATGTTTGATGTAGGTCTTATCGTATTATGTTTGATGTAGGTCTTATTGTATTATGTTTGATGTAGGTCTTATTGTTTTATGTTTGATGTAGGTCTTACTGTTTTATGTTTGATATAGGTCTTACTGTATTATGTTTGATGCAGGTCTTATTGTATTATGTTTGATGTAGGTCTTATTGTTTTATGTTTGATGTAGGTCTTACTGTATTATGTTTGATGTAGGTCTTATTGTATTATGTTTGATGTAGGTCTTACTGTATTATGTTTGATGTAGGTCTTATTGTATTATGTTTGATGTAGGTCTTACTGTATTATGTTTGATGTAGGTCTTATTGTATGATGTTTGATGTAGGTCTTATTGTATTATGTTTGATGTAGGTCTTATTGTATTATGTTTGATGTAGGTCTGATTGTATTATGTTTGATGTAGGTCTTATTGTATTATGTTTGATGTAGGTATTTTTGTATTATTGTTTAGTTGTTTGTTGATTCACAGATTCACATTTCCTCCACATAGAAATAGGCCAAAACTGCATTCTTCATTTAACATTCTAGTTTATCATATGTTTAGTAGTGGAAATATTCTAACATGTATGACTTAATTGAAAATCTGTTTATAACAGATAAAACTTTTTCAACATTCAAATGATTCTATTTAGTAATGTACTCACTGCATTTATTCATTATTATGCTCATATATCCAAAGCGTTATTGTATATATAACGTTACCATATGTGCTGTGATATTGTACATGTTGCATTACAATATATCTGTGTTTTTTGCATGTTGCATTACCATATATCTGTGTTTTTGTACATATTGCATTACCATATATGCTGTATTTTTGTACATGTTGCATGATTACATATCATGTGTTATTGTACATATTGCTTCACAGTATGTACTGTGTTATTGTGCATATTGCTTCGTTATATGTACTGTGCTATTGTACATATTGCTTCACTATATGTCCTGTGTTATTGTACATATTGCATTATCACATGTGCTGAGTATTTGTACTCATTGTATTTTCATATGTGCTGTATTATTAGACCTGTTATTTAAAACACCTATCCTCTATACATAGTTTTTTTTTTACTAATGTTGAAATTAGTAAAGAGTTAACTATGTTTATTTTTGACCCCTTAAAAAAAATAATTTTGTTTGTTAAATTGCGCATGATTTCTATTTCTGCTTCCGATCATATCATGTGACCCTTACCATTTTCTATTTTTTTTTTGTTCAATATGTGTCTTCATGAATAATTTGCAAACCGTTCAGTTCACGTAATGCGAGGGATATCAAATCTGATATATGCCTGTTTGTTGTACTGAGTACATTATCTACTTGATGCAATATATTGCGAGATTGAACAAATACTACATTTGGTGCGATTTTTTTAACTTGTATAATTTTGCTAATAAAGTTTATTTTGTATTGTTTACAATGTTCTTTTTTATTTATTAAAAGATCTTAGATATGTGTGTCTGCACGTCCTACACTGATAACACATTTAGCTACTTCTAGAAATGAGAAAAGTAACGTAGTGAAATACCTATGTTTGAATTGAGGTTCTTTTATTTTTCGTTTGATTTTAAATCCAGATAGTTTAAGCCTATACAAACGTCTTTTTGAGGAAGATGATAATTAAGACTTGAAGCTAATGTCTTTTATTTTATTTACGTTTTTCAAGCAATTAAGCGTGTTTTATATATCTGAGAATATATAGGTAAGATTATCCATACATTAAAAAAAAAACCTATTTTAATGAAAACTTAGATTCTGTAAACTATATAGATAAATTTGTCACATGTCAACTATTCACCAGCCACATTTTATTATTGAACTAATACGTTTGTGCCATTAACTATATTCGCCAATTGATGACATGACAAAATATAGCATAATAGTATTATGGACTAAGTATCTCTTAGTCTCAAATCATTGACTGAACAGTGAACAAAGTTTACTTGAATTAAATTTGTTATTAGTCGATATATTACATGCTTAACATATTGTTTGAATGGGAAATTTGATTACTAGTCGATAAATTACATGCTTAACATATTGTTTGAATGGGAAATTTTATTATTAGTCGATAAACTACACGCTTAACATATTGTTTGAATGGGAAATTTCATTATTAGTCGATAAATTACATGCTTAACATATTGTTTGAATGGGAAATTTGATTACAAGTGGATGCATCCTACATGCAGGGGCGTTTTTATTGACAGGCAAAGTGGGCAATAGCCTAAATACCCCTTCCCCTCCCCCATTGTCAAAGGGCTCTTTTCCCAGTTTTAATTCCGATTGAATATTATAATAAGATGACTCCAATTGGTCTAAATTATCAGTACTATTTAAAAGCGTGTGTGACTACAATATACTGAACTAAATATATCTTTACATTGGTTGATGCATATAAATAAATCAAATTTATATCTCCAGATGGGCACCCACGCTTATAATTTCAGAGATGATAATTTATATAAATAGCATATGTGTCTAGTACAATGAATTATTTTTTTTAATAAAAGATTTTTTTGTAAAAAAAAAAATTAAATTTTTTTTTAATTGTCCGTATTGTGCGGTTATGTTTTTCTGTCATTTCATTATCTTCGTTTATGTCGTGCATGTTTACCCAATGTTTACATCCCGGTGCACAGTGTACCCTCAATACCACACCTATAAAAACAGATATAGCTGGTGGCTCCCATGGGGGATTCAGTACAACTTGTGGAAATATCCGATTTCATTGCACATTTCTGAAACAAAATAATACAACAAATAAATGCATTCTCAATTGATATTGTTTCCTATTAAAATGTTGCATCTATGTTCGTTTCTCGACATTATTTCTTTTTGACTGATACAAATTGCAGTTCAATTTTTAGAAGGTGTCGGTTAGTACAGACAATAAACAGTAAACAGAATGAATTTTGTGTAAATTTGGTTGGATAAATATCTTCAAAAAGGTAAAAAAATATTTGATTGTGACGTGGTTTGTTCTATATGGAGAAGATTCTAAACCATTCATATCAAATACTAAAAAATGTATGAGTCTGAATAGTGAACTTGAATTTAGTATAAATGTTGATTCATATGACGCAAACTGGAAAGAAAATGAGAAAAGGTATAAGAGAATTAAGATAAAACATGTTCGCAATAGCTTTACATGATTTAAAAAAAACAAAAACATTTTTGATATTTGACATGAAGAGGTGTTGATAAATGAATGATACACCAGTTAGGGGTGTTGATAAATGAATAATACACCAGGTTACTCACATATGGAACTGATTGAATTGTCGTGCATTTCACACATGACATGACCATTAAAGTTTACTTAAATAACTTAAGGCCATTCTATTTCATTTAATGATTAACGTTTTTTTTATGATCCGACCATGGCAGGCGTTATTGCGTTAAATTGATTACATGACATGACATTCATCTAAATCTTTTTCTTTTTAGTCTGTCGTCATGCTTCTGATGACATTTACAATCAACGTGTGTATCTCTACGCTGTACTACCTTCCATCAGAGGCGCAGGATTATTTTGAATTGGGTAAGATTTCTGACTTGGAGAGGAGACGGGCGCCACTCCGCGCCACCAATCCTATAACCCCCCCACACACACACACACAGAAAGGACGTTTGAAATCACGTCTGTTGATATGTCCATTCGTCCCCCCCCCAACGACCACATCAGTTACTAAGGGAATTAAAAAAACAAGCAATGTAAGTCTTTTCCGTTTCGGACAAAGGACATTTTAGAGCATTTTCGTGTACGCAGTGGCTACGGTTACGCCGGACGAAATCCGTATTTTTTCCCGGGTTACAGCCATAGATTTTTTCTCCACGTGTATGGGTTATGATAAATAGAGAGGGAAGTAATCATGTTGAATAACTTACAAAAATAAATAATGATTACGCCCCATTGATTAGCTTTTATTATTTATAATTAAAATATAAGCAAAAACGGTACCTAAAAAACTCTTATTTTCGGCCCTGAGAGGTCAGATCGCGAAATGAACTTTTGATGCACACTTGGTAGGCCAAGACCTACAAAAATTATATATACATCATGGATCTAGGACTTATGGTTGTTGAGATCTATGGTGATGACGGACAGACAGACAGACAGACAGACAAAACGGGGACAATAAAAAAGAAGTTTTCGATGAAAGAGACCTAAGTATTTTGCTCTTCCTTCCCAGCTAGGCCTACTAGTACATCGACATCTGTTTATTAATTAATCATCCAATATACAGTGGACATAATATACATTGTACACAATATATAGTGGACACAGTATACAGTGGACACAATATACAATAGAAACAATATATAGTGGACACAATATACAGTGGACACAATATACCCAGTGGACACAATATACTGTGGACACACTATACAGTGGACACAATATACAGTGGACACAATATACAGTGGACACACTATACAGTTGACTCAATATTTTGACTTTATTTTGTTTTCATTCGTGTCTGTTTTTTTTCGTTCTACGACAGACGCACAGATCCTGGCACATGTGTGTCCCCCTCCCCACCTTCTATAAGATGAAACAATCACTACTAAATGAGAAAAAAAAACATCAAACAAGTTAAACGGGCTCCCCACGGGCTCAGCACAGTCTACTGATTTGTAATAAAAAAAATTTTTATTACTTTCAAAATAAAAGGGGAAAAATCAAGATATTGCAGAGACAATTATTTAAAAGAAATAAATAAACTATAATACATTCAATTCATACAATCTGACATGTCACAATAGACGAGGCGAACGCCTAACCCCCCATCACCTTCCTTAACACACACGCACTGACAAAAGACCATTTTCAATTCCTCTTCAAATTTTGATAAAATCTGAGGTTTAAAGGTGCTTTGCGTGTAATTTTGCCTCTGGTCCCAAAATATCTCTTCAATTATCTACCCAGGGCCCCAAAAAAAATCTCTAAAAGTCTCAACGTTGGGCCCCCAAATATCTCTAAAAGCCTCTACCTGCAGTCCCAAGAGATCAGCTCGCTATATACAGTCAGTACACAAGATTGGATTTTCCTCTCTTGAAACATTAATTAATGAATTCACTGGTGGTATACAGAGGACAAGAACGGCTTCAGCCACCAAGAGAAGATGACCATCTTGAACAAACATAACGAACTTAGAGCAAAGGCAGCAAGCCAGAACATGAGACGAATGGTATGTGTGTATCATATAAGATTAAGAATATTTAATATGCTATAAACAGTGGCGCGAATAGCGGGGAGGTAGTGAGGGGGGGCGTTTATATCAGCCCGTGGGGGGGGGGCAGGATTCAGCCATACTTTATTCACGATAGTGAAGCTTCATTTTCAAAATCCACTAACGCTAACTACACTGGAAATTTGTATACTGCAGATACGTAATAACGGCGAATGTAAAACTGTTACTGTTATATATAGACGTTTAATATAGTTGATGGAAATGTTGTAGATCAGGGGTGCGCAAACTGCGGGCCGCATGCGGCCGTAAGTGTATATTAGGTGGCCCCTAAACATATTGTGATCCTCTGTCGATGGTAATTTTCTTTGTTTAGAGTTTTCGTTGTATTTTGAAATTTTTATTCCGACTACTTGATTCGAATCTAGGGATATTAAATCGGTTTTATGGCTCGATAATATTAGTTAGAACTGCTTGACCTACAGGCAGATTATGACCTGAAGGCAAAGTTCAAGTCAGTTCTTTTGCTAGAGTTTTAAGGATGTTCGCCAGCAGCAGTGGCACCGAGAGCCAACGCGAGCCCCAGGGCAGGACATCATTGCGGGCCCCTTAATAAACAACGAGTCGTGAAAAAATTGACATAGTCGGGGCTGCCGGGCCCCCTTTATGCCCCCTTACAGATGCGGGCCCCCTGGCAATGACCCCCCCTGCCCCCCCCCTCTCGGTGGCCCTGGCCAGCAGTGGCATTTCCACTCCTAAAAAACTTTGCTGCCAAACTTTTGTCACTATTTAGGTTCACATACATTTGTGAGCAAGCGTTTTCTTGTATGAAAATAAACAATTCTAGGAACAGATCGATGTTGAATAAACAGCCATTTATATTCAGCCATGCGAATCACAACCAGTAAACTGGTTCCACAGTTCACAAACATTATCCGAAATAGTGAGCAGTTACATACTTCTCATTAATTATAATTGTACTCTGTAATCAGCGTGTATGTAAATTAAGTTTCCTTTGTCTTCATAATTATTATGACAGGTAACAATAAACTTTATTTGAATTAATAAGAATAGTAAAGTCCTATTAACAAATTAGCACAGATAACAATCAAGTTTTCAATGCGGCCCTCCTAAGAAAAAGTTTGCCCACCCCTGTTGTAGATGATATATAAAAGTGGCTTTCAAAGTTGAAATGAATGCCACATCTCACATTTCTCTCAAGCTGCTTACAATCGTATAGCCTGTAATAGACTGAACAATCTGTATAATACACATGTTTCTTAATTAGACCGGATAACAAGCCATTATTGTCCGGTAGCCAACTGGACATGGTCATTCAGGTGTCTGTTTAGACATAATTCGACCTTTGTGCACAGACAGTTGATCATTGTCTCCCCAATCCAACGACCCTCGAGTGTCCAAACGCAGACGGCATAACGCATGAGATCACTGACCATTGTTTTTACAGTTGGGATTTCAGATACTTTCTAGGAACAAATGCTAATATAAAAATGAATGCCTATCATTTTAATGCTGCTAACTTTTTTAATATGCACAGGTTTCCCTCCAGAACTAGATACAAAAAAAAATTTCTTAAAACTTTTAATTCATAACCACATTCCTCGATGTTGTAATGACCAATGATTCAAATAACATTCCAGAGATAATAAAACAACAACACAGCAATGTTGGCTAATAATTTAAAGACCAGGTGATGTGCTTGATTTATCCTCAGCACTGGGACGAGACACTGGGGACCATGGCCCAGGTTCACGCCAACTCCTGCGACTGGAAACACTTCACTGAACAACACCACATCACGGACGTTGGGCCGTTCAAATTTATCGGGGAAAACTTTTATTCGACCACTGGTCAGTGTTTGATTGTTGCCTTGTCACGTCCCACGCGACTATTTCATTGTTAAATAAAGGGTCATCCTAATGGACAGGTAAACTACGCGACCGCTTGGGGTCCCTGCTCTCAAAAGGCCCCTTACTGTATATTTCATATTAAATATGATGCTCATAGGACCCCAATGGAACCGTTGCCTGGAGCCATTTATGTCTCTGTAAGTTTCACATAAGGCCCACAATGAAATAAGAACAGTTCTGTTTCAATAATAATAATAATAATAATATATATATATATATATATATATATATATATATATATATATATATAAGTATAGTATAGTTCTCTTAGCCCAAATGTCGAGTATAGAATATTATCATTGCTAAAATTAGAAGCGTGGGTGAATAAGATATACTGAACTAACTAATATGTCTTTACTGTACTTGATAAAAAGCAAATTATTAATCAATAATATGTATATCTAGATGGGACCTAGGCTATATTTTAAGTAAGGATATTTTTAAAATAAGTGTTTGTATGATCTATAGCGGGATGAGCAGCATTTTTGGGTCGCGGGCTACTTTGTGATGACCGTGGGTCGCGGGCTACTTTGTGATGACCGTGGGGCGCGGGCTACTTTGTGATGACCGTGGGGCGCGGGCTACTTTGTGATGACCGTGGGGCGCGGGCTACTTTGAGATGACCGTGGGGCGCGGGCTACTTTGAGATGACAGTGGGGCGCGGGCTACTTTGTGATGACCGTGGGGCGCGGGCTATTTTGAGATGACCGTGGGGCGCGGGCTACTTTGAGATGACCGTGGGTCGCGGGCTACTTTGAGATGACCGTGGGTCGCGGGCTACTTTGTGATGACCGTGGGTCGCGGGCTACTTTATGATGACCGTGGGGCGCGGGCTACTTTGTGATGACCGTGGGCCGCGGGCTACTTTGTGATGACCGTGGGTCGCGGGCTACTTTGTGATGACCGTGGGTCGCGGGCTACTTTGTGATGACCGTGGGTCGCGGGCTACTTTGTGATGACCGTGGGGCGCGGGCTACTTTGAGATGACCGTGGGGCGCGGGCTACTTTGAGATGACCGTGGGGCGCGGGCTACTTTGTGATGACCGTGGGGCGCGGGCTACTTTGTGATGACCGTGGGGCGCGGGCTACTTTGAGATGACCGTGGGGCGCGGGCTACTTTGTGATGACCGTGGGGCGCGGGCTACTTTGAGATGACCGTGGGGCGCGGGCTACTTTGAGATGACCGTGGGGCGCGGGCTACTTTGAGATGACCGTGGGTCGCGGGCTACTTTGTGATGACCGTGGGTCGCGGGCTACTTTGTGATGACCGTGGGGCGCGGGCTACTTTGTGATGACCGTGGGTCGCGGGCTACTTTGTGATGACCGTGGGTCGCGGGCTACTTTGTGATGACCGTGGGTCGCGGGCTACTTTGTGATGACCGTGGAGCGCGGCGGGTTAATTACAAAACTATTTAGTTAATAAAACAAAAACAATACAAATGTAGCTATACATATAATATTATACATATAATAAAATGTATTTATACATATAATAACATGTATTTATACATATAATAAAATGTATTTATACATATAATAAAATGTATGTATACATATAATAACATGTATTTATACATATAATAAAATGTATTTATACATATAATAAAATGTATTTATACATATAATAAAATGTAGCTATACATATAATAAAATATATTTATACATCTAATAAAATGTATTTATACATATAATAACATGTATTTATATATATAATAAAATGTATTTATACATATAATAAAATGTATTATTTATACATATAATAAAATGTAGCTATACATATAATAAAATATATTTATACATATAATAAAATGTATTTATACATATAATAAAATGTATTTATACATATAATAAAATGTATTTATACATATAATAAAATGTATTTATACATATAATAAAATGTATTTTATACATATAATAAAATGTATGTACCAATTGCACATGAGTTAACAAATACAACATAAGAACATATTTCTCGCCATCACTAAAAATATTAGAAGTACTGCCGGTCATATTAGATCTTATTTTCATTCTTGTTAATCTTCATGCAAGAAAAGTTTTGTTCACAGATGTATGTTGGTCCAACAATGCAAAAACATTTTCGAAGCACGATTCTTCACGCGGGGAAATTTAAAATGTAGAATTCTATTAGCATCAACCACTTGAACATTTTTTTCAGCGCGTGATTGAATATCAATTACTTCCAGGTGCAGGTCATCATTTAAATGTCATTAATAAAAGAATAAGATAACAAACTAAAATCTGGCTCGTTTGTAACCAAGTATTTTTGTTATTTTTTACTTTTCCACATGCTTACGCGGGTCACAGAAAACGCTGTTGCGGGCCGCATGTGGCCCACGGGCTGAATGTTTCTCAACCATGATCTAAGGAATTACATTTTATTTGTTCAGTTTTAGTTCATATAATAAAACCTTTTTTTTTTTAAAGTGGGTTGTTTCATTTTTATTCATTTACGGTTTTTATGCTTGTAAAAATGTTTGGCTATTGTAATAAAAAAGTTCCTGGTTATAGAAAAGGGAACATGGAGTAAAAATGTGGATTCTCAAAACATGGAGGATTTTTTTATATAGTAATTGACATTTTGTTGAATGCATATTCTTCGTTTATCGATCTGTCACTATTGAAGCCGTATGAGATTTGTTGAAAATATATCATATCATTACTATGTTTATCATGCTCAGATATTCTTAATGTTGCAATTACTATGTTTATCATACCTTGATATTCTTAATGTTGCCATTACTATGTTTATCATACTTAGATATTCTTAATGTTGCTATTACTATGTTTATCACACTTAGATGCTCTGAACATTGTCAACGGTATTGAATACTGGTATAATGAAACAAAGTATTATAACTATGATGAAAACATGTGCAATAATATCTGCGACCATTACACACAGGTATAAAGTGATAATAATGATATAATTAACCAATACATTGTTCTACGTGTAAACTTACTTTGATAGAGCTCTGTGACCGTTACGTAGATATTTATTTACTTGGCGCCCGCTTGCTGACTTGAGCTCCTTTAGTACAATTGGTCCTCTGCAATAGTTCTAGAGAGCACCAGGTTTTATCAAATTACCATATGTCAGACTGGAACATCATTGGTCCTCTGCAATAGTTCTAGAGAGCACCAGGTTTTTATCAACTTAACATATGTCAAACTGGGACATCATTTGTCCTCTGCAATAGTTCTAGAGAGCACCAGGTTTTATCAAATTACTATATGTCAGGTTGGGAATCATTGGGCCTCTGCAATAGTTCTAGAGAGCACCAGGTTTTATCAAATTACTATATGTCAGGATGGGACATAATTCCGCCATTGCTAAGTTTCAAGCCCTGGAAAAGTTAAATAGGAAGGTTAGGTGTAGGGCGATGGTTATGTGTAGGACACGGGTTAGATGTAGTTCACGGGTTAGATGTAGTTCACAGGTTAGACGGAGTTCACGGGTAAGATGTAGTTCACGGGTTAGATTTAGTTCACGGGTTAGACGGAGTTCACGGGTTAGATGTAGTTCACGGGTTAGGTGTAGTTCACGGGTTAGGTGTAGTTCACGGGTTAGATGTAGTTCACGGGTTAGATGTAGTTCACGGGTTAGGTGTAGTTCACGGGTTAGATGTAGTTCACGGGTTAGATGTAGTTCATCTAGCAACCAAACCATGTAAAAAAAAAGAACAACCAGCTACAGAAACTTATGTACCTTGCAATTTTTATTTGTATTGGTTTGACTGACATCTTCACTGAAATCTTTTCCTTTCTCATTTGCAGCTTGAAACGAATGGAGCTTGTTAATTAATTGTTTTTATTATCATTATATCAATATTTAGTTTACAATAATAGATGTAAGTGATAAAGTCAAAAGTTTTATTATCATTATATCAATATTTAGTTTACAATAATAGATGTAAGTGATGAAGTCAAAAGTTTGTATTATCATTATATCAATATTTAGTTTACAATAATAGATGTAAGTGATAAAGTCAAAAGTTTGTATTATCATTATATCAATATTTAGTTTACAATAAGAGATGTAAGTGATAAAGTCAAATGAGGCCTCCTATACATTTACTACATGTACTTTATTCAGATTTTTTTGTTGTTTATTCAAATCACTTTGAAGTTCGCAATATTAAATACAGTCAAATTGCTATTTATTACTCGCTATGTGTTCACCTAACACTCGCTATTAGTTTACCTTACACTCGATATTAGCTCAGCTAATACTGGCTATTAGTTCACCTAACACTCGGTATTAGTTCACCTAACACTCGATATTACTTCAATTAACATTCGCTATTTATTCAGCTAACACTCGATATTAGTTCACCTAACACTCAACATTAGTTCAGCTGGTACAAAAGAGTATTCCACCAAAGTTGGCAGCATTCGTTGTTGCTTTTTCTTCTTTTGATTTATTTTATCAGGTGGTGTGGGCTGCATCATATGCCCTGGGGTGTGGGGTAAAACTATGTTCGAAGTTCCAGCGTTCACCGTTTGGTTATGGTTACTACCTGGTGTGTCTATATGGTCCTGGGTAGGTACTGCTTTATTGCTAAAATTTATAGTAAAGAAATACGGCTGTTACGAAAGGATTGATTTAATCACATAGCCAGTATGAAAGACTAAACTTGACACACATGTGAATGAATCAGACACTTAGCTTGTGACACCAAATGAATCAGACACATACATAGCTTAGTGCACCAAACAAATCAGACACATAGCTTGTGACACCAAATGAATCAGACACATAGCTCGGTGCACCAAACGAATCAGACACATCACTTGTGACACCAAATGAATCAGACACATAGTTTGTTGAACCAAATGAATCAGACACAAAGATGAAAGCACTGGGTGAATCAGAATTGTATAACAAAATCCCAGCGGACAAAACTCCCACGGACAAATAATTTGGCCTAAGCGAAATGTCGATTTGAGATATCATGTCTATCAACACATATAGTATCAATAGGCATGTTCCTGTGCTGATTATTTAACCTAAATAAAGAATTGGCTACACTGTGATTCTTATGCTGTTTGTTTTACGTTCTGCTTTAAAATGTATGTTTGTCGCAATAATTAAAATGTAGAATAAAGATATACTTTAAGTCTTAACCTTGAGCTAAAACTATTACTTTTGTTTGTTTTACCTGGTAAGATAAACTACCTATTGATGTAAAGCTAACTTTTTGAACACTTAAAAATACGTATTTTTACTTCTAGGTATAATATATTACATTTTATAATAAAAATAGGGGCTAAATATTAGATTTTATACTAATAATAGGGTTTGGTCCGTTGGGGGGGGGGGGTAGTTGTTCCGCTGGGTAATAGGTCCGCTGAGGTTTTGTCAGTGGAGATTTTGTCCATTAGGGTTTTGTCCGGATACCATGAATTAGCAACTTTGCAGTTTGCAGTGATACTCCAAACATTCAGCTGGTAGTAAAGATTTTTAAAAAATTCTAATTGATACCAAATGAAGACAACTTACTTGTATCAATATTTCACAGTAAAACTTTCTTTAAGATTTTTTTATTTTGTAAACATTCGTTTTACAAATTCCATTACAGGCACTTAAACTACGACAACACACTAGACATAACTTCAAAAAACTCCAATCAATTTACTGAAGCTCATATCTCAAGACCATTGATTATTTTATTTCTAGGAAACATGCTCAACTACTGAGACCTTACAAGAGAGGAGACGCCTGCACGGACTGTCCACCAGTCACCAAGTTCTGTGTGCAGGGACTTTGTGGTGCGTTTTAAGCCATTTAAATATCCCATGATAGTATTTACAAGAAAATGCTCTATGGTATCAGTTAAATCTGTTATAATCGTTTCATGCCAGGGCAGGGTATTCAAAATAAAATAAAGTTCTCCCTTACTCCTATGAGGCTGTCCCGGAACAGATGAAGTGTAGAGTTCATCTGTTTCTGTAACCGCAGCTACGCACATTATCCTCATCAACATTATCATATTTATCATTATCCTCATCATCATTATCCTAATCAACATTATCATATTTATCATTATCGTCATCATCATTATCCTCATTATCATCATCATATTCATTATTATCCTCATCATCATTATCATGATCGCCATTATCGTCATCATTATCCTCATCATCATTATCATATTCATCATTATCCTCATCATCATTATCATATTCATTATTATTGTTATCTTCATTTTCATATTAATCATTATCATATTCTTTATTAACGTTATCTTCATTATCACTATCATATTCATCATTATCCTCATCATCATTATCATATTCATCATTATCGTTATCTTCATTTTCATACTCATCATTCTTTATTATCGTTATCTTCATCATCATTATCATATTCATCATTATCGGCATCATCATTATCCTCATTATCATCATCATATTCATCATTATCCTCATCATCATTTTCATATTCACCATTATCGTCATCATTATCCTCATCATCATTATCATATTCATCATTATCGTTAACTTCATTTTCATTATAATCATTATCATATTCTTCATTAACGTTATCATCATTATCTTCATCATCATTATCATACTATTCATCATCACATACTCTTCATCATCATCATCATCATACTCTTCACTATAGTCATCATCTTTACCCTCATCATCATATTCTTCATTATTGCCTTCATCATTATCTTACTCATCATTATCGTCATCATGATTATCTTACTCATTATCGCCATCATCATTATCTTACTCTTCATAGATCATCATCCAGTGACCAGCCTCCAGCAATGAGACATTGTCCTTTGATCCCTTCTCGAAAGTGAAATGTTTTTAAATAGAAAAGAAAATATAAAGAGCGCCCCCCCACACAATACCAGATATCACATGTAGTCATGGGCGTCGCTAGGAATTTTTCCAGGGGGGGGGCAAAAATTTTCCAGGGGGGGGGCAAATAACAACTTTATGACATTTTTTAAATGTATGGGGGGGGAGCAAATACCCCCCTCTTATATGACATTATATGACATTTGCCCCCCCCTTGCCCCCCCCATGAATACGCCCATGCATGTAGTCACCACGGTGGACACAAGTCTGTGTGGCCTGAGTATCAACCGCAATATCAATTTCTACAAACGTAATTCGCACGATAAATTATTGATGATAACAACCGGTGCGCAAGAAATTGTTGTGTCAAAGCTATTTTAACAATCGGTTTGTGACGCAACTAAAAATTCATGTCTATGTTTACTCACCGGGAACATGTTGGATTTTATTATAGCTGGTAAAAAAAAAATAAACGGGGGAAATAGCACCGATGGGGAAACCTTTGGCAGTGGCGTACTCAGATGGGGGGTCAGAAGAAGTGTGTGGGGAGGGGGGGAGGTAAACCGCGAAAACCATTTTAAAACGGACGCCGTATTGGCCAAATAAATACATGTACACATTTAGAACGTCTTCTGACTTTTAACTTTTCTACTCGGCTTACAAATAATGTGGAGTGGTGGTGACTTCATGGATGAGGTTGACCCTTGTACCTGGGGGGGGGGAGGAAGGGGGCGGTAAAAACAGATGCGGTATTAACGGTAGGCGCATCATTCGCGCACTCCCAAGGTGTCGACTTTTAAAGGGCCCAGCAATCGCCAATTTTATTGTTTGTAACATTATTTACCCTGTATGTGTCTTATTAAATGGGCCCGATATTTTCTTCTGTGCCCAGGGCCCAAAGAGAGATACACATTTCTGTAAAAAAAAATAGAAAAAAAAAAAGATCGGGTGGAGGGGAATAATACATCAAATAAAACTGATGACAGGATTTTTTTAGCCTCAAGTGACAAATTTAGGTTGTCAAATCTGAATGAAAAGACATAAGAGCATTGCTTGTATTAGTAGTCGACGGCCCGTGAAAGGTATTTGGCAGGTATATGTACGGGTGACTTAGCTAAGTAAGCTGATAGTGTGCACATAATATACAGCGTGCTGGGCTTGGTTTTTGTTCAATATGTGATTTGAATGACGGTGTCTTGCACAGTGGTAAACGTATATGTGTGTGTGAGTATGTGTGTATGTATGTGTGAGTGTATGTATGTGTGTGTGTGTATGTATGTGTGTATGTGTGTATGTGTGTATGTATGTGTGAGTGTATGTATGTGTGTGTGTATGTGTGTATGTGTGTATGTATGTGTGTGTGTATGTGTGTGTGTGTGTATATGTGTGTATGTATGTGTGAGTGTATGTATGTGTATGTATGTGTGTGTATGTGTGTGTATGTGTGTGTGTATGTGTGTGTATGTGTGTGTGTATGTATGTGTGAGTGTATGTATGTGTATGTATGTGTGTGTATGTGTGTGTGTATATGTGTGTATGTGTGTGTGTATTAGGGTGATAACAATTTTCATTATTTTTTGTAACCAACATGAAACCCCTTACATTCGAGGAACAATTGTATGTAGATGACAGTAGCAACATTATTTTTTTTTTAAATTGAAAAAAGTTCCCCCACCTTTTCATTTTTGTTTTCACATATCGCGCAGTTTGACAATCAGTTTCAATTTCACACTGAATTTTTACATGACTTTCTAGACAGCTTTTAAGCACATTCCAGTCAGTTTTTCCATTTGTTTATAAACAAGGCATCTACCCTCCTCTTCTAAACAGAATAGGGATCCAAGAATTCCATCTGTTGAAAAGCTAAACAATCTCACATGGATGCCCATTAACCGTCAAATTCTTGGAAACTTCACTTTTCTGTTCAATAGCCAAAAACGGCGACTGGATCGAATCAAAATTATTATTACGGATATAGAATTGCTCTTGAGTGAAATTCTAGACTTTCCACTATTATCCAGCACACTAATCAGAAAGAAAGTCAATTGTCTGTTTGATTTATATGACAAAAACAAAAAGAAACCGTCTGATAAATTTACTCCAACACTTTTTAAGTTATTCGATGTCACCAACGTCAATGGAAAATGGAAAAGCAAGGAGGATAAAGAGCACTACCAGAGGCAAGTTAAGAGTGGAGGAAAGATTGGTTATTCAATGGTCAAACAAGCCCCTTTAGAATCAATCCACCCAAGAAAACGAATCCGACTATCCAAAACTCAATCGCAACCTACACAAACACATACAACTGTCTCACAGCCTACACAAACACATACAACTGTCTCACAACCTACACAAACACATACCACTGTCTCAGAATCTTCGGATTCTAGAAACCTCTGCTTCTTCACCCAACTCGACAACCTATTCTTTCACGTCATCTTCTGAATGCAAACCGAAATACCAAAGAGCAAGCACTACAACAGCGGGTTTGCTAGTACTAAAAAGCAACATTTCTACACATAAAGCATATGACGTTCTTGCAACCATTGCTGAACAGGATCATGATGTGCCGGTTCCAAGTCAGGCGGGTGTTTGGAAACGAGTAATCTCTTAAGGACGGCAAATGAAAACCAAAAATTTTCAAAAACTTCAAAGCAAAGAATCCTATTGTCTCCAGTTTGATGGTAAAAGAGTGCAAGGGGAAGAGTATCAAGTAGTTATGCTGAAAATATGACAACCGAAATAAAACCCGGTACTCTTAAATGTGATGTCTTGAGCAAGGGCTTTCAGAAGCCACAATATATTGACTGTCAGCACCATGTACTCAACCTCCTCCTGAAACATATCATGAATTTCTTATTCAAGAACCAACGAGCAAACAAGAACTCAACCAGTCCTTCACTGACAAATTAACGCAAAACTATGCCACTCTTCAGGCTGATTACCACCTCATTGTGACAGATGATGTTAGCACAGGCGAGAACCCTGGATGGCGAGATGATTTCAAGTTCTTTTTATGAATTATGTCAGGCATATCGTCATTACAAAACAACTTCACGTTGGCTTCGCATCAGCTGGAAGAAACTACCAAATTTACACTAGGCAAGATGGAACTCACATGCGATATATACTATTATAGTATTATTTCTAATACCAGAGTGGCGCAACATCCTCGCTCCTGCTTGCAACTTCATCTCCTATGAATGGGCAAATGCTTGATTCCATGTGCAACACTACAATAAAGCATCCTTCAATGAACTGTTTACCTCACTCATCAGGGTAAAATGCAAAAACGTGCTGTAAAACTGATGGAGGAACTTCATGCGAAATCGAGAAAATTTGAAATTTTTAAATCTGAAGTTCATATGAACAATATGTTTTACACATTTCTTGTACATTCTGTACATATTACTAACTGATCTGCATCTTATTTGTTAATAAAAGTTGATAAGTTATTATTATTACTCTTTTGAATTAAGCTAAAAAAATGTCCTTTTTTTTTGAAAAAAAAATATTTTTTCACTTTTTCCTTCCGAAAAATGGGGAGGTGGGGGAACTTTTTTCAAAAAAATTTAAAATGCAGTTGATATTCTTAAATTGCACATAAAAGTTCCTCGATTGATATTCTTAAATTGCACATAAAAGTTCCTCGATTGCAAGTGGTTTCATAAAAATATTTTTTGTTATCACCCTAGTGTGTATGTGTGTGTGTGTATGTGTGTATGTGTGTGTGTATGTGTGTGTGTATGTGTGTGTGTATGTGTGTGTATGTGTGTGTGTATGTATGTGTAAGTGTATGTATGTGTATGTATGTGTGTGTATGTGTGTGTATATGTATGTATGTGTGTGTATGTGTGTGTGTATGTATGTGTGTGTATGTGTGTATGTGTGTATGTATGTGTGTGTGTACGTATGTGTGCGTATGTGTGTGTATGTATGTGTGTATGTATGTGTGTGTATGTGTGTGTACGTATGTGTGTATCTGTGTGTGTATGTGTGTGTTTGTGTGTGTATGTGTGTATGTATGTGTGTGTATGTGTGTGTATGTGTGTGTGTATGTCTGTGTATGTGTGTGTATGTGTGTGTTTGTGTGTGTATGTGTGTATGTATGTGTGTGTATGTGTGTGTATGTATGTGTGTGTGTATGTCTGTGTATGTGTGTGTATGTGGTGGTTATTTATGTTGTTTCTAAGCAGCTGCACTAAAAATTCTTGAACATTAGCTAGGGAGGGGTGGGGTGAACTGTTTCTACCAGGTTGTTTTTTTTTTTAAAACTTGTCTCTAGATTATTTTCAGTATTTGTTATGTCCACCAAGGGCTAAATAAGAAACATTTAGATTGTCCTAAATAAAATGTAAGTTTCTCGTGAGGCTCTCTGTCTATCTTTCTGCCCCTGCCCTTTCTCTCTCCCTCTTTCTATCTTACACTTTCTCTCTCTCTGTCTCTCTATTTCTCCCTCCCTCTCTCTTTCTCTCTCTTTCTCTCTCTTTCTCTCTCTCTCTTTCCCACTCTTTCTCTCTCTTTCACTCTCTTTCTCTCTCCCTCTCTCTCTCTTTCTCCCTCCCTCTCCTTCTCCCTTTCTTTCTCTCTCTCTTTCTCTCTCCCTCTCTTTCATACACACGCACACATTCAAATACAATACACATACATTTCTATTCGTACTTCGAAATATTTCCTAGAGACGCCTTTAACTTTACTTCCTCCCATCCCCACAAATATGCAATTTATATCCGCTACTTCGAACTGTTGATGGGGTGAAGTTAACTGTAGTTATGGTAGTTCTCACATTCTCAAGTCTCATTTGTTATTCAAGAACTGTGTCTAGTGTGTTCAAGCTTTCTATGTCTGGTGTTGCCAGCTTTCTGAATGGTTACCAGAATGTATCTGGTGTTGCCAGCTTTCTGAATGGTTACCACAGTGTGTCTGGTGTTGCCAGCTTTCTGAATGGTTACCAGAGTGTGTCTTGCGATGCCAGCTTTCTGAATGGTTGCCAAAGTGTGTCTTGCGATGCCAGCTTTCTGAATGGTTGCCAGAGTGTGTCTTGCGATGCCAGCTTTCTGAATGGCTACCAGAGTGTGTCTGGCGATGCCAGCTTTCTGAATGGCTACCAGAGTGTGAAGCATCTCAAATGCGTGTATCAGGTTAGTATTTACTTGTATATTTCAAGCTGCTTTTAGATAACGAACTTAATACAACGCCAGGTTACTCTGATGTGTCCAGCATCACATACGACGAGCTCGGCGCACCAACACCTCTAGTGCTAGACAGACGTACGCTGCTCGTATATACGACGACCCTAACGCCTTTATCACAAAGGACCAGAGGCGTTCTGAGCAGTGTGTGGGGCCATGAGCGAGTACCAATGTAGGGCCTAGGGCAAGTGCCATGTGTCGGGCCTAGGGCAAGTGCCAAGTATGGGGCCTAGGGCAAGTGCCATGTATGGGGCCTAGGGCAAGTGCCATGTGTGGGGTCTAGGGCAAGTGCCATGTGTGGGGTCTAGGGCAAGTGCCATGTGTGGGGCCTAGGGCAAGTGCCATGTGTCGGGCCTAGGGCAAGTGCCATGTGTCGGGCCTAGGGCAAGTGCCATGTGTCGGGCCTAGGGCAAGTGCCATGTGTCGGGCCTAGGGCAAGTGCCAAGTATGGGGCCTAGGGCAAGTGCCATGTGTCGGGCCTAGGGCAAGTGCCATGTGTCGGGCCTAGGGCAAGTGCCATGTGTCGGACCTAGGGCAAGTGCCATGTGTCGGGCCTAGGGCAAGTGCCATGTGTGGGGCCTAGGGCAAGTGCCATGTGTCGGGCCTAGGGCAAGTGCCATGTGTGGGGCCTAGGACAAGTGCCATGTGTGGGGCCTAGGGCAAGTGCCATGTGTCGGGCCTAGGGCAAGTGCCATGTGTGGAGCCTAGGGCAAGTGTCATGTGTGGGGCCTAGGGCAAGTGCCATGTGTGGAGCCTAGGGCAAGTGCCATGTGTGGGGCCTAGGGCAAGTGCCATGTGTGGGGTCTAGGGCAAGTGCCATGTGTGGGGCCTAGGGCAAGTGCCATGTGTGGGGCCTAGGGCAAGTGCCATGTGTGGGGCCTAGGGCAAGTGCCATGTGTCGGGCCTAGGGCAAGTGCCATGTGTCGGGCCTAGGGCAAGTGCCATGTGTCGGGCCTAGGGCAAGTGCCATGTGTGGAGCCTAGGACAAGTGCCATGTGTGGGGTCTAGGGCAAGTGCCATGTGTGGGTCCTGAAGCAAACATTTAATCGTGCTACTATAACAAAAAAATCAAAGCGCGGGGCCCCATTCAGGTTGTCGCTTCAGTTGACACCCACCGAGGCCGCTTCTGCATAGTACGAACTCGTAAAAATACACAGGTGTCCAAGTATTTAACTTAATATTTACCGTTGCTACATTTTTGTTTCTGTTACAGCTCTGAGACCCAAGATAGGATCCACGTCTCCTAGTGTAAACAAAGTATCGACTGGACGGATGTTGTATCTTTTGATGATAGTCTATCGTCTCACGCAACTCCATGACTAAACTCACATGCAATGAAAAAAAAACAAATACAATAAACTTCATTTAAAATCGGAAATCTCCTTTCTCCTTTTATTATTCTTAATCTAATAACCTATAGTCAGTAATCTTGGCAATGAGATACACCAAGCAATGCAAAGTTTCATGTAGAACTAATTCATTATTCGGCCACCTTAGCTTGGCTGAAAAGAAACCAAATTTGTTTAATTAATGAATCCGATCGGACTCGTATTTCATGGCTGAGGGTCAAAGTTGAAACTGAGGCCGTGACTGTAACCAGAGTACAGTATTAAATTGTTGCCACAGACACACTGGCGCATGGGTGTCGCTAGGAATTTTTCCAGGGGGGGGGGGCAACATTGTCCAGGGGGGGGGGGTAAATAACAACTTTATGACATTTTTTTTTAAATGTAAGGGGGGGGGGGAAGCAATTGCCCCCCTCTTATATGACATTTTTTCAAAATGGGGGGGGGGGGCAAATGCCCCCCTTGCCCCCCCTCCCATGAATACGCCCATGCACTGGCGTGTATTACATTTGTAGAGTTGTTGATGATGTTTTTTTAATACTGATGATTTACTATTGCTGGATTGGATTTATGATTGACAGTACGACTAAAAAATTGATTTGGTGTTTAAAGATTTAAAATAAATATTTTTAAAAAATCATAGAAAATAAGTTCTATAAAAATTAGGGCTGCTGATTAAACTGCGTTAATTTGTGATTAACGCGTCAAAAGAAATTTGCGATTAAAATTTTTAACGCAACACCTAAATGCGTTAATTTGACCAAAATGCTGAAAGTTCACCAAATCGATAAATAACGGAATTTCACGCAACAATTTGAAGTTAAAGTCCGTTCACTTATTAAGTAGATCTACCACCCCCACCCTGTCATAATTTCCACACACCCTCACCCCTAGGTACGTCGACAATTGTAATATAAAATGAAGATGTTTTGTTATATAGCCCTTCGACAAGTGAACCTCCTGCTCCCTTCCCGGTCGATATAAAAAGAAAAGAGTTTCATTCACTAGTTTACATTATATATTGTAGTGTATTGGTGGAGGTACTGTAGTGTATTGGTGGAGGTACTGTAGTGTATTGGTGGAGGTACTGTAGTGTACTGGTGGAGGTACTGTAGTGTATTGGTGGAGGTACTGTAGTGTATTGGTGGAGGTACTGTAGTGTACTGGTGGAGGTAAAAGAACGACAAGTGTTTGGTGAACTCTGTTATAATTAGGTCAAAATAACGAGATGTTAGAAGTTTTGTATCACCATTTTTTGTATCACCATTTTTTTGCGCCCAATTTTTAATCGCATTTGAAAATACAGCGTCTTGCATCAGCTGCACTAACAGTATCATGACACTCGAAATCAATGTCTAGACATAGTCTAGACCAGTGATGCTAAACCTTTTTGTTACTGTGGGCCATTATTGTCAGTCAAAAAGATTTGGAGGGCCAAAAATATAATTTTTATATATGTATGTATATAATGAGATGTTATTTTTTTAAACTTGTGGGGGGCCAAAAAATTATCATAAAGGGCCAAATTTGGCCCGCGGGCCAGTATTTTAGCATCACTGGTCTAGACCAATGCTTCTCAAAGTGGTGGGTCGCGGCCCCCTAGGGGGCCGTGGACTGTCCGGAGGGGGGCTGTGGAATTTCGAAAAATTATAAATTTAAGCAATCTAAACCAAAAAAAAAATAGGCGGGTCGCGACATTATTGATTGGCGTTCCACGGGGGCCGTGACTTCAAAAAGTTTGAGAAGCACTGGTCTAGACTATGCTATGCAAACATCAGTACATGAGTCAGTGTATGTATTTTTCAAAATTATTGTGATACTGAGCTAAATTTAATATTTTATATTAATTAACGTTCTGAAACTATGATGGAAAGAAAGGCATATTTTCGTGTGTGCTTTGTATATAGCAATAAAAACATCAATAGATTTTTCTCTAAGAGTTAGACCGGAAAACACTCTGATACAACTGTTGCTATAACCAAAATGAAACGAAAGAAAGAATTTTTAATGTTGACACACGAAAGAACAACAGAAGATCAAAAATGAAAGCCGACCTATCAAAATTTTGCTTTGAACGTTTGAAACGGTAACATTAAAGAGTGTCATTTTACAAGATACTTTTTTATTAATTTAACTGAAAGACAGATAAAAAAATAAAATTTTCTTTTCTGTTGTTCACTAAAACATTGAACAAATAGTTTATAGAATGAAAGTAAATGAATGAAAGAATATAAGAGTAACATGTATAGACATTTACGTGCAAAGCAAAAACTTCAAAAGAAGATCAAAAGTAAATTTGTCCTTCAACTCGGTGACTGTGGTTGTCATTTCTGACGCGTGCTCCTAGTTTGAAACAATGGAACCGGTGTCAACATGTTTTTGGGACATCTTTAAGTGGAGTGAGAGTGTGTTAAAAATGTGACTTGGTGGGGAAAGGGGGGGGGGGAGATTAAAGAAAACAAAACACTTTAATAATAAGTGAGCGACAACTTTCTGGCTATACTATTATTTTATGAAAGAAAAGTTACATTTGAGATATAAATGACGTGTGTATTTTTTTTTTTTTTGGAATGGGAAATGGATGGTAGGGTAAACAGACTTACGTGTGGGCGAAGTGAAGCAAAATATGACAGGGAGGGAGGGAAGAGGGATTGACATACTTCATTAGTTCGGGAACTATGGTACGAAAAAAAGGTTAGACATTGTTGTTAAATAAAAAGAAAACAATTCGCATCATTGACGTGATTGATACATGTCCATAAACCGGTCTCAATAACTAACTCAATAGACTTATATGCTTAATAAATATGTTATAATTCATTAAACCTCTTTCGTAAATTAAAATGACTTGTTTATTATGCCAATGTTATGCTTTGATATTATGACATATTAGTTTGAATACAAACAATTGTATTATATTGTGTCGATTAAAATGTGCGTTAATTTGCGATTAAAATTTTTAATCATGCGTTAATTTCGATCAATTGTTTTAATTGAACAGCAGCTCTAATAAAAATACACTTAAAGTTAAAGAAAAAATAAATTTGTCCTGTAGATTGTAATTGATGGCGCTTTTTAATTATGCGTTGTATTTATATGTATTCTGTGTGTTGTAATTATGTATTATTTTCTTTTGTAATTAATAATATCAAGGCGAATTATTTTTTCATGTAATGAACATTACTCAAAATTAATTATATTCCTTATTCTATAAAATATTAATTCATAAAATAAAAAAAAAAAAAAAACAATATCGTGTATATTGTCTAGTACAGTGGTAGCGAACTTTTTTTTTGGTGTCACGTGCCCAAAAATTCAACCAAATACCACTTATTTATAGCACTCCAATTAAAATTACAAGAAATTATATTTTAATTGGAGTGCCGACTCATTAGGGGGCCTGTGTGCCAGCTGTGGCACGCGTGCCATAGGCTCGCCACCACTGGTCTAATAGAATCTACACGCGTGACTACATTGAGCATTCACACATAACTAAAACGGGTCCAAAAGTGAGTTAAGGTTTCAGGACAAACCCACAGACAGTGAAACTAATTGAAAGCTCATAATGAATCCAATAATGATATGTCTAGAGCAGCAATTGTCAACCTTTTTCTCAACTGAACCCCAAAGGGTTCGAAAGTATATCCGTGGGTACCCCTCACACGTGACTTTGCTAATAAATGAACTTTATTCAGCGTACCCCTGCATTCCCTTTCCCCGTATCCTTTGGGGTACGCGTGCCATCGGTTGAGAACCGCGGGTATAGAGAGCCATTCTGACTGGTAAAATTAGGCGACCGACTACAGTTTTCAATACTCGAAGGGCCCCCTTTCAAAATGTATTCTCTTGGGGTTCCCACATATACTTTCACCCAGGAACCTCATATATATATATATATATATATATATATATATATATATATATATATATATATATACCGGTATGTTTGATTTCAGTCTCGGACCCCTTAATGTTTAAGGGTTGCTCTGTTTGTCTGAATAAAAATATTACTTTACACTACGTGTCTTGAATACTTCTGATAACAAGTAAAACTGGGAGGTGCTGAGACTTGATTGACACGACGGTGGTCACGGATTCAAATCTCACGTCCGTTCTTATTGACAAACAAATTGGGCGACCGCCTACGAGCCCCCAAAGCTCGGTGGGGGGGGGATTCCCTGTCACCATGGCCTCAAAAATACCACCTAACCTAATCAGGAAAGTTTTAAGCCTATGACATCACCCCCCCCCCCCAAGACAAAAAAAAAACAACAACATAGATTTAAATTAATAGAAGTGTGTGCGGGGGGTCCGAAGTTAGATGAAGATAGATATGGCTTTCTTATTCTTTTTTTTTTTTTGTTTTTGCCGTTATCGTGCTGCACAATTTATTTGTATGTGAAGTGTGACGGCGTGTCACCATGATCTATGCTACCAGAGGTGGTGTCTCCATAGCCATTGCACAATCGGCTATGTTGGGGATGAAAGAAGGGCACCGTAAAACCGTCCCATTAGTGGTTTAAAGGATCTAAGAGATTCCATCTCATCCTTACAGGGACTTCACACACCAGAGGTCGAACACTCCAGATTGGTCGTAAAAAAAAAATGACTGACTCGATAAGGATTGAAAGGGGGGGGGGGTCACCTAGTCGCCATTGTTAGGAGTATCATTTCCTTTACCGTTACTTCTATTGGGGGGGGGGGTGTAAAAAAAAACAAACATCTTTCCGATTGGTTGTTTAAAGCAGTGGTCCCCAACATTTTTTTTCGCGCCACAGACCGGTCACTGTTTGATAATTTCACCGCGGCTCACTGGAAAAGGTGTGTGGGGGGGGGGGGCGTTGATTATTTCTCGTCCATGGAAAGTCACACAATCACGAGATAAATAGATAAAAAGAAATAATTTAATGAATCTTGGACGGCCCGGTAACCTTTAAGTTGGATCGTTGTGTTATGCGAGTACAACAAATCTATTGACTCAATACACACATATGTATGACGTCATAACGATTGTTTTCAATACAGTACAGCACTACGTCCCAATTGTAATGTCAAACTCTGGAGTGATGAACTCTATTGCTATCTTCATTATGTACCAAAATTTGTATTAAACTTTGCAGATAAAATGTTGATTATTAAGAATTTTTTACACATGGCGTAAGTAGAGTTTGTGCTGCCCGGGCCGGACCCTAAAAATGCCCCCCCTCCTTTTCAGAGTCCGAACGCATGAAAAGTCGAATATCTTGGAAATCGAACACATATATTAAAAATACCTTAGAATATGAAATTTGAAAGTCCGCATTTTATTTCTGTGTTTTTGTATTTTTTTATGTCATTTCCCGTTGCTATCATGCTATTTTTATGCCATTTGTAGATTGGGCGTAGGTGAATTTTGGTACATAATCAGATCGGGGGGGGGGGGGGGGAATTTGGGTACATAATTAGATGTGGGGTAAATTTTGTTACATAGAGAGAGGGGGTTCTAAATTTCGTTATATAGTGTTGTAATGGACAGGGGAAATGTACATTTGTAATTTGTTGGTGGAATGTTACATAATATGTGACCGGTCTCTTAGTATATTGATTTTTATTTTTTTTTGCGTTTGACAATGCGAAAATGGCATTGCACTAATTCAACGATATTTCCCAGTCATTTTTCGATTACCATAGGTTTACATTACTATATTTAGTACTGTCGAAGTTTGTCAGTCTGTGTAAAGAATATCTGATCCATGACACTTCACGTCAATGCACTGGCTGCATTCTCAATCTGTAGTTCTAGTTCCTCCATAGAAAGACGTGTCAAAAAATGACAAGAGTTGAGATTTACCTACTTATAAAAACACCGACATTATTGAAACTGCCATTTTAAATATTTTTCATGTTTTAATGTAATGAATGAACTTAATGTTCTGCTATTTTCTGTACGTGAATTTTTTTTTGATTTCATAATTGACTTTATTAAATTGTTTACTATTTGTGGTTATATATAAAAAAAATTGTTGTAGATTTTCTTATTGACTTTTGGATTGAACGAAAGAAACAGAAATGTACCAGAAAGGTGAGTTTATTTCTTTAATCAATACGTGTGTCTTCTTTAGCAGGCTATTGGGCTAGTTTTATTAAAATGTAGGAGTTTTAAGAAAGACTAGCCACATGCTGGTAACCTTGTCTAGCTTAAAGCTATGTTGTTGTTTCTTCTGTGTGTTATATTTAAAACATTAATTAACGTCACTTAACTTAACGTCACGGCCGTTCCTGGAGGTGTAGGAACTATGCGGCCACCTAAGACCCAACTACGTAAGTAGGTTGAACCATCTTGTTACTCAATATGTTGTTTACTAGTTTTAAAAAGTAGGTTGAGCCATCTTGTTACTCAATATGTTGTTTACTAGTTTTAAAAAGTAGGTTGAACCATCTTGTTACTCAATATGTTGTTTACTAGTTTTAAAAAGTAGGTCGAACCTTCTTGTTACTCAATATGTTGTTTACTAGTTTTAAAAAGTAGGTTGAACCATCTTGTTACTCAATATGTTGTTTACTAGTTTTAAAAAGTAGGATGAACCATCTTGTTACTCAATATGTTGTTTACTAGTTTTAAAAAGTAGGTTGAGCCTTCTTGTTACTCAATATGTTGTTTACTAGTTTTAAAAAGTAGGTTGAGCCATCTTGTTACTCAATATGTTGTTTACTAGTTTTAAAAAGTAGGTTGAACCATCTTGTTACTCAATATGTTGTTTACTAGTTTTATAAAGTAGGCCGAACCTTCTTGTTACTCAATGTGTTGTTTACTAGTCTTAAAAAGTAGGTCGAACCGTCTTGTTACTCAATATGTTGCTTACTAGTTTTAAAAAGTAGGTTGAACCATTTTGTTACCCAATATGTTGTTTACTAGTTTTAAAAAGTAGGCTGAACCATCTTGTTACTCAATATGTTGTTTACTAGTTTTAAAAACTAGGTTGAACAATCTTGTTACTCATTATGTTGTTTACTAGTTTTAAACAGTAGGTTGAACCATCTTGTTACTCAATATGTTGTTTACTAGTTTTAAATAGTAGGTTGAACCATCTTGTTACTCAATATGTTGTTTACTGGTTTTAAAAAGTAGGTTGAACCGTCTTGTTACTCAATATGTTGTTTACTAGTTTTAAAAACTAGGTCGAACCATCTGTTAGACCTATATCCCTATATTGCTAACAATATGGCCCCGCATTGAGGAATGGACGAATGGGGAACTCGTCAGGGGCGCCTGCCTAAAGTGAAATCAAACTTCGGGGTCAGATGGGGTCATGGTTAACAGGTTTTGCATGTGGTGACAGAGTCTTTTTTCTAGGGCCTCCAAATGTACCACTGTCCAGGGAGACCAAATGTACCTTTGTCTAGGGTCTCCAACTATTCTTTTGTTTAGGTTCCCCAAATATACCTTTGTCTAGGGTCTACAACTATTCTTTTGTTTAGGTTCCCCAAATGTTCCTTTGTCTAGGGTCTCCAACTATTCTTTTGTTTAGGTTCCCCAAATGTTCGTTTGTCTAGGGTCTCAAACTATTATTTTGTTTAGGTTCCCCAAACGTACCTTTGTCTAGGGTCTCCAACTATTCTTTTGTTTAGGTTCCTCAAATGTTTCTTTGTCTAGGGTCTCCAACTATTCTTTTGTTTAGGTTCCCCAAATGTTCCTTTGTCTAGGGTCTCCAACTATTCTTTTGTTTAGGTTCCCCAAAAAATATACCTTTGTCTAGGGTCTCCAACTATTCTTTTGCTTAGGTTCCCCAAATATACCTTTGTCTATGGTCTCCAACTATTCTTTTGTTTAGGTTTCCCCAAATATACCTTGGTCTAGGGTCTCCAACTATTCTTTTGTTTAGGTTCCCCCAAATATACCTTTGTCTAGGGTCTCCAACTATTCTTTTGTTTAGGTTCCCCTAAATATACCTTTGTCTAGGGTCTCCAACTATTTTTTTGTTTAGGTTCCCCAAAAAATATACCTTTGTCTAGGGTCTCCAACTATTCTTTTGCTTAGGTTCCCCAAAAAATATACCTTGGTCTAGGGTCTCCAACTATTCTTTTGTTTAGGCTCCCCCAAATATACCTTTGTCTAGGGTCTCCAACTATTCTTTTGTTTAGGTTCCCCCAAATATACCTTGGTCTAGGTTCTACAACTATTCTTTTGTTCAGGTTCCCCAAATGTTCCTTTGTTTAGGGTCTCCAACTATTCTTTTGTTTAGGTTCACCCAAATATACCTTTGTCTAGGGTCTCCAACTATTCTTTTGTTTAGGTTCCCCCAAATGTTCCTTTGTCTAGGGTCTACAACTATTCTTTTGTTCAGGTTCCCCAAGTGTTCCTTTGTTTAGGGTCTCCAACTATTCTTTTGTTTAGGTTCACCCAAATATACCTTGGTCTAGGGTCTCCAACTATTCTTTTGTTTAGGTTCCTCCAAATATACCTTGGTCTATGGTCTCCAACTATTCTTTTGTTTAGGTTCCCCCAAATATACCTTGGTCTAGGGTCTCCAACTATTCTTTTGTTTAGGTTCCCCCAAATATACCTTGGTCTAGGGCCCATCAAAGGTCAGAGCTATTATGGTAGTGATTTCATTTAGTGTTACTTTACAAACACTTTTGTATCAACATAATAATCCAGTATTTTGTTTTTCTGTCAAAATTTTCTATCACATTAGCCTACATTGGCCACAATAAAAGTCAAAACAAAACAAGATAAATCCATCTTTTAGATTAAAAAAAAACAACATTAAAACATTAGTAGAATTGTGTCTATCTCTACTCTTCGTCCTGTACGTATCTTCAAAAGGAAGTTTCCTTCTCACACACAACTTATAGATAGTGACCAATAGCGTATCTAGTCAAGGACTTACTCTGACAATGCCACCCCTGGAAGGCAAAAAAGTAAGTGTAGACAGGGGCGGATAATCCACACTTCCACTTTTTAATTACGCCACTGAATGGAGATCGTTTAATGGACGACAATTACTTGCATTACTAAATAAAGAGTTTATGTCAATACCGAATACACCAAACAACCAGAACTCACATCATGGGTCTAGGACTTATGGTTGTTGAGATCTAGGGTGATGACGGACAGACAGACAGACAGACAGACAAAACGGGGACAATAGAGCATTTTTTTTTTTCGAAAATGCTCTAAAAAATAAATCATGCGACGTTCTACCAAAGAAAATATAACAACATTGATTATGACCCTTCAAAATAGGTAACAATAGTTTTCTGTAAAATGATGATTATGTCCCTTCAAAATGGGTAACAATAGTTTGCTGTAAAATGATGATTATGTCCCTTCAAAATGTGTAACAATAGTTTTCTGTAAAATGATGATTATGTCACTTCAAAATCTTAAATAATAGCTTGCTGTTTAATGATGTTGTTAAAGGGCTGTATTAATATAATACGCCTCACATCAACTGCATATAAAATTTGTGAAATTCAGCTGAAGTGATTTTTTCTGAGTGCCTCAAATAAGTTGGAGGGAGGGGGGAGAGGAGGGGTACAACTGATCGGAGTTCATCTTGTCTATTAGCAAACTAGGCAAAAAGCATGTTTCCAGCTTCCAGAAGTAGAGGGGGGGGGTCATACCTGTACCTGTTCATATAATATATGATACTATCAGGCCCCCAAAGGTACTTTTGCATCGGTTCCCAAACATATTACTGAATGTTTCTGCCAAGGGCTCCAAAAGAGCTAAGAACGTCTCTGGTACCGGGAATCACATTGTGTTGAACAAAGTGAATGCCACACAAAAAAAGTTGAGTACTGTGGAGATGCTCCATCAAGGGATATAGGCGATAACAGCAACACAATGGACTTACGTCTTTGGCCTATTACTTTTTTGAACACACATAGTACATGTACGTCTTCAAACTTAATTTAATTAAACACGGAACTGAACACAGATACAACACAATTTTTCCCAATATATTTCATTGTTGTATTAATTTTCTTTAATTTGAGTTTCCCGAAAGAAAATTCAACTTTGGTCTCTGCATTCCAAATAAAAACAAGCAATTAAGCCTGTTCCATTCTGGACACAGGACGTGTTAGCGCATTTTCGTGTTATGTATCAATACGTTTGTTAGCTTTCAGTAAATATTTGTAAATTTTGGAAATGTTTATAAATTCAATTGTGTAATGCATATATTTGTAAAAAAAAAATTATAAAGACGTTTCTTTATATTTGAAAAAAAATTATTGTCTCTTAAATCTAACTACAAGTGGTTTGTGGTTACTGAAATAGGACTCATAATTGAAAACATTCTAAATTATAGTCATTTAATCGTCCGAAAACTCCGTCAATTGTTGCATAGCTCTGATACTTTCAATTAAACTCAGAACACAAGCTTACTATTTCATTTGATGAGTTTCTTAATAAATCTTGGTGAAACTACGTGCTGCAGTATTTCGCACCAAATGAACGGGTTATTGAACGTACAAGGTGTATATATAATATATAAGCCCCTTAGGAGCCCTGAAGCCCGGCCCTCAGAGGTCCTATCGCAAAATGAACTTTTGATGTACACATGGCAGGCCAAGACCTACAAAATGATATATACATCATGGGTCTAGGACTTATAGTTGCTGAGATATAGCGCTCCTTTATTAATATAGCTTATATAGTAAAAAACGGTACTAAGGCCCCTTTTACGGCCCTGAGAGGTCAGATCGCGAATTAAAAAAGTCATTTCTTGGCAGGCCAAGACCTACAAAATGATATATACATCATGGGTCTAGGGCTTATGGTTGTTGAGATCTAGGGTGTACACGGACAGACGGACAGACAAAACGGGGACAATAGAGCTTTTTTTTTTCGAAAATGCTCTAAAAATAGATTGTAACCTAAATTTCATTCTATAACCAAATCTATCTTCCGCAGTCAAGTTGACTGATTGTCTCATTTTCATCCTGGCTGTATCATGTCTACACAGTCAATCCAGTGGTCAAGAAATTCAGAGATCTCATAGTAAGTAAATAACATTCTGGTTACGATGATTGTCAAAGGACTTAGTTAAACATATTATGTAATAGTTGTGACAGACTAAACTGTATATGTAATGGTTGTAACAGACTAAACTGTATATGTAATGGTTGTAACAGACTAAACTGTATATGTAATGGTTGTAACAGACTAAACTGTATATGTAATGGTTGTAACAGACTAAACTATATATGTAATGGTTGTAACAGACTAAACTGTATATGTAATGGTTTTAACAGACTAAACTGTATATGTAATGGTTGTAACAGACTAAACTGTATATGTAATAGTTGTGACAGACTAAACTGTATATGTAATGGTTGTAACAGACTGTTACGTCCGATGATAGTCCTCATTGCCAATCCTTGCCACGTACAGATCGTTGTCTAGAAGTATGAGAGAGTAGATGTAGATGTTCTGGTGACAATATTTCTATTTTCACAGCTCACGTATAGTCTCTGCTAATAAGTCAACAAACACCGGTTTCTTTGCTGATAAAACAAGTTTATTATGTAGCTATGTAGACGCCAGTTCTCACATACAGTACTTCAGCTTAGTCCTACTCTTCCGCTCCTGCTCTCTAGTTCTCAGTCTCGCTCCTCTCTCTCCTCCTCTCTGACTTCCACACAAAAACGTCCTGCTTATATACAGTACACATTGGCTGTGACATCGGTGATTAATTAGGTGTAATTAATTCTCAATCCAACTGACTCTACACTCGGGATAATTTATGTGACGGGTCTGGGGGTGGGAACGTGATTTGACATGTAACAAGGGACACTATGACACCCTCCAACTCAGTTATCCCTCGTGAGAAGATTCTGCCCCACGACTTTCGTAACGGTTCCAACTTCATCCTACGTGTCACGGTCACGAACATTCTTTCCCAGGAAAATTGTCTCCGTGAGCTCAGTACCACCGGTGACTCACAACTAATTAACATGGGAGGGAGGACGATGGGGCGTGCTTTCGCGTAAATTATTCTTCTATCTGGTCACAATGATGCACCCCTCCCCACGCACATTTTGTTCCTAAACCGTAAACTATTGTGCTAAAATAACCCACATCGTAACACAGACTAAACTGTATATGTAATGGTTGTAACAGACTAAACTGTATATGTAATAGTTGTGACAGACTAAACTGTATATGTAATGGTTTTAACAGACTAAACTGTATATGTAATAGTTGTAACAGACACAACTGTATATGTAATTGGTGTCAAAGACTAAACAGCTTGTGTAATGGTTTAAGCTCACTAAACAGTTAAAACAACGGTTGTCGCTTGTGGTTGATTTGTATTTATTCATTTATTTTCAATCTTTAAAGTTCCACCTTCACAATGAATTGAATCAAAAAACCAGCCGACCATTTGACATTTTATATGCTCAGGTTCATTTACAAAGTCTAATTCAAGTTAGATACGAGCATAGATATATAAGGATACGAGCATAGATATATAAGGATACGAGCATAGATATATAAGGATACGAGCATAGATATATAAGGATACGAGCATAGATATATAAGGATACGAGCATAGATGTATAAGGATACGAGCATAGATATATAAGGATACGAGCATAGATATATAAGGATACGAGCATAGATATATAAGGATACGACCATAGATATATAAGGATACGAGCATAGATATATAAGGATACGAGCATAGATATATAAGGATACGAGCATAGATATATAAGGATACGAGCATTTAAGAAAATGTAATTCTTTTATTACGGTGAAGTATCAAAAGATATTCATTCTAAAAAGAAAACTGCTTGAGGTTGGCGTTGTTGTTGGACCAAAAAAAAAAAGATTACAACATACAAAAAAAAATATTTAAGAAACTGTGTTTTTATGTAACTCGCGACATGTGGAATCTATTATTGAATCAATGACATAAAATAAATCTGGTCTGCCATGTCTATTCAACTTACATGGAGGTGTTATACTGCGGCAGTCTTTACTGTTTCGTTGATTCCTTCAGTGTGGAAGTAAATTCTTGAATCATAAAAAGATTAAGTCTTGACAGAAAGCCTAAACGTATACAGGGCAGAATGAGCGCAACTACAAAATCAAACATACAAACTCTTTATGTGTTGGAAATGGAATTCGTATCTGTATGGAAAAATTTTGACCCGATTAAATTAAAACTAATACGTGTATTATTAAATGGTAATTTTACAATTACATTAATTAAAAAAAAAGTATACAAAAATACAAGCAATGAAACTTTACAGGTTATGAAAATCGTCATATTATGATATCATTTGCTTATATAAAATTAAAACGTTATTGTCTAGATTTAAAGGCATACTTTTCAATAAATCGATGGATCATCTAATTCAAGTTGAACACATTTTTATGTCGAAAAAAAAAGGATAATTAATTTTATATTGAAATGAATTCCAGTCTTCTGGATTAGTTCATCGATCAACTATATAATGTCTATATAAATATTTTCTGTCTTACGTCTTTCTGCTGTAGGTCGGACTATGTTTCGGGTTTTCTGTTTGAATATTAATGGCCTATTTCCTGCTTCTCGAGAAGATCAGTATGTTAAAATGTAATATTTCTCATAACATAAAATAAAATAAAGAGAGCCATATAATTCCATTGACTTATTCACCATAACCTCAAAGTTGGACTTTAGTCTAGCCCTATATGCAAAAGTTGTTCAGGGTAAAGCTTGTTGGTAAATAATGCCTGGACAACGACAGTTATACTGTACATCATTTTAACGAACTATCTGTTTTTATTATAATATTTTCTTTACATAATGTAAAAAGCATCGTTTGCTAAAACGTAAAGGCAACAACATGAACTCTGACTTTCTCTTCAACCAGGACACTTTGATCCGGAAGAGGCCGTTCGGTTCTGGTGGAACGAGATTGAGTATTACAATTATGAAGACAACTCCTGCAGCAGAAATTGTCTACATTATACACAGGTGAGTTGTGGTTCTTAAATAATGCATTCAGCTGGACGGTTGGGTTCCTTGCTAGGAGAAATGGACGTAGCATTGCTGCCAACATTGTTCCTGATTTAATATCCATAAGACGGAAAATGTGTACGTATGTACATAAACAGCAAATGATTAAAATTTTATACTTATCTCAAATAAAAAATATCAATATTGACCGATAAAAATATTTTGACATTTAGATGACTCAAAAATATTTAAATCTAAAAATAAATTATCCAAGTTGGCAGATCTACAGATGTGGGAGGTATAACCAGTACATGTATATTGCTCTGGGAACCTATGGAGATTTAATTGGACCAATGAAGCATAAAACCTAGCATCTAATAAAATATTAGCGATTAGGGTTCTGCGTTAAATCGAACGTAAAGAATTAATACAACAGTTTATTCCAGTTTAAAATACAATCATGAAAAAATCGGATCTGCCCGAAACCAAAAATAACCTAGCCTACCGATCAAGCCTAATGGGGATATAACTCTATGCAAAGGTTTTGCTGGCTACAGCTAGTTAATTTAATATTAGTATTTTATTGCATTTATAACGTGACATTCTTATTTAAATGTATCAATGTTATCTACAAGATGTAGAAATTAAAAAAAAAAAAGTTCTCTTTAACATACATAACATATTAGAGCCTGTGAGACTGGCTACTGTTATTTCAACAATGTAGACCCACGGTTCTAAACCGGTGGTACGCTTACCCCAAGACAAGAATACGGTAAACGTTATACAGGGGTTCGCAGCGACATTTAATTTTCGTTTAAACCAACCGTTTGATGAACGTACAAGTGAGCAGTAAAAAAGTAAAAAAGTAAAGTTCCCTTAACCCTAACGGGCCATCAGGGCAGATGAAGTGTAGAATTAATCTGTTTCTAAAACCTCGGCATATGAAGGGGTTGTGTGGTTAGCACAACGCCCAGCCGCCTTTACTCCCCCATTTAAAGCTGGGTGGACTTGGGGACTTTCGCCAGGACCTGAAGAAATCCTAAGGTTCTCACTGAGATTCGAACCCGGGACCCTCCGGTCGACAGTCGAGCGCTCTACACCGCACGACCACCCGTCCCCTACAATTGAGCAGTACGGACGGATATACTTTAGCACCCCGTGGGGTACAGTCACGAAAAAGTTGAGAGCCGCGGGTGTAATCTAGGAGTGAGTCTTGTTTTCGTTCTTTTTATTAAATGGTGTAGTGGACTTTGCAATGTCCTAATATATTTGAAGGTAAACTGGAGTTCTGGCTGTAGATATATAAAGATTAATGAATGGAATCCATGTATTCGGCGATGTAATGAAGACTATACTTTTTTTCCCTTTATTCTATAAGGATATGTTTACTTTAAGATGGTGTAATGAAGACTAAGGTAACCCCCCCCCCTTTATTCTCTAAGGATATGTTTACTTTAAGATGGTGTAATGAAGACTAAGCTACACCCCCTTTATTCTATAAGGATATGTTAACTTTAAGATGGTGTAATGAAGACTAAGCTAACCCCCCCTTATTCTCTAAGGATATGTTTACTTTAAGATGGTGTAATGAAGACTAAGCTACCCCCCCTTTATTCTCTAAGGATATGTTTACTTTAAGATGGTGTAATGAAGACTAAGGTAACCCCCCCGCCTTTATTCTCTAAGGATATGTTTACTTTAAGATGGTGTAATGAAGACTAAGCTACACCCCCTTTATTCTATAAGGATATGTTTACTTTAAGATGGTGTAATGAAGACTAAGCTACACCCCCTTTTATTCTCTAAGGATATGTTTACTTTAAGATGGTGTAATGAAGACTAAGCTACCCCCCCTTTATTCTCTAAGGATATGTTTACTTTAAGATGGTGTAATGAAGACTAAGCTAACCCCCCCCCTTATTTTCTAAGGATATGTTTACTTTAAGATGGTGTAATGAAGACTAAGCTACCCCCCCCCTTTTATTCTCTAAGGATATGTTTACTTTAAGATGGTGTAATGAAGACTAAGCTACCCCCCCCTTTATTCTCTAAGGATATGTTTACTTTAAGATGGTGTAATGAAGACTAAGCTAACCCCCCCTTATTCTCTAAGGATATGTTTACTTTAAGATGGTGTAATGAAGACTAAGCTACCCCCCCTTTTATTCTCTAAGGATATGTTTACTTTAAGATGGTGTAATGAAGACTAAGCTACACCCCCTTTATTCTATAAGGATATGTTAACTTTAAGATGGTGTAATGAAGACTAAGGTAACCCCCCCTTTATTCTCTAAGGATATGTTTACTTTAAGATGGTGTAATGAAGACTAAGCTACACCCCCTTTATTCTATAAGGATATGTTTACTTTAAGATGGAGTAATGAAGACTAAGCTAACCCCCCCCTTATTCTCTAAGGATATGTTTACTTTAAGATGGTGTAATGAAGACTAAGCTACCCCCCCTTTATTCTATAAGGATATGTTTACTTTAAGATGGTGTAATGAAGACTAAGCTACACCCCCTTTATTCTATAAGGATATGTTTACTTTAAGATGGTGTAATGAAGACTAAGCTACACCCCCTTTATTCTCTAAGGATATGTTTACTTTAAGATGGTGTAATGAAGACTAAGCTACCCCCCCCCTTTTTATTCTCTAAGGATATGTTTACTTTAAGATGGTGTAATGAAGACTAAGCTACCCCCCTTTATTCTCTAAGGATATGTTTACTTTAAGATGGTGTAATGAAGACTAAGCTAACCCCCCTTATTCTCTAAGGATATGTTTACTTTAAGATGGTGTAATGAAGACTAAGCTACCCCCCCTTTTATTCTCTAAGGATATGTTTACTTTAAGATGGTGTAATGAAGACTAAGGTAACCCCCCCTTTATTCTCTAAGGATATGTTTACTTTAAGATGGTGTAATGAAGACTAAGCTACCCCCCCTTATTCTCTAAGGATATGTTTACTTTAAGATGGTTTAATGAAGACTAAGCTACCCCCCCCCTTTTATTCTCTAAGGATATGTTTACTTTAAGATGGTGTAATGAAGACTAAGCTACCCCCCCCCCTTTATTCTCTAAGGATATGTTTACTTTAAGATGGTGTAATGAAGACTAAGCTAACCCCCCCCCCATCCTTTATTCTATAAGGATATGTTTACTTTATGAATGTTAGCCGGTTGTCATCTTACAACTTGTCTCCGACGGGGACAGTGGCCTATTGCATTTTATTAATGACAATTTCTTTTTCAAATATTATCCAGGTTGTCTGGGCAAACAGTTATGCTGTAGGATGCGGTGTGAAATTTTGTCCCAAACTTAAACAGTTCAAATACGGTCAGGGATTCTTCGTTGTGTGCCAGTATGGACCAGCGTAAGTAGACTTAGTTGTAATTAGCTGTTAAAGTCTTCATTTTTACTCATGGCACCAAGAGATCTTAGATTGCAAAATAAAATGCTTATGCCAGGGCTGGGCAAAGGAAAGCCCGCGGGCCAAATACGGCCTATTAGGTTATATTATTCGCCTGAGCTCTAAATGTTTGAATGCTACGACGTTTTAATTATATGTAAACTAGTTTATAAATGTATATATATATATATATATATATATAAAAGTTTATATGTGAAATATATCCGGCTGTTCTTGGTCCTGCTCTTCTGTAAAACTAAACAACCCAATGCCACCCTCGTCTTAAAAAAAAAAAACTCGTTTTCAATAATTATCAATAAACCCTAGCCCCCACCCAACTGGTTTATCCAATACAAACAAAAAAGTGTTATAATGTACACATTTTTAATCCCAAAAAACCCTTTTTTTCCAAATGATTCAGGTTTTTATATTCTGTAATGAAAATAACGTGTGTCCTTTTTAAGCAAAAAAAAAAATTTGTGTTTTTTTTTTACATTCTAAACAGATTTTTTTCTTATATGAAAGCATTAGTTGATTCAAATAGCATGCCAGTTAACTGTGACATAAACATAATTATTATGACATTACGCTCTCATTTTTTTTATTGATTTCAGAGGGAACGTCATCGGACAAAAACCTTTTAAAAGAGGAAGCAGGTGCTCTGAATGTCCAGCAGAAGCGAACACTTGTTTAGATAAACTCTGTGGTAGGTTAAAGTACCAGTCTAGATCCGCGGTTCTGAACCGGCGGTACGCGTACACCCAATGGGTCAGGGTAAGGCTATGCAAGGGGTACGCAACGACATGTAATTTTCGTTTTAAAACAACCAAGAGGTTGAAGAGGGTCACCAGTTTGCTCTAAACTTTGAGGGGTACCCGCGGACATATGTCCGCACCCTTTGGAGTCTAGTCTCGAAAAAGGTTGAGAACCTCTGGTCTAGATGAATATACTGGTATATATATGGCCAGACGCCAGGCCACCATGCTGTTTGATCTGGCCCGTGCAATGCTCTTCTATATTCGTACATGTCAACATTTCTTCCTATTATTTAATATAAAACCTTCATCCTTTTATTTTTGGTCCTACCCAGGCACGCCGAGAGGGGGGTCTGGGGGTCATTGCCAGGGGCCCGCCCCTATCATGTCAATTTTTTCACGACTCATTGTTTATTGAGGATACGTCAATGACAGCCGATAGCAGCCAATCCGAACGAAACTTTAAAATTCAGTCGACTGATGAGGCTCGTTAGATCTCATAAACCAATCCGAGTGTGAATTGGTGTATAACTATTTTTAGACATTACTTGAAATCCGAGTATGATGTTTGCCATCAGAATTAGTCATAGAATGAAGATGAAGCGGTACTGATGGAAAATAATTCAGAGAGTTATGGATAGATTTCCATAGAAAGATTGTGAAATTCTATTGTTAACTCTATGATTTTTTTCACCGGGATTAGCTTGGGTGAAACTTGTACGCGCGCATTTTGCTCTCAATCCAATCAAAAGGCAGAATTCGCTCAATCGATAAAGAATCCTTTGGCAACGTTCTCACCGTGTGGCTGCCATAGTTTGAACTGTGTGGCGTGCAGTAGTCCAGAAATCGTACAATCTCTTCAGCAGCAGTCCGCAGAGATGGGAAATTTTGACTAGTCGCATCGGATGCTCTCTTCACAATCCGTCAGAAACGCGTTGGTCAGCTCGTGTCGATAGTTTTAAGAATTTCGCAGCGCATTTGCCAGGTATAATGACGGCGATTACTCAAGTGCAGGAACTGAATTTGACACCAGAGACTCGCTCTGATGTAGCCGGCATAATTTCATACCTGTCTTTGTTTGAATCAATTCTGATGGCATCGCTGTGGTTGAACATTTTAAAAGATGTCAGTTTTAGAAATTCTATGCTGCAGGCAAGAGAAGCAAGTCTTGATGTCGAAGTTGCTAATATACGTGATCTCATTGGCGACTTAAAACTGATTCGATCCAAGTGGGATGAGATATTGTCTGAGAGAAAACTTGTCGCTGAGAGCTGCGGTGTTGAACAGTCCCTGTGTTTGGCAGAACAAAACGCAAACGAAGACGACAATTTCCAGGCAGAACGATTCTGGACGACAATGATGATCGGCAGGATCGACACGAATACTTCAAGCGTTCCGTTTTCTACGTCGTGATTGACTGCGTGATTGCAAATTTAACAGCACGATACGAAGCGGCGAAGAATTTGGACGAATTGTTCGGCGTTCTGTGGAAATATCATGATATGAATACAGAAGACGTCCTAATCGCAGCCACGAACATGGCGGATAAATATGTTTTTGATGTTAGCGCCGATCTGTTGAATGAGTTGGAGCATCTGAAAACAATACACGTTGCAAAACTCGGGCAGAAAAGTTTGTTGCCATTTGACTTGCTGAACCGTTTACACAAATTGAAAATCGATATACTGTTTCCAAACGTAGTCATTATGCTACATATCTTCTGCACACTTCCGGTTACCGTTTCTCAAGCAGAACGATCTTTCAGCACATTGGCCCGAGTTAAAAATGTTCTGAGATCGACAATGTGTCAAGAACGCCTAACCAGCCTTGGAATGCTGGCAGTGGAAGGTCGACTTGCAAGAACGATTGACTACACCAATATATTTGAAGTGTTTGCAAGAAGAAAAGACCACAAAGTTTTGTTGTAGCTTTCTCTCTACATGTCGTAAAAGTCAGGTCCACAAAATTACATTGTTATGAAATATTGTGTAGCTTTATCTGCGATCGTGCATTAATGGGGGCAAAGTAAAATAAATTTAGTTTAAAACTTTTTGTATATACTCATTGTATGACTATGTCCTACCCTGTTGTCAAATTTAAGAACCCAATGTGGCCCTGGGTTTTCCCACCTCTGCACTAGTACATATATATATGCGTTACATTCATAAGCGATATAGGATAAGGTGGAGGTCCAAGGCGCTGAAAATAACATTGTGACCCTTTCATAGAGATTGGACGGATGGCCGACAAATGAAATGTGTCGTAAAGTTCCCCGAGTCCACCCAGCTTTAAATGGTAGCATGACATTAGTTAGGGAAGTAACGCCGGCTTGGTGTTGTGCTAACCACACAATCCCTTTCTTTATAAGCCGTGGTTACAGAAACAAATGAATTCTACAGTTCATCTGCCTGGATGGTCCATTAGGCTTAGGGAACTTTACTTTTTACTTTTCAAAAAGAGCCATTAAACAGGACATACAATATAATTAGCAAATGCGTATCGCCCAATCGCCATCCACGCATTATGTAACAAGGCCTTAGGGGATACAATTTTATAGTTGCCCACCTAAGCATTCAACTGCTAACAACATGTTTTTTTAAAATTAATGTAAAATAAAATCTTAAGAAAAAAATTAATTATAATATTTTCTGTCTATCGGCTCATAGTTATTTTTATATTTAACTGTAATGGTTTAATTCTTTGTAGTGAGGTCACCAAGAGCAGACAGATTAAGATATTCAACGAACAGTTCCATTGACAGACTATGGACTTGGTGGCAGCTACTGACAGTTTTTGGTTGCTGTGTACTGATGAACAGAAACTTTCACATTTAAAATAAACAAGTTTTTAATCATAACTGTGTAAATATATATATATTAGAGCTGTTGTTCGATTTAAAAAAAAAACGATAGAAATTTACGCATAATTTAAAATTGTATCGCAAATTAACGCATATTTAATCGAAAAAAATACTTTATTTATTATTTGTAACATTTCTTTATTCAATCAGCATGGCATCTCAAAATAGTAAATTTGATTGATAAAACAGTTTACTTAACTGAAGTAGTCTTATTTATTCAGTCAACTGCTTAAATAGACCAGTTAAGCCACATTCGCTGGTTCGAGTGATGTTCTCTTCTTGTTAACACAGTCAGAAACAGAAAAGAGACGTTCACAAGGCACAGTTGTGGCTGGGGATGCTACAAATAATTCGCTAACTTAGCCAAAATTGGGTATTTGTCCTCGTATAACTTTTTCCACTGTAATGGATCAGTCATTTTCAATTTGTTGCTCCAGTCTGTATTTGTCAACAACTGTCGGGGTGGAGCGAGGCATCAAAGGCTCATTGTCAGAATCTAATCATAGTTCCTGCATTCGCACTTTCTTTCGTGGTTGTTCTGATGTTTGTTTATCATCATTATCAAGCTCAGATTCTTTTACATCAGCCGAGTCTAGACACTGAATGACAGGTGTCATGTTTATGAAAATATCAGTGAAGCTGTTGCAGACTTGACCATTAACATGCTGTATTTTCAAATGCGATGCAAATTATGCGAAAAAAATAATGATGAAACAAAATTTCGAGCACCTCTTTATTGTGACCTAATTATAACCAGGTTCACTAAACACTTGTTCTTTTACCTCCGCCAATTCACTACACAGTATATAATGTATGCTAGTGAATGAAACGGTTCTTTTTTTTTACATCGACCGGTAAGGGGGCGGGGGTGTGGGTGGGGGGTATTGTCGAAGAGCTGTATAACAAAAAAATCGTCATTTTATATTATAAGTGGGACCTTTGTCAACATACCTTGGGGTGTGTGTGTGTGTGTGTGTGTGTGTGTGTGTGTTCCAATAGCGTCATGGGGGGTTGATCTACTTAATAAGTGAACGGACCTTAACTTCAAATAATGGAGTGAAATTCGGTTATTTATTGGTTTAGCGCTACTCTGAGCTTTCAGCATTTTGATAAAATTAACGCACTTATGTGTTGCGTTAAAAATTTTAATCGTTTTTTTTTTGTACGCGTTAATCACGCGTTAATGCCGTTTAATTAGCAGCCCTAATACATATTTATGTGTGTGTGTGTGTGTGTGTGTGTGTGTGCGCGCACACAGGGCCGTTCCTAACTGATGTTCCACCCAAATGCAGTCAGTACTTTCCGATCACAACCTACAGCCCTCACTAAGTACCAAAGTGACACAAACTAAAAGATAATTCACTTCTTATTCGTCATGTATTTTTATTAAAAATATTAGGAAATTAATTTAGTTTTTTTTTTAAACGGTTATAGCCCCCAAGTCGATAAATGTTGATCCATACTAGTATAGCTCACTTCATAGCCATTTTATGTGCTCGCTACACTAAATGGTCTTCATGTTAATGTAATTGTATTATTTGTACCTTCTAATGGTTGCATATTGTTCTTTTGTTATTATTAAACTAATAACAATATTATATATATTTTTTTTTACGAAACACGAGTAGTGGTTTTGGGGATGAATCATTCTCACTGGTCAGTTATTGGCTATTTTATTTTTTTAGATCTCGCTAATCTCTCATACCTATGATTATTTCAGTACAAAGTACAAGCAATGAGTATGTGACGGGCTCTTTTGTAGATACTCAATAAACACACAGTGAAACACACAGATAAGTCGACACTTATTAATTTGAAATATAAAATAGTGCACTTTATTAACAACTACTCGTGACTGCACGACTATATCTCTCAAACTCTAATCTCACACTGACTAAAACTAAATTAAACTTATTTCTCGATCGACTGCTCGCCCCCGAATGTCGAGGGAAGGGAATAGGGGAGGGGCGTTTCCGACATCAAAGCCTGACTCCTGGTTTTCTCTGAGTCCGGTAGAGCTTTGATCTTGGTCAGTGGCCAAAGGTGCGAAGTCGCACCTTCGTCCTGCTAACGTCCAGCTTCCGAGCGCCTGGTAGCTTTGATCACGCTCCGCGGACCACAGATCAAACGGGGGTGGGGATGAGGGTAACATAACATGGGGTAGCTGTGATGTGGGGGAGGGGTGCGATCGTAACAGAGAATATGTCATTAATAAGGTATCAATAGCGCAAAACAGTTTCAAAAATTAGAACCAAGTGTAGTATTGCAGGTGTTTCTGACTGGGAATTCTAATTTCCTCCATTGACTGACTCTGACAGCGTATTTATAGTCGGGGAATGTTGTAATTAGATTTCTAAAATTTGCATTATTTAAACACAATATTTATTAGCGATGTAACTAGGAAACGTTTAATGAGACACTGATATCAATGTCAACTAACCTGACAATTTAGCTTTTGATGAGACAAAGATATCAAAGTGAACCTGGATGACCCCTGGTATGTTTTCTTTTAGCACCATGTTACAGCAGACCTGACATGTTTTCTGTGAGCACCCTGCTACGGCGGCCCTGACATGTTTTCTGTGAGCACCCTGCTTCAGCGGTCCTGACATGTTTTCTGTGAGCACCCTGCTTCAGCGGTCCTGACATGTTTTCTGTGAGCACCCTGCTACGGCGGCCCTGACATGTTTTCTGTTAGTAACTTCATATAGCGGCACTGCTTTATTATATATTGAATATATAGACCAACTATCCCCTTATAACTACCCATCCACCTAATAGCTTATAGTAGAATAGTAGACCAACGTTGTACAGGGGGAAACTACATCCGCAAATATAGATATACACAATCCATAATTTTGAAATGGTATAAATTGCATTCTTCTTTGCATTATTTTTTCAATAAATATTACAAATCATTTGGATTTTGGCCTGCACATATACACAAAGACCTCGAGGAAATATGAATTTAAGTGAATTTTGAATATTCGTTCTTATCATTTCTAAATTGTTGGCAAATAAGAAGGGATGAGGGTGCAGTAATATTTCAAGTATTTGTTTCATGCTCTGGTCCTCTTTTTGTTTTCTTGTTGTTTTTGTTAAGTCACTTTGACCTGCTGGTGCTGACTCAGTGTGCTACTTGGAAATTGTTATCTGGTAAAACGTTTTTCTCAGAATATATTTGTATGCAGTGCAAGCCATATGTATACATATACATATATATATATATATATATATATATATATATATATATATATATAAATATATATACATGCATATATGTTGCATGTAGATGTTGTACTTAATACCGTGGACTACAATGCATGAAGAAGTTGTTTTTTTTTTTATAATGCAATCTACATCAATGCTTGAAGAAGTTTGTGTTTATAATGCAATCTACATCAATGCTTGAAGAAGTTTGTGTTTATAATGAAATCTACATCAATGCATGAAAAAGTTGTAACGTTGGCTGAGTCAATGCGTATGGAATTTTTAACTTAAAACGTAGTTTAAAGCAGGCTTGCGGAGCGGCCAAATTTTTTTCCGGCTCCCAAAAATTTGACGGCTCCGGCTCCGGCACGGCTCCGGCTCCGGCACGGCTCCGGCACGGCTCCGGCTCCGGCACGGCTCCGGCCCCCCTATTAAGATAGTATCACACGAGACAAAATTTTTTGCAAATTGCGCCACGCAAACATGCCGCTGATAAAAAGTTATGCAAATTCTGCCGTGTTCACCCCCATAGTCAGGAACTTGAAAAATATACGCATGTCAGTTTTACTAAAAACAAACCATTTCAGTGCATCCAGAATCATATCATTATTTTCGACCGAGGTTTCACTAGTCGCCATTTTCATAAGTAATAAAAAGTTATTTCAATGATCAAATTAGCAAATAGTAAAATGATACATTATTTAAAATATTTTAAAGACTTCAGTATTTATATTTATTACTTATAAATTCGAAGTGACTATTCGGACCCGGGTACCAATAAACTCCGATTTTTATTCGGACCCCGTCCCAATAAAGTCTGATTGTTATTCGGACCCGTGGCAAATATGCACTTAGCTTAGCTATACATAAACTTTATTATTGTTTTTTTTTTATAATTGTTTGAATTGTATAATTTAATCATTACTCAGTGTCTAGGGTTCCACTAAGCGGACTCTGTATTATTATTTTTTCGGGTTCCGTCTAATAAAGTTTAAATATAGCTAAGCTTAGTGCATATTTGCCACGGGTCCGAATAACAATCGGATTTTATTGCGACCCGGGTCCGTATAGCCACAGCCTTATAAATGTATCTACTCTATTTCACATATTCTGTTTATATTGAAATTGTTAAATACAGAAAGCGACCATTTTGTTTTTAGTCTATTACAAATTCGCGGTCAAATAATAATACAAAATGACGCATTCTATTTGTCGTCGTAGTAAAAATTTATTTTAAATGATTGATACAATTATTCTATGAAATAAAACTGTTTTAACTTTATATATAACAAAATAACATGCCATTAAAAAATTTTCGGAGGGTAAATAAGATTTAAAACGAACACAAAACGATTCCCTATTATAGATTTCTTGTGGTGACGTGGGTGCACGCTATCATTCTAACGCTGTTACTGTTGTGGCGTTCGTAAAAATGACAACATTTCAAATTGTAGGAGGCAAACAATCAAACAAATTTGGAATTTTAAAGCTAAAAAAAAATTCTGCTGTAAAAAAAAAAAAAGAACATTTGGGAGCCGTGGAGCCGTCAGATTGTTTCGGCTCCGGCTCCAGCAAAAAGTAGCGGCTCCCGGCTCCTCGGCTCCGGCTCCGCAAGCCTGGTTTAAAGCTTACCACAGGAATATAGAATATGCATTACAAACTGTGACTCACACTTGTATAACACCCTCATCTAGTGATGTTATCTAGCTGTTATAGATCAATACATTACAGAGACAACGTTTTTAAGCCAGATTGTATTGTATGTGTAATTTAAAAATAAATATTTTTTTGTTTGACATCGCATTCATTAGGCAAGCATTTGTACAAGAATCAGTGGCGTGGCGAGGGGTGGCCAAGGGGCATCGTGCCCCGGGCGCTACTAACAAAGGGATGCCAAATGGTATATTTTACATATAATATTATATTGTTTTCGAATGGGGGGGAGGGACGCTAAAAAGGTATTGGGCCACGTGCGCGAGTTAAACTCGCTACGCCACTGATAAGAATGAAATGAAATGGATGGGGGGCACGATCACTTAAGGGGAATGGGTTTAATCTAGCAAAGTCGAATCAGCAAATTACCATCCAATAAATTCAATTTACATTCTGTTCAATGGAAAGTTTCCATTTAGGTTTTTGAAGTGACACCCATCGATGGATAGTTGGTGAACAAAATAAAAAGAATGCAAAAACTGTTTTATTCTATATGTACATTTGTCATAAGGTTAGTTATAAGTTGATAGATGGATGAGTGGTTATAAGTGGTTAGATGGATGGGTTTATAAGTGGTTAGATGGATGGGTGGTTATAAGTGGTTAGATGGATGGGTAGGTATAAGTTGATAGATGAATGGGGTCTGTCATAAGTGGATAGATGGATGGGTAGTATAAGTGGATAGATGGATGGGCTGTCATAAGTGGATAGATGGATGGGTAGGTATAAGTTGATAGATGGATGGGTAGGTATAAGTTGATAGATGGATGGGTAGGTATAAGTTGATAGATGGATGAGTAGGTATAAGTTGATAGGTGGATGGGCTGTCATAAGTGGATAGATGGATGGGTAGTCATACGAAACCTGTGCTGTTTGAGACTGCCGCATCTGACAGACTCAAATGGCGCTCTTGAATAAAACTGAAAGATGACCAGCTGGAAGAAAACGACAACCTCTTGCTTTCGCAAGAGGTAGACGCCACCAGGTAACTATGGTTCCTGGACAGAGCAATAGCATACCCTGCCTACTAGTGCCTACAACACATCGGTTCTGCTTTCTGTGATTTCAAAGTTGCCAACAGATAACCGATGAAAAAAACATCGCCATTATCGGCGTATGAGAGTACCAAATAATGGGATTCAAACTCAACCGAGAAAGTGTTGCTAATACAAAATATCTTTCCCCACGCTCATTTCAAACCTACGCTTTCACTGCTAAAACTGACACTTTTTTCCCCTCAAAAATGGGCTAGAAATTATGTCAATTATGCCTAGGCAAACATTATCGTTCACTATGCGTTCTAGCCACAAGTGTGTCAACGCATATCAGCTGTGTTCGGGACAAAGGTGGTAGAATTAGTTGTAAAGCAGTTAAAAGCTGTGTACTTTCAGAAAAAAACATGGATTCTAGCAGTCAGAAAAATAGGTATGGAATTTCTTTTTAATATGATTTACTATAACTATATTATCGTGTTTTAAGAGTGATATATATGTATGGTTATAGCTTTCATTTATTTGATTATCCAGTGATCGAAACCCCTGCTGTAAGTGTAAGGTTTCTCAATATATATTTTTTTAGTGAAAGTTTACTATCATTCATAGTAATTTTAAAGTAATGTTAAACTTTAAGGCTAAAACAGCTGAACAGGCTGTTTAAATTAAGGTTTTAAAGAATTAAAGACATTAAAGTAGTCATCGTGTTACTGAAAGTAATGAAAGCTACTATTTTCTCAGATATACTGTTAACAAAAGTTGAAGATTCAGCAGGACAATTATATTTATAATATTAAATATAAGATTTTTACGTTTTTCTTTTTTTTTTTGTATTTTTTGCATTTACTAAATGATTTAGTGGTAATAAAATAGTTACAATGCTAGTCTACTAATTAATAGTAATATAATGGCACCCGACTCACGAGTTGTTCTAATATTATCATTCATTTGAATATTATCTTATCATACTGTTTATTAAATGTGAATGGGACATTAAGTAATAGTTTCTAAACTTGTACTAAAAGACAATACAACTATACTAGTTACTAGTTGTAGTATGTTACTACTAGTAGATTCATTACTCATATATATATATATATATATATATATATATATATATATATATATATATTATAATACCATGATATTGTTTATAAATTAGTATAAATACATCCATAAAAACTCATTTTAATTTTTTAGCCAAGTCAGTCATTCAGTGAATACATATTAATATGAAGGCTACTTAGTTAGTATGCAAATTAATCTTACAGATTCTTAATGCACTGCCGAATTTTTTTTCAGCTATACATATGAAGAAGCGCAATCTATTGCTCAAAATATTCTAGGCAGAGTGAAAAGTCGTCCAGTTCTGGGTATTATATGTGGTTCTGGTTTGGGAAAACTTGCAGATTTGGTAGAAGATAAAGAAGTAATCCCATATGGTGAAATTACAGGCTTTCCAGTTAGCACAGGTTGATTTCATTCATTTCAAACAAAACATTTAATTTGTATTATTTTAACATAATGGAAAGTCAACATTTATGTAGTTAACTATGAACCTGTTTATTTCTATTAAAAAAAAAAGAGAGAGCTCATAAATAATGTTTGGATTAATGGAGAAATTTGATTTTATTAAATAGTTCCAGGACATGAAGGAAAACTTGTATTCGGTACCTTGAGTGGTAAAAATGTAGTTCTAATGCAAGGAAGATCCCACTGTTATGAAGGATATTCTGCACAAAAGGTTATAATATTCAGTTAATATGATTTTTTCATTTGAAATTTGTTTTTTGGCTTGAATTATTTAATTCTTTATTTTTTTCTATTTTTTTTTTCATTTTGAAATAAACAATAAAAAAAAATATTCTTTGAAATTTTTTAAAAATTATAGACAACTCTGCCAGTTCGAGTGATGCATTTGATGGGTATAAAGACATTGTTTGTCACCAATGCCGCTGGAGGCATTAATCGTAGTTATAATGTAGGAGATATCATGATCATAAAAGATCATTTGAATCTTGCTGGATTTGCTGGTGTTAATCCACTTGTGGGGCCTAATGATACTAGGTAATTGTAATTCCTCTAAAAATTTTGTCACTAAAAAGTTTTTTTTATACATGAAATTAACTAAATAACTTTAATACTTCACAAGGAGCAACTTTGAATGGTTTTGTTTAGATGTTAGTTAGTTTTCATAATTGAAGAGACCATAAAAAAAAAATTTCTGAACAAAATAATAAAGATTAATAAATAATTGTTTTATTAATATGCATGATGATTCTGGTATTTGCTAATAATTAATCAATGTAGAAAAAATTATCACTTCTATTTACATTAATTTTCTATTACATAGTTTATCAAGTTTTGTGTTAATAATCAGTATTCCAATTACATTGGATTTTTAAACAACTGCTTACAGATATGGCCCACGATTTCCTGCAATGTCCAAGGCATATGATCTGGAAATTCGCAAACTGGCCTTGACTGTTGCCAAAGAAATGGGATATGGAGATTTCATCCGGGAAGGTGTTTACAGTATGATGGTTGGACCTAATTTTGAAACTGTAACAGAATGTAAATTTTTACAAATTGTTGGTGCAGATGCAACTGGTGAGATTAGTGTGAAACAACTTTTAACAAATAAGTACAGTATTAACATGATTAACATTTCATTTTAACATATAGCAGGATGAATATATTAATTGAATTTTTTTTAACATTTAAAGAAATAAACAAATTCTTTTGTCTTACTTAACACGGTCACAAGTTCAATTTCATGTTAAAAATAGTTTTTATTGGCTTGTGTATAATACAATAATAGCTATATAGTCAGTAGAATTAATGTAAATATCCTGTGATCATTCTTCTTAAACTTCAAACTCAAATAGTGACTGACTTTTGTACTTGGTAGAATCCTTTAGACTATTTAACTAAAATTTTTAGTTTCAATTTATAAAGTGACAAATATATTTGCAGTATTCTGCCAAGACAAATGGCTGCATTGGGCAATACAACCCTGTAAACTAATACATTTTCAAATATAATTTTGCATTTTGTTCCTTATATTTTTATTAGTTATTAAACACATTTTTAAAAGATTCATGTATTAGACAACATCTGGATTTTAACTAGTGCATCTATTCTGACTAGCTTGCACTCATTAAAAAAAAGGCTCTTACAATCAAATATATTTTTTATGTATATAATCTTTGAGCCAGTAAATTCCAACTAGACAAGCTTCAACACTGTTATTCTCATATTTTTTTATCAAATATTTAAAGAAATATAATCACATTTATCACTTCTAAAAAAAATTGACTTGTGCTTTTCATTTGTAGGTATGAGTACTATACCAGAAGTACTGGTAGCTAAACATTGTGGCATGAGAGTGTTCGGAATGTCCCTCATCACTAACATGGTCATTGATCAGTATGATTCTGAAGCAACTGCCAACCATGAAGAAGTTCTCGAGACTGGGGAGATGAGGAGCAAAGATTTGCAGAAGTTGGTTGCTGCCATAGTGAAGAAATTAGACTTTTGAGGCTGTGGTATCTTTGTTACATAATATATATAAATATCTCACTGTTTAGATAACATTTTTTCTACCATTATATATAAACAGAATTCAATATATAGGCCGTTTCTTTTTCCACTAATAACCATATTACTACAGAGTTGCACATACCAAGTGAGGCTCAAATGCTGTAACTCTGATTTTAAAAGCTTCAGCTCTTCTGAATTTTTTTATAAGCTTCCTTTTTTCTTTTGAATCCTATATCTGCATAAAAAGGGTTTTTGATTTTGTACATGCATATAGAGCAAAACAGGTTGGTTCTTCAACTAATAAATGATTATTAAATATTTTTATTTAAATTTCATATTATTGAAAATTTGATATTTCTGTTAGTCTAATTACTTAAATGATCAAAGAAGAACACATGTATTTAAAAAAAACTGTTAGATACTTCCCCATTTATGAAAATGAGCGTATTTAATTTAAAAACCTATGGATCATTACTGCATTGAAGTATGTGAAAATTGTAATGTACATGAATGTTAAAAAAAATGAAAGAAATAAGTCATTAGCTCCTTATATAGAACATGTTTTTTTAATTTTTTTTAAATCGCTCAAATATTGTTATTTTAACTGTACAACAAATATTTCCTGATCGAAGTAGAATATTGTACAGGATGCATCTTTGACACAGTGAGTATAATAAAAGTGTTCATCTTATAATTGACACAGTTTTGTTCACATCACAGTGAGCAGACTCAAACATTTATTTTTGTTAACATTTTTGTCCCTATTAAGTCTCAGTCTACAGACGACGCAAAACAAAAAAGCATTTATCAATACATGTATAGTGTGATTTCTTCCATGCATATTTTTTAATGAAATGTCATGCATTTTATATCTATATAGGGTGATTTCTTCCATACATATTTTTTATGAAGTGTCATGTGTTCTTTAATATTCTGTTGCAAAGAACTAAAGCATTATGTGAATTGACAAAAATTTTTAAAAATTCTGCAACGGTTATGTAAATCTGAGATATCTAGTGTCAAATTTCTTGAGTTTTTATTCTGTATTATGAGATAATATTTTGAGTCCCAAGTCCTCACTGGACTGATAAGCTGCTTGTAACAAACAAGTCAAAAAATGGACCAAATTTCTTGTGACAACTTTTACTGTCTAATAAATAACATTTAATATAAGCTAAAAATGTTTGTGGATGTTTTATAATCAATAATTGATTTTGTTTAAAAATATGTGTTGTTACACATTTTGGTTGTGGGACGGGTGGCCGAGTGGTGTAGATACTCAACTGTCGACCTGAGAGTCCTGGGTTCGATCCTCGGTGAGAACCATGTGGAATTTTTCCAGGTGCAATGTGTTTCAAAGTCGTCCCACAAGTCCACCCAGCTTTAAATGGGTACCTGACTTTAAGTTGGGGAAGTAAAGGCGGCTGGGCATTGTGCTAACCACACAACCCCTTCATATGCCGAGGTTATAGAAACAGATGAATTCTACACTTCATCTGCTCCGATGGCCCGTTTAGGTTAAGGAAACTTTTTTTTTTACACATTTTGGTTGGTGAATGATTTCATAAAAAGAACAATATAAAGCTTGCAAACTTTACACTACTTATTTACATAAATATAACATTTATTCACTGTATTTTGAGAGTTGAGTTGGAAAAATATCTACGGTGTGGATCCTGTAAAGGAAAAAGTTATCTGTTATTCCTTAACTAAATAAGAAACAATCTTGAATAAGCATAACTTCAGTTGTAATGGAAACACTACTAATGCCCTATCCTCCTATTAAACAATATATGCGATTTAGTTTACTTTTAAATTTAGAATAACTTAACTTACACAGTTAACTTTTATTGTTGCTTGTTTTTTATCTTCTCTCACCAGACCTGGTTGTTAGACACACATACGATAGGTTAATGAACCATGACTAATATAGGATTTTAATTCCATCAACTCTTTAAAGGTGTGGACTATGAGCCTATGTAGTATTTAGTGTAAGGGTAGCATTTCATTTACATCAACGATATTTGAACGTGGGGTCCGAACCTTGGCCAGGTACAGTAATCTTATTACACGATTTGGTGGTAGTGTCATTAGAAGGGCCACGGTTGAGGTTGTCAGTAGCCTAGGAGTATCTTGCAGTGGTCTTGAACTGACCAGGCTCTACACAAAGAATAAAGGGGGTAGGGGCGAACTCTTATCATCGATCTCCAACACAATCTGTTAATAAAATGATCTTTCAGTTGAAGATGGGGGCGCCGGTGGTCAGGTCAGATGGCCCTCAAGATATATGTGCGGCCCGCACAGACCAATCGTTGACCCACTCTACTCTACTGGCCATGAGTGCGATCTATTTCGGCAGAATATCCTTGATTTCAAAGTTCTGCTGCCCTGAGTCTCGAAGATCATATCATTGCCAAGTTGGCGTGTCGGGCTATTTTTTTAAAGTTAGAAGCCTGCGCACTAATGTAGAACAATTGTATTATAAATGGGAGATCAAGACAATACATGTAAAGACTATATCGACAGTTTGGTAGTTTTTATAGTTTCATCTATAGGCCTCAGGCCATCTATCCAGTCCTGATGAACGAGAAGTTGAGATGCCGAATTTCGATCCTTTATCCAGTATTAACACTGAAGCAAATTAAGCGCGTGCTTTGGACATCGACGTATGATGGGGCATTTATGATTAAATTGTTTTTACTCTTTATTCGCAATACTAGAATAAAGAAGCATGAATAACTACAGTGCGTTGTGTTCGCATATAGTACGATATAGGCCTACACATTTTGAACAAGTTGGGGTCTCTGGATGATTTGACAAATATGGTCCAGTTACTATAAATAAAAAAAAACCATTTGGTTAAGTATATTTTGTGGAGAAGAAAAAAAAAGGAAGGGGGGGGGTGCACCAGATTTAGTTGGTGCTCAGGGCATGAAGGGGGCTTTATCCGGCACTGCCTATATCTTTAATGTTTCTGTGGGTGTGAAAAGGGTGTGTGGACAAATCTTGGGCCTTTAATAATATCTGACATCTAGGGCTCTTCTGGCCCGCCAGCTGTTAAGTCAGCCCAGTTGTCTTGACAAGAGTTTAGATTGGCGAAATGTGAAACTCGCCAATAACATTAGCTTAGAACAATCCCATTTCTCTTGAATATAAAGATGGTTCAGACAATTTTCACTTCTATGTAAGACCAGATAAAAATTCTAATTTGTTTCATGTTACGGCTAAATACAAGCCTTGACAGGGCCCCTTTGCTAATCAACGATGCCCTAAGTACTCGACTACTTTGCTAATCAACGGTGCCTAGGTACTCGATTACTTTGCTAATCAATGGTGCCCTAGGTCAAGGCCGTAGCCAGGATTTTGTTTGGGGGGGGGGGACCTGTGCGGAGAGTTTTATATAAGAAAAAATTGGAACAGTGATAAAGAAGATATTTTATAATAAAATTTGATTTTTAGAATTAATTTGGGGGGGGGGGGGGGGAAGGTAGTAGTGCCTTGCCCTAGGTACTCGACTACTTTGCTAATCAACGGTACCCTAGGTACTCGACTACTTTGCTAATCAACGGTGCCCTAGGTACTCGACTACTTTGCTAATCAACGGTCCCCTAGGTACTCGACTACTTTGCTAATCAACTGTGCCCTAGGTACTCGACTACTTTGCTAATCAACGGTGCCCTAGGTACTCGACTACTTTGCTCATCAACTGTGCCCTAGGTACTCGACTACTTTGCTAATCAACGGTGCCCTAGGTACTCGACTACTTTGCTAATCAACTGTGCCCTAGGTACTCGACTACTTTGCTAATCAACGGTGCCCTAGGTACTCGACTACTTTGCTAATCAACTGTGCCCTAGGTACTCGACTACTTTGCTAATCAACGGTCCCCTAGGTACTCGACTACTTTGCTAATCAACGGTGCCCTAGGTACTCGACTACTTTGCTTAACTTACCAAGTACTGCAACAAGTTTGTATTGATTTTCTCCCCCCCCCCCTTTTTCAGTTGTTAAACAACATTTTTTTGGCACAGTAGTTGTCCCACCTCACAATCATTTGTTTATCTAGCAGCTTTCTTTATCCTTTGTTAGTTTTGTTTTGCCCATTGAATGTTGCTACAAAGTGCAGCCTGCGGTAAAACAAATGTGTCTTTTTTTTTAACCTCATTGTTTTCACTGAAATCAGTCAACATTAGAATATGCCTCGACGCACTAATACCCATCTCTTTTTTACCAAAAATGAAAAAAAAAAATTGTTTGCGGGCTATGAAATAAAGTTAACAAAAGCTTGACACCTACTTTTCATTTATGATCTATACCATCTATTAGCTACCCCTTCCCCATAAATATTCATTTAAAAATGTGTAAAATCTATCTTTGACTAAATATACTAGCTACCGAGCCCACCGTTGTAATCATAGACCTGTACAATAGTTGTTTCCTGTCTAACTGACTTATCAATGCAACTGCCTCCTTGATTATAATTCTATGTTGTTTCTATATTCTGCTTGTTAGTAGGTCATTTTGATATTTGACCTGTGTGAATTAACTCTATTGTAAAGTGACTGACCACGTTTGATGATTCAGCCTTTTTTTTTCTTCTGACGGATAGGGAAATCACAACAAAAGGGGAGCTAATTTACAAAAGCCTATAATGGTTCTTCTAGCTTATACATTTTTGCGTTATACTGTGTTATTATTTCCCTTATATTGGTTTGAAGTTGTGACAACAGTTGTCATTATTTGAATGGCTAGATATACACAGTGTTGCAAGATGCATTAGAAGCCATCTAAAGCTATGCACCTTATATATCTATGCTATGCATTAATTGCTGCTAACCATAAACTTCACATACTGAAGATGCCCTAGAGCTAAACATTATATGCTAAATGCTAACCCCACTTGACGAACCCTTCATGTTTCCGGAACATAAAACTGTAGGCTACATTTTCATTGCATTTATACTACTATAATTGTACATCACATTTATAAAACTGTAGGCTACATTTTCATTGCATATATTATTACTATAATTGTACATCACATTTATAAAAACCATTTCATCTTGTTCAACAACATTGTAGCTACCGGGTCAACTAGTCCGGCCTTCCTTACCACTGCTTATCATGGGCCTTTGTGAACCAGCACACATCTTTCCTGGACCCACCAAGGCTGACAACTGGGAACTCTGTAGTGTTATCCCCCCCCCCCCCCCAATTCTGAAGAAGTAATATTTTTTTAGTCGGATTTTTGTTTCCATGTCGTGTCCCTTTTCTTGAATAATTGGAAGGATAGGATATCTCCCCAACATATCCACTGCTTGCCGATGTGTAATAATAACCAATCAAAGATAGCACCAAATTCCACTACAAGTCAAGTGTCTCCATTATTTGCTGAGCCGGTTGAAATGAAGTGCATCGGTCGGCTAACACAAGTGGTCTTTGAGAAATGTGCGCCCTCCCATGAAAGAAAATAAACAAAATCAATGGTAGCCCGAGAGGAATTCGTTATTGGGTGGCTGTGTGCAGTAGGGAGCGACCGATACGTCTTTTTACCGATAGTCCAATACCGATATTTTTCCCCAGCATTTTTACCGAAACCGATACCGATATTTTTTTTAATCAACAACAATGCCAAACACGTGTTTTTCTCGTGCTACAGCTAGCGACGCATGTCAACCCATGCTCACCCCTTCCCTGTCATATTTCGTAACACTTCGCCCACATGTAAGTCTTGTCCCCCCCCCCCCCCCACTTCCCATCCCAAAAAAAATACACACAGATGTTCACTTATTGTATCATTCAAGGTCATACATTAGAATTAAAAATGTCAATCCTATTGTTTCAAGGTCATATCGCTGATGCGATTTTTGTGGACGTGACAATTTCTGTGTACGGGTTTTTTTTTTTCTTTTTTTTTTTAAATCTTGTCTGATCTGGTTATAGAATTGGGTCATTTACGGTTTTTTTTTTCTGCAACTCTGTTATGAATAAAAAAAATGTATCGGCAGCCAAAAAACGGCCGGTCCGATAGTTAACCCATAGTGCCAATATCGGTTCGACTATCGGTCGCTCCCTACAAAAATCGGTCGATCCTATATTAACCGATAGTGCCAATATCGGTCCGATACCGTTACCGATCCTATTATCGGTCGCTCCCTAGTGTGCAGTATCGTAGGAAGGGTAGTGCGGCATTGTGCGGCCGCACATGGCGCCGAGCTACAGGGGGGCCGAAAAAGAAATCTTGAGAAAAAATGCAACCTTTCTGTGGGGCGAATATGGCTGGCCTATACAATAGTTTACATGAGCGCATAGCTGCGAATCGTAGTGCCTAGATACAATGTACAAAGTTGTTTTTTTACAGAGTTTCTGTGAAATGGGGAAAAAAATCGTTGATTTTCAGTAATTTTTGTGGAAATTATCATACGATGATAAAAATAAGTAAGTTGCTCTTGTATACTAGAGAGGGACATCGAGAGCATTAGCAGTGAATGCACTGTACATTGAAGTATCTAAAGTGTATGATATATTTCATGATATGTATCAGTACGCAGAATGTAATTGAATACAATTAATTAATTTCTCATGCATGTGTATGTTGGGATCTCGGTCAGTAATATTTTCAATGATTAACTAAATCAGTAAGTCACGGCAAAGTAAGGGCATACATGATACCACTACAGCTATGATATGTTTGGAAGTTTATAATTGGCCATACAGGATCTGCAAAATGCTGGAACGAAAGCATGACATATCGAAGGGTTTACAATTGGGCTCTGATAGCAGAGGCGTAGTGAGGGGTGGGCAGAGGTGGGGCTCATGCCTAGGGCGCTACTCACAAAGAGGCGCAAAATTGTATATTTTACATAAAATATTATATGGCTTTCGAATGGGATAAAAAGGTATTTAAAATGCATCGTCTGACAGACACCGTTGAGCCCGTTCTTAAATCCGCCTCTGGACTAGTGAGGTCCAATAAGGTTGCCGACCTCTGTACTAGCATTCAACTAACGTTTTACTATTAGTGTGAACCGACCTCTGTACTAGCATTCATCTAAAGTTTTACTATTAGTGTGAACCGACCTCTGTACTAGCATTCAACTAGTGTGAATAATCCAGAAAAAAAAGATCAATATAAATAATCCCATTTATCAAAACAGCAAAAACTAAAGAAGAATGCATTTTTTTTAAATCAGAGAAAACATTTGGGAAGGGGGTGTGGGATTGTGGGGCAGGTATTAGTAACATAGAGCCATACTGCCATAGACATATAGGCTTATATATATATATATATATATATATATATATATATATATATATATATAGAGAGAGAGAGAGAGAGAGAGAGAGAGAGAGAGAGAGAGAGAGAGAGAGATGTCGAAGGGTTGTTACGAAATTTTCACGGGTGTAAGTTCGGTGTAAGCATAAGGGGGACAACTAAATAAACCTCTGGTTCTATTTTTTCAATACTGAAACTCATACAGTAGTGACAAGTTTACCATCGCATTAGTGACTTCAACAGTTATCCTCAATAGTTAGTAGGTCAATGAAGGATTTTCATAAGTCAGACTGGAATCAACGGAGATTTGTGTATTTTAAGCAAACAGTTTTAAAAGAAATAATAATAGGAAGCTGTTGTATGTCTGTCTCATTTGTTTTTCTGTTTGTCTTAAAGAATTTTTTCTTTGATTTTTCTTATGATTTTACAAATTACCCCTTTATGTTGGACAATAAAGAAGTCTAAACAGCACCATGCCCCATCCCCCGGGTGGTGGTTTCAATGGGACCTTTTCTTTACGACAAACCAGTGTGCCCATGGGTCACACGCAGCCTTGGTGACAGGGCTGTATTGATGTTACTATAGGCCTAAGGCTTGTTGCCAAATTAAAAAAAAAACATAAATTTACGGACCAAGAGACAAAAATTATCACCTGTAAAATGTGTAAGGTCCTATGTCACGTCAAATGTTTAATTTCAGAAGAAACAAAAATTAATTCCATTTTTTATGTCATTTTTTTATGACGTTAGCTAGGGTGGGTGGGGGATGGGGGTCATTAAGAATCCCTACAGTCTGATAAAAGATAGCCGCTTTGTGTCAGGGGGGGGGGACTAAGCAGCCCCGTAGTTAAGGGGGCACTGGGGGACGTGCCCCCCTCCGCTAGGTGTGGAGTGCCCCCCGCTTAAAAAAGAAGAAAAAGAGGAAAAAACAAAGAAAAAGTAAAGGTGCCCCCTTGCTGGATATTGGTGCCTCCCTGCTTATTTTGACCTGGCTACGGGCCTGTGGCTTAGGCTATAGCAGTATTATTTACACTATGATAAATCAGGAGCTGCCTCATGGGGTGTAGATTATGTTCAGCTTAGTATTTTGCAATACTAATAGAGCACAATTGGCAGGGCCGGCCCCAACTATTGAGGATGAGGCCCTGACTTACCTTAGTAAAGTCGGTAGGCATGGCCCTTTCTGAGGGGTGGTCTATGCCTAGCGTAGAGGGGCCTGTTTGAGAGGGCATGCACACCAAGTTCTTATAGATTACCCACACAGAAATGGGTCCCCAAATAGCACATCATTTTTTAAATCGTGGATTAAAAACTAGATTATAAATAACTAGTGCTGGGCTGGGACTGAAACTGACTCATCTGCACAGGGGTCGTCAAAATTATAGCTGGTCAAGTTATGTCCACTACGTCACATCGTTCCTTGAGGCAATAATTTGGGATAGCAAAAGCGTGTGTGCAAATTTTCCAGAACACTATCCAGGGCCGTGTGAAGCAATGATACAAATTGACATTTGCATCATGGGGCACCGTAAGGTTTTTAGAGAGAAAATAAAAATCCTTAGTGTCGACATTTTGAAGATTTGTTAACTACTCGGATACTAGAATCGGGCCAATGCTATTTCACTGCATACCGAACCTCGTGGATCTTTAGTGAATATTCACTGCATAAAGCAGTGGTGGTTAAACGTGACTCTTATAGCTACATGCAGTGGCGCAACCAGCAAAAAATGATGGGGGGGGGGAGGGGGCTCACATATAGAAAAAAGACAGACTTTATATAGTAAAATATGTATTGATGATTTGGTCTGGGGGGGGGACTCAAGCCCCCCCCTCCCCCCACCCTGGTTGCACCACTGGCTACATGTGGCTCTTCATTCAGTTTAGTACAGCTTTAATAAAGTTAGTTTTCTTATATTATTTCATTACAAAGTCATCATAATTGACTATGGTGTGGCTCTTTAAAATATCTTTTACTCTATAAAACAAATCGGATTGCGGTTCTCACCAGAAGAGGAAAAAGTTTAATTGAGGGTTAATCGATCTTTTTCCTCCTTTTGTTCTAATCGACTGTGCATTGCCACTGAATGACTAGCCCTGTAAATTATTATTATTGTACCATAAAAATGAGTTCCTGTATTTAAAGGTGGATAGTTTTAGAGAGTAGTTATGTCCCTGTAAAATTCTCCGGACGTGACATCATATATTACTTGTCAAGGTACTTTTTTTCTCCACCAAGATTTATTCGCATCTTGTTTGATATTGTATTATGGTTGATTGTTTGGACTTAAATGTGCACTCACACTCACGCTTAGCACAGTATAGACTTAATTAGTCATCTCTTTATCAAAAACTCATAAAATATTATATAACATTAATGAACTATCTATAAGGGCGGAGCTACAATTCTTTAGCGAGTAAGACGCCATTTTTTTTAGGACTGGTGATATTAATACAGCAAATCTGTCTATTTATTAATAATATTTATGTCCTTACTCCAGTCCAGGTAGTAATAAAAGTAGTTTTCTATTGTCTTATTTATAAGTAGTCTGTGATGTAATTAATTCAAAAGCAAAACATGATTCATGTGTATTACAATGTTTTAAGATCTGTTTTGTTATGCACTGATTGCATATCATCAATTGTCAATAGCTATCAACTAGATTGAAGTCTTGATATCAAAATATTATTATTTGTTACCCATCACTATTCACTATACTAGCTTTAGTATTGTAGAATGGTTGATTTATACAACATATTCATAGGTTTAAAGGCAGTTTGTATTAATTTAACACAACTGCATGTTGACCAGAAAAAATAATTTTTAAAAGAGCACCCATATTTAAATGACATGAATCAGACATATCATGCCATATGATATGATGATAGACTAAGTCTATGGATATAGTAATCTCTACAGTACAGACAACATATCATTAGTAGAAGATTAAAAGTATTATTGATTAGTATGAAACTTGTATTGTAATTTTGTCAAATGCTGTGTCACTGAGTGAATAGTCTGTATCGATCAAGTGAATGTCACTCACTGTGAAAATAATGATAGTGAATATACTTTAGATACTGTAATAATAGTAGTTATTTGTGAATACTCACTACTAAATTACTACTATGTCTGTATTATATAGGCTACATTTAAAAGAAACTTCTGCCTTATTTGAGTGTTGTGCTTCAAATTTCATAAAATTAAAAGTTAAAATATTTTGTGAAAAGGAACAAACTCCATTTTGTAATCTTCAATAAACATTTTTAGGTACTTGGATAGAAATTTCAAAATGGTTTTTAGTCATTAAAAACTACACAGACATATTGACATATAGAGCTTGACAAATAATTTACAATGCTGTCTCATTTATGTATGTTATGTCATTTGGATGCTGATTCATTAATTTTTTAGTGTAAAAAAATGTACTATCGTCTTATAGAAAAATTCAGAAATTTTCAACCAAAAAATGCAGATACCTTAACATTCTTTATATAACTTAAGATAAAAACCTAAACTTTTCACCATCGATAAATAATTTTGTATACTTTTTTTTTTACTCTTTACAGTGACTTTACATAAAAGAATGATTCAGATTACTATCATATGACTTAATATTTGTAAAGATCCATAATTAACTTATTGAACCAAAAGTAGAATCATTGTTCAAGCTTAAACTTTTCTAATTTTTAACCTAGAATAATACCTTATCCATATTTTAGCAATATAGTTAAAGATCCCTTGTTATTCTGAATAGATCTACATTGACTAAAATTTCTATAGACACAACTCATGATAGAAAAAAAACTGATGCTCATTTCCTTGTCCTCAAATTGACTAGAAACATTTTTTCCCAAGACATCTTTTTAGACTGACATCTTTAGAGTAGCCCTCTAATTATTTGAAATGTATTATTTAGTTAATTGTGTTAGAAGTTTCTACTAAAATTAAAATGCAATTTTTATTTTTTTTAAACACAAAGGTGGTCCTTTTGTTTTTCATAAGGTTAGGTAATAGCTTAAGAAATGATATTAAGTTTGTTTGTTATGAAACAGTATATCTGCTAACTCATTTGAAAACTGGATTGTGCTATTATTCCAATCTACTAAAATTTTTGAAAGAGTTTTTATACCATAAATTTTATATGCATGGTAACTCTACCAGTGTGCCATTTCTTCAAATTCATTTTTTTTTTTAGGTTAAAAACAAAAATTGCAACTAAATGATGTGAGACCACTAAATTCATCATGCACTTATGCAATTAAAAGGTTCATGCCATCTCTGACTTAAAACCATTTAAATAGGAAACAAAATTTAAGTAGTATCCTCATCACTGAAAAGTATTACTTTATATGAATTATGTATCTGTCATACTTCTTAAATTGTATTTGTCTGATTTTTGCACCTCCTATTTTTAGCTTGATTCTTTTCACATCAATTTTAAAATGCTCTTAATGTTCTATAAATACTTTTTGCTAAAGCCAAAGGAATGACTTCTAAACAGTGTTAAATATAATGTCTTAGTAATAAGTTGCAAATAATCGATCATCACTTAAAGAGATTTTTTGTCTGCTTAGCTTACTAATATCCCTAATTTTGAAATTAAAGTTTGTAGTTTGCATAAAGATGCCCTTATTTCTCTTAGGGATAATATAAATCTCTGTCAGCACTTCTAAATAGCATTATGTTGTTTATTAATTTTAGACATTTAGAATTATTGTAATTTTCTGTCATTATTGTTATTTACCTTGGAAAATAAAATGTAAATTATCTATTTCTTCCCCTACATCTATAATAATAACATTTTGACCTTTTTAAATCTCTTATAGTGATAATCTAAGTAATACATTTAGTCTGGAGAAGATTCATGCAAACAACCTTCAATAAATGATGAACGTACTAAAGGTATGTTTAGAAATTTTAGATACTTTAAAAAAATGTGTTAATTTTTTCTCTTATTTCTTTTTTTTTTTTTAAATCTTAATCTTGTTTTTTTTTTTAATAATTTTATTCTGAATTTACTAGGCGGTTAGCACGCCAGTTCCTAAACGGCTGCGAGACCTGATTAGAGAAATTAGATCATCCAGAACTGCAGCAGATGAGAGAGCTGTGGTCAATAAAGAATGTGCTACCATTCGAGATTCTTTCAGAGATCAGGATAACACTTACCGTTGTCGCAATGTTGCTAAACTTCTTTACATTCACATGCTTGGATATCCTGCTCATTTTGGACAGGTAATTTGTTGATTCATTAGACAAAAATGTTTCATTTGTTATTTCCCACTTTGTTAAGAAACTTAACTACCTATGTTTGCTAGGAATTTATCATGCATTTGTTAAATATCGTAATGGCGATGTTGTCAAATTTTCAGCTTGAGTGTATGAAGCTCATTGCATCTGCAAAATTCACTGATAAAAGAATTGGTTATCTTGGTGCAATGCTACTTTTGGATGAAAGACAAGATGTCCATTTACTTATTACCAATTCGTTGAAAAAGTAGGTGCTAGTGTTAAAATGAATTAGAATTTTGTAAACACATATTACTTCAGTTAACAAAGAAGCTCTATTTTATAACTGTGCTTTATTCTAAATTTCAGTGATCTGAATCATCAAACTCAATACATCCAGAGTTTGGCTCTTTGCACTCTTGGAGCTATATGCTCCACAGAGATGAGTAGGGACTTAGCAGGCGAAGTAGAGAAGATGATTAAGTCTTCAAATGCATATATAAAAAAGAAGGTTTGATAATAATAAATCATTTAAAGTTATCCATTGTTTTTATTGTCCCATCATTCACCTTTTGTTAAGTTGACCATTTTTTTTTTAATGTTCAGGCTATTCTCTGTGCATTTGGCATTATTCGCAAAGTTCCAGATCTTATGGAAATGTTCATCCCAGCCACAAGGTCTTTACTAAATGAAAAAAATCATGGCAAGTTATTTATGTTATTTCGTAGTTCTTTTGAGTAATTTTTCTTTAGTCATTGTGGAACCCTGACAAGTTGGACCATGTGTTTCCTTTCTCCCAGAAAAAGGCCCTGGGGTACCTGTCAAATGTTCCTACTGTTATCCCTAGCAGCTATCCAGCTGTAGGTTTAATTACAGTAATAATTCACATGCTTAATTTTACTTCCTTTATTGATTTAGGAGTGCTGTTGACAGCAGTCTGTCTCATTACTGAAATGAGTGAAAAAAGCCCTGATACACTGCATCACTTTAGAAAGGTTCATTTTATTTGTTTATATTAATAGTCCAGATTAATTATTTGATTTTTATAAAAAAAAAAAAATTTTTTAATAAAATGTTTATTGTTTCATATACATTTGAAAGCTTGTGCCTCAGCTTGTGAGAATCCTTAAAAACCTAATCATGGCTGGATACTCCCCTGAACATGATGTATCAGGTGTTAGTGATCCATTTTTGCAAGTATGTTTTTATTATTTTTATATTTACACTTAATATAAAATATGGTTCTAAACTCAGTAATCAGTTGTTTTTTTTTTAAAGTTTATTAAATCCATTTTTTTAGTGCAGTGAACATTTTAATTGTTTTCTGCATTTTGCCTAAATGCTAAGTTATTTATTTTGATAGTTAATGATAATCATTAAATGTTACCTAATGTACTTAAGTACATTGTCATTTATTTTCTTTTTAGGTAAAAATTTTAAGGCTGTTACGCATTTTGGGACACAATGACGCTGAAGCAAGTGAGACAATGAATGACATATTAGCACAGGTAATTTTGATTATTCTGCTTTGTTGGAAATTAATATGCTGCTAATTTTAGGATTTCACCCCATTATCATTTCTTTAATTTAGTTTTACTTAATTAGCCCGCATGTAATAATAAGCTGTTCAGGTTATTTTTTTGGGCCCACCGATTTTCACTGAATATTTATTTTGCAGGTAGCAACAAATACGGATACCAGCAAAAATGTAGGGCATGCTATTTTATACGAAATTGTTCTCACCATAATGGGAATACAGTCTGAAGCTGGACTTCGGGTAAGTGTATTTAGCAAAGTTTTTCCGAAAAATAATCTTAATACTATTTTTCTTGGCAAAGATTTTGCTAATATCAACCATGAAATTAAGCCTATTAGTGGTTAGAGTATAGCTTCTACACATGTTCAATTTATTGTTATTTCCCATAATATCCACCTTAATATCAGATGTCTTTTTCTATGAAAAGCATTGACCTCTATACTTTTCTATTTTAACTGTTAATGTTTTATGAACTGAAATGACAACTATTGCTGACAATATAATTAAAATCCTTTTAACTAGAGTAGTGTGTAGCAGGTCTTCATGTCAGATCAAATCCATTACAAGAAATTTATAATTGCAGGTGTAAGCAATGTACTTGGTCTGGCTTATAGCTACTCATGGGGCTGTTGGTATTTTAGCATTTTCTTTAGGAACTTTTTGAAATGTATAATTTTTGAAACTTTTATGCTGTTAGTTTTTGCAGCTGAATAGCATGAATAGTCTTATATTGTTTTAAAGAAAATGGTATAATTTGCTACAGTAATTGTTATTATTGCTAAATGAAGTCATTTTTTACTTAAAATCTATATTTGATATAGGTGCTTGCTGTCAACATTCTGGGACGTTTTCTGTTGAACAATGATAAGAACATCAGGTATATTTGATACAGATTGTTTAATATATTGTGAGAATAAAAAAAATGCTGTGTTTAACCTAATGTCATTGTATTGTATTTGAACTTAAAAATTCACAGATATGTGGCCTTGAATACATTGTTGCGAGTAGTCAGTGCAGACTATAATGCTGTTCAGAGACACAGAACAACAATAGTTGATTGTTTAAAAGATCCTGATGTATCCATTAGAAGGTAACGTATCATACGCCAAGCATTTGATAGCTCTATAGTTTTTATTAATTAAAAACTTCTTTATCTGTGTATTAATATTTTTTCAGGCGTGCAATTGAATTGTCGTTTGCTCTAATCAACCACAATAATATCCGTGGAATGATGAAAGAACTTCTTTTATTTCTTGAAACTTGTGACCCAGAGTTTAAATCTGATTGCTGTTCCAACATTGTGATGGCAGCTGCAAAGTAATTGTGTGATTTTTCTCTCCATATTAAGATTAATTATTTTTTCTTGGCATTAAATACACAGCTCTAACTTGTAAATACATGTATTGTTTGTAGGTATTCACCAAACAAGAGGTGGCATATTGACACTGTTTTAAAAGTTTTAACCACAGTAAGCTTCTATTTTACTATTATTAGTTTCAATTATCACCCAAACCATACAACCTTTATATTCCTTTGAGCTCCAATGTCATTATCATATTTGACAATTGAATTTATTTTTTTTATTTATTTGGCTTATGGAATGACAGATATTTGTTTACATTGAAAATGTCATCAATTTTATGCATGTTTATGTAAGTTGTTGTTTTTTGGAGCTAAACAATGAAAATTTTACTTTTTGTAATTTTCACCACATATAACTTTTTTTTATTTTGCGCAGGCAGGTAATTTCATTAAAGGTGATGTAGTAACCATAGCTATTCAGTTAGTATCTGAAACTTCCACTCTTCATGCCTACTCTGTGCAGCAGTTGTATAAGGCTCTACGAAGTGATATCACTCAGCAGCCTCTAGCTCAGGTGGCAGCCTGGTGCATCGGAGAATACGGAGAACTACTTAATGCAACTAATATTGAAGATGAGGAACCTTTAAATGTAGGGGTTTTTTATGAAAAAAAAAAGACATTTGTGAATTGTGATTGAATTTAGTCTTAGTTTTGAAAAGTGTAGTATGAAAAGAATACTTAAAATATTTTTTATTTATAAAACTTATTAAAACACCTAAATTACCTCCAAATTATTTTGAAGAAATTGCTCATTGGTGTCTTTTTTTTTTTTTTAAATTTCCTTCAGGTAACAGAAGACGAAGTCATTTTTTTGTTGGAAAGAGTTCTAACTAATAACAACTCTTCTGTGGTTACTAAGGAATATGTGATAACTGCCTTGATGAAGTTGTCCTCTAGATTTCCTAACAGTACTCTGTAAGATATTAGATGTAGAGGTCTTCACCTTTTTTGTATATAGGGTAGATAACTAGTCACTTTCTCTAGAGAACCCTGAGAAAAGTAGATTTTTTTTTTACCTTTGTTTAACATGAAATCGAATGCAATTGAAAATCACATTTTAATATAAAACAATTTTTTTTGTACTGTATATTAATTTTTCACCATTGCACTTTGCAATTTTGAAATATATACAATTTTAATTCAATCAAAAAAATTACAACTTAATTGAATGCAAAAATTCTTTCATAAATATTTATAAATAATGGAAATTCATTCAACTTTACCTTCAGCCGCCTCAAGCAGACTATAGCACTATATGGTTCAAGTACAAATGTGGAACTGCAACAGCGATCTGTAGAATACACCAATGTTTTTAGCAAATTTGATCATATTAGGTATTTTCTTTTTATATATATTTATTTATTTTAATACAATTATTTAAATACTGTTCTGTAGTCTTCTTACTTAGTTATATTTTTGTTTTTTCAGGCCGGCTCTGCTGGAGCATATGCCTTTAATAGAATCCCACCCTCACAGTTTAGATGTGAGCTATCAAGACAGGCAAGATGATATTAGTCTTCTTTCTGACTCGATATCTAAATCTGCTCAACATAATAACATTACATCCACATTACCAACAGAGGTAAACAATGCTGTGCAGCTTATTTTCATTAGATTTTTAATAAATGAAACAATGCTTGCATTAAATTTTTGAATGTCAACAATGTTTCTGTCTCTTTAGAATGGTATTTTTGATATGCTGTCCACAAATGGTATTCAGTCTGCCCCTCATGTTGAACCAGTCAAAGGGGGAGTTGCAACCGACTTGCTTGATCTTCTTGGTGACATGCCTCCTGTACATAACACGGGTATGTTTTCAATCGGCATTTCTGAAATGACTGTATTCTTCTATTATAGTTTATGTGCCCCCGAATATTGTTTTGGGGCATTAAGTTGTTTCAATATTTTCTATCAAGTTTTCCTGTTATTTATTAATTATTTAATTAATAAGGGCAGTACTTAAATTTGTGTTAACTTGTTTTAAATTAACTAGATTTGTTTTTTTATTTAATAAAAAGATATTTTTTTCTGACTGTTCATTATTATAGTTCTGCCACAAGTTAATGACTTGTTAGATAATTTCATGCAACCTGCAGCACACCAGAACAATTTAGTCAATGGATCATCTTGTAAGTTCATAGTTGTTATTTTTTTTTTTACTAACTGAGCATTTATTAATTAAAGAATGAAACAATATACGTGTATTTGCTTTGATCTAAGTTTTTTGTTTATTCAATAATCATGTAAATATGTTGGATTTAATCTGTATATAAATACATATAAGTAATGTGATTTTTTTTTTTCAGCATTGCCTATTGTCACAGCATTTAACAAAGATGGTCTTTTGATAGAGTTTAACTGTCAAAGAGCTAACAATGATGCCACTAAAACTGTGATTAATATGAAGGCCACCAACTCATCTCCTTTTCCCATGTTAGACTTTGTCTTTCAGGCTGCTGTGCCTAAGGTTAGACCAGAATTAAGCTATACTTGGATTTATTTAGTTCAGCTGTAAAAGTTGGGTTGTTGTTGTTTTTTAGCTTAGTTGAACAAGCCCATCTTGAATTTCTTCAATTTATAAAATATATTTGTATTTCAGTCATTCCAGTTGAACCTCCAGTCACCCTCAGGTAACAGACTTTTGCCAAACAATTCTGGAAACATTACACAAGTTATACAGCTCAATAATCCACAGAAGGTAATAATTTAATATTGATGCTAACTAAAATGAAATAAATTAGATCATTTATTGAGTTTAAAATTGCAAAAAATTACATTTGGTTAAAATATTTAAAAAAAATGATTTCCTCTTTTAGCAACCAATTAGAATGAGGTTAAGAATTACATACACACAAAATGGAAGGTCTGTAAATGAGATGGGTGAAGTCAGCACATTTCCACCTGAATTGTGGCAATAACAGAATAAGTCTTCTTTAGTTTTTTGTTTTGTTTTGGGCTGTGAGTTTTTGGGGAAAAGGAGTGTTTCTGTTGAATGATTTACAATATGTGGAACTTAATAATTGTATACAAGTAGGAATGTTTCAGGGGGTTATTTTTTTTTTAAAGTAAAAATAGGTGGGCTGTATCAGCGAAATGTTTGTTTTAAAACTATTCAATATTTTTTAGTCATGATGATTTGTATTTTGTAAATAAATTACATCTTGTTTATAAACTAACAGACTTACCAGAACAGTAATATTAATTTAATAACAATATTTAAACTGTGCTTTTTTGTAAACCGTGATTTTTTTCTCCTTTATTTTTATCATTCACTTCCAGAACTTGAATGAAAAGTACACATTAAACAATTAAAATACATTGTTTTTTTTTAGCTTGCCCAGATTTTGAACTTTTTATTCTTTTTTTTTTTTTTTTGGCATTTATAATTCTTAATTAGATATAAACGATTATCTTTCTTCTTTTTTAGATTCACTAAAGTGATCACACCATAAATATGCAATTGTATTGTTTCTTTTCCCTGGGATATTATGTAATGATAGAAGAAAAAAGAAAATTATCCAGTTCTTGGGTTCTTTACCATTTTTTTTATATGAATGAATTCCACAATGCCAGTATCAGGTCCTCATTCTGAACCTTGTCATAAATCTTTAGGTGGGAAATGGGGTCAGCAGCTGTCGTAAAAAAAATATGTTATGAAATAAATTGGCAGTTTGGGGTCAGAGGTGTCACAGTTGTCAGAGACTGTCAGGGTCCAAAGATCAGGTTGCGCCAACCCTGCCAGTGCATGAAGAGAACTTGCTGGTAGAGTGACCCAAACAATGTTGAGCCTGTAGAAGTCTGAATGTGTTTTGAATTTTATTAAATTGTATGATTATGTAAAACTTAACATGCTTGCTTGAAAATTATAGGCAAATTACATTTTTAATCATTCCACTCATAGGGATTGGTTCTGAAAAGAAACTCTGTCCTCATTCTGTTAGCAACAACAATTTGTAGAAATTAGGACTTTCATTTCTTTTTTTCTTTTCTGAAAGCCATGACTCATTGGTTCTGTGTTTTCTAGGTCATATTTTTGTTCTAACTGGTTGTGATGATATTGCTCCATTGTATAGCCTTTTAAATTATTTCATGATCCTTTTGTATTCAATCAAAGTTTTTAATTTCACTGAATGTAAACATTTATTTTTATGATAATACTGCCACAATGTGGTTATCATAATTTTTGTATTAGTTTTTTTTTATTTATTTTCTTTTTTTTTTTGTTTTTGGAAGTAAAAATAAAACCAAAAGTATTTAGAGACTTGAATTCAAATGTTTAGGTGATATCTGGATAGGATAAAAAATTATAACACATTTAATAAGTGTACATCGCCACCTAGAATTTTTAATTGTTTTTTTTTTTTTTTACATTATGCCTTAGTGGATATGTCTGTTTTAAATAACAAGAACTGATGCATTGAAAGCAGTCTGCATGTTTGATATTAATGTGATGATGTCAGCTGACTGTGATGTTGAGACATGTAAATACAGTGGAATGAATGCCATGTCTTTTTTTTTTTTATAATCTGTTGCCTTTTGAATGTATTTTTTTGTTTCATTTAATATTTATATCATCGATTTTTTTTTTTCAACATATGAGCAGTTTTTCTGGCTACTTTGTTTTAAGAAGAATTAGGGGTTTATTTTTATAGAAAGAGATATGGTACTCTTGAAAGTATATTGTTACTTACTATATTGTAAAAAAAAAAATATGTTTAAGACTGTATATTTGGAAGATGTTTGTTTTTGTGTAAGTTAATTAATGTAACTGTTGATGAAGAAATTGTTTACTGCCATGAAATGATTAAATTTTTGCCCATAAAATTTTGCTACCTTTTAATTATAGCTCATTTTGTTGTATGTGACAGTTTTTCTTAGACTCTAAAAATTTGTACTACTAGTATTAAGCTATGAATAGATTTAACAGGAACACTGTTCCATGTTATTAATGTAGTTCTCAAATTGCATCCTCTTTTTTTCCTTAACAGTCAGTAATTATGTGCTATTATTTTGTACGTATGCTGTAGTTTTTACCAATTATAATATACTTTTGTGTTTACGTATGGTTGGGCCTAACCAACCAGCGTTTGCAAAGCATACAGTAAGAAAAATGGATGAAAGTAAATTTAATTTTTTTTAAGATATATCTTACCTCAACGTTTTATTTGTGAACAAGTAGTGCTGTACATTATATTTTGATTAAGATTATCAATTCATTTTGACAGACATCAGTTGTTAAAGAATATAGTACTAAATGAAAAAAAAAATGGTACGATTAGTTTTATTGTCTATCAGTCTACTTTTGTTTAAATGTACAATTAATGTGCTATTTGTTTTGTTAAAATTAATACTTTAAGAAAAGTGGTAAAAACGTTTACAGCTAGAAATAACACTTGTAAGGTTCAAACTTTTCAAATTCCTTATACATTATTTAATTGTTCATTGTGTCAATTTGTACAAATTTAGGCAAAAGTGATGTTATTAAAACATTTCTAACATTCCTGTATTCAGCTTTATTCTCTTTTGAGTCATAATATGCTTTCTTTTTTTTTTTTTCAAATTAATGCGCCATAGGAATCAGTATATATTGTTTTTTTTTCTTTAATGTATATTCCTGCATGAACAAATTGGCAGTTGTCCTCTATAGTCAGAGTTTAAAAAAAAAAAGGTTTGTATCTATTGGGATTGAATAAACTTCATCATTGGTTTTATTAGTGCACATCATCACAACATAGTCATGCATATTATATATATATATATATTTCTTTATTTAACTTGCCATCTAAGTGGGTCACTATGAATTGAAAACATGTTTATTAAAGATGTGTTTCTAGAAAAATAAAATGCATTTTCTGACAATTGTATTTTCTGTAAGTGATTTTGTTTGTGATCAAGTTATGATTTTATCTCATGTTTTATGTTAGTCAACTGGTGTGTGGTGGGTGCTGTCCCATGGTATTGTGATCTATATGACTCTTGGTACATGTTTATTAAAATTCTTGTCAAGTCCAGCAACAGTTTCTAAAAGATGTGTTCATTTTGTTACATAAACTCAGATAAGCTGAAATGAACATATAAGTTGATATTGTATTAGTTTATAGGTCAGATGTAACAATTATGAAATAAACAATTTTTAAAGTGTCTCATTAACAATTGAAACAGCTTATATTACATACGTTCTTTATCTGAAATGAGAGTAAAGGGAGACATTAAACATTTCATTTGTTGATTAGAAAATCAAGATCTTGATTTATTTTTTTACTAGGTGCCAATTTTTATGCCAACAAGGTTTTAAAAAAAAAACATAGTGCATTTAAGAAAAAGAAAGTTGTATGTAGAAGATTGTTGTTACTGTGATTTAATTTTCAGATGTTTCAAATTGTCTGTCAATGCTATTTCCAAAATGTCATCACTGCGTTATTGAATATAAATATACAATGGAATAAAGAAATAAACCAAATTACTATGTTGTTACAATATTATTTTAATTTGGGTGGCATTGACCACAGAAATATATTTAATCTTTTAAATCTAATAATTATCTATATAATCTAAAACTTAGTTCTTTACAGGGAAACTGAACTCCAGAATCTTTTGTTACAAGAGTTTTTTTAGTGCTGTCCCTTCAGAAATCCTACGAACTTTTCCGTGTATTTCTATCTCGTTAATGCATTACATATTTCCAGATGAGTTATTTAATTCAGTAAGCGAATCAATCTGCACTGGAAGATTTAATTAAAATGTCGGTCTAAACAACAAGATTTGTATTGTTTGTGAAATGGAATTGGTGACGCCTCCCCCCCCCTTCATTACTGGTGAGTTGCCAAGCTGCAAGAGTACCACACTTTTCAATGAGACAGAAAGGTTAAGAGGATATCGAGCGTACTAGTCATTTGGTCCAGAGAGATACGACGCGTTCCTGTTGTGCCAGATAACGTCATACTAGCAATCAACCGAGAGTGTATAATAATGTTACCAATTTGTTGTGTACACCCCGTTTAATATGGCCATTACCTAATGGACCTCCTAATTGTATTGATGAGTAGCAATATGCAGGGAGTGAGAATAAAATTAATGTGGGTTCCCTCATTAACTCTACAGAGGTATCGATCTCTTTAATCTAAGAGACATACCAACTGGGCCTCCGTGAGCATCATTTGATTGGTACTGGCAGGACTGAATGAAACTCGCGTTAGTTGGATGAACAGAAACAGTGAAAAAATAATACAGGCTTCTGTCAATAGGCTGTGTCGTTTTATTTATCGGATTATTGCCATCTAAAGAACCCACGAATCGAGCACGTAAGTATCAAGCGATTAAAAATCGAGCACGTAAGTATCAAGCGATTAAACCATGTCAAATTACCCAGTGCGTTGTAAAGACATTTAGAAAATGTTAACAAATCTGAACAATACTGATACTGTGTTTGGATTAATGTTTCATTAAACTTTTTCTAGGAGGTATTGAATTATTTTTTGTCAGTTGGCGTAACGCTCTATGACCAATGGCGTAAATAGGCTGAGGCGGAGAGACTGTTCCCCCAGCCCCCAGGTGGCACTTACTTTGCCTCCAGAAAGGGGGGGGGGGGCATTTTAACCCATTTTGGTATTTTTAGACATGGGAATTGGGTGGTATTTAAGAGTCCATCCAGGGCGCCTCCAACATTTAAGCCCGGGGCACCGTATCCAGTGTTCGAACCCCCCCTCCTTATGGTTAGCAAAATAAATGTCTTAAATAGGGCCTTTAAGGATTTTATAGGCCGAATTTACTGCTTCTGATTTTATACTCTCATGCAATCTGACATGGACTAGCCACATTAATTAAATTATGTTAAAGTGTGTCATCCAACATGCAATAGCGAATTTTATTCTTTTAAAAATCGACTTTTATTGAAATGTACTAAAAAGTAATATATTTTCTTAAATTCAGATTATGTAAATGTTTATAGAAATTAATTAACTTGGACCAAAAAAAAAAAAACGTGAGCGCCAAAATGGATGAATTATGTCATTTATTTATTACACAATGTATCAGTGAATGTTATGAATGTTAAGTTGCTTCTAGTCAAAGCTAGCTATTGCTGCGCGCTGTGCGAGTTACATCTTTTGGCACCCCCCCCCCAGGCCCGTAGCGTGCGGGAGGGGGGACCAGGGGGCCGGGCCCTTCATGCGTTTTGTCTGGTCCCCCTGCTTATTTGTTCTACTTAGTAAAATGTATTACCTGCCCCCCCCTGCTATTGCCTGGCCCCTGCTCAGCCCGTAGCGTGAAAATTCTACAGCAGGGGGCAGGCAATAGCAGGGGGGGGGGGCAGGTAATACATTTTACTAAGTAGAACAAATAAGCAGGGGGGGGAGGCAAACAAAACGCAGGGGGGCGGCCCCCTGAACCCCCCGCACGCTACGGGCCTACCCCTGCTGTAGAATGCCTGGCCCCTGCTGTAAAATTTTCACACTACGGGGCTGACCCCCCCCCCCATCCCAATCTGAAAAGTGCAAAAAACATTTAACCGCGATCTTTCGGCGCCTTTTACTTGTTGGGTGAACTGCGTGGCCGCACAACCCGCAGCCCCGGAGCCAAGGGGGGCACTGGGGGGGCCGTGCCCCCCCCCCCCCCCCGCTAGGTGTGGAGTCCCCCCCCCCCCCCCGCTTAAAAAAAGAAGAAAAGAGAAACAAACACTGGCGGCGGAGCAGGGGGGGCAGCGGCCTCCCCCTAAAACTTTGAAGGGGGGGGGGGCGGCGCCCCCCCTTGAATTTCCAGTCTGCCCCCGCCCCTCCCCCCTAAAATTTAAACTTTTTAAACTTTGTAATTCATTTTAGTTTATATGTATCATTTTCATTTTCATAATTCATTTGATTTATTTCTTAAATTTAATATTTGAAAGAAATTATAATTAATTGACATTTTACAGTAATCACATTATTGAGAGTTGTTGTGGCATATTTTAAAAATAGTTGCAAGTATCCGGCTTTGCCTGGGTTTAAAATAATGTTTTCTGTTTATTTAAGAAGCGTAATTTGACGTTTAATTAAGATGTAAAATAAAACGTGTAAAAAAGGGTTTATTTGCATGCAAATTGCAATAAAAGGGTACATTTATCTTAAAGCAATGTGATACACAACATTTTTGGCAGTTCCTCTCTCTCCCTCCCCTCCCTCCCCTCCCTCCCTTTTTCCCCCCCCCTCTCTCTCTCCCCTCCCTCTCTCTCCCTCTTTCCCTCCCCCCCCCTCTCTCTCTCTCTCTCTCTCTCTCTCTCTCTCTCTCTCTCTCTCTCTTAGGCATGACTGTATCAAAAGGAATGGAATGTAATAATGTAGTAAGTAATGTGATATTTGGTTCCCCGTACCGATCATATTTATAGTAGGTTAGCTATGTGGGAGAGAAGCTCGTAAAACCTGAAATCGGGGTAAAAGTTTGCCAATTTTCATGTCTTTGATATCCAAAATAATTAATTACAATTAAAGTACCCATTGACATGGAACGAAACCTGTTTAAGAACATTCCCCATGTAATTTTGTGTACGTGTACTCAGTGGCGCAACCAGAAAAAATGCTGGGGGGGGGGGGGGCTCACATATTGAAAAAAGACAGTTTGACAGTTTGACAGTCTTTTTTGTAACTTTATAACGTAAATTATGTATTGATGATTTGGCCTGGTGGCTCAAGCCCCCCCCCCTGCCCCCCCCCCGGTTGCGCCACTGCGTGTATCAAATTTCACGTTATTTGGTTGTCTGGATCTTGAGTTTTAAGGGAACAGACAGACAGATAGCAATTGCGTCTTATAAGTATAGAGAAGTATTGCCATCTACCGAATGACGGCAAATGTAATTTTTAAAGAAAATACAATTATTTATTATCTTTTCATAAATTACTTTTTGTTTATTGAGTTTCCCGTTTCCGGTTCCATATTCATCATCATTCATGATAATTATCAGTAATTTTCTGATCTAATTTCACTATTAAATTTGTAAACAAACTGACATTACGAATCAGTTGACGACAGAAGTGCTCAATGTTCATTATTATTTTTTTAATATATTATTTTTTAATAATATCGATTAAATACTTGCTACAGAATTACTATATTCTATTATAGAATTAAGGGGGTAAAATTTGTCTATCGGTCATATTTTGTCTTGCCCCTCCTTAAATTTTCAAGGGGGGGGGGGGCGGCGCCCCCCCTTGAATTTTGGCTTGCCCCCCCTTAAAATATTTCGTTCCGCCGCCGGTGATGCCCCCCTTGCTGGGTATCGGTGCCCCCATGCTGACTTTGACCTGGCTACGGGCCTGACAACCCGTAATACCCTTCCTCTGCTACTGCTTCCAGGAAATGTTTGATTCAGACCGCTTTTTTTTTTTACACTTGTCATGGGAAACTGGCACTCGCCCTAATCCCTTAAGGTCGCCCTTGGTCATTAAATAGATTAAACTAATATAATTGTACTGTTTAGAAAGAGCAGTAAGATGGTTCTATATTCAATACATTAAATAACGATTAGAGCGAGTCAGCTATATAATCGAGGTGTTTTATTGATATTCCATATGTTATTGTTCAGCAGAGGCTCTATGGGGGGTGGCAGTAGGGCCGACCTTCACGGTAGGATCTCCAGAGGTGTTTTAATACCAAACTGTAACTAAAATGTTCCAGGCTCCGCATACGACAGTCGCTTTACTCCAGGCCTAATCTAGTGCTGAGGCCATCATTGGCATCCTACAGCAGGCTAATGTAGACATTATATACCATGATTAGTCATTGGCAAATAAAAAAGATATTTTAAGACTAAAAAATACATGTTAAGAGGATTAGTTGTAAGTACATATTAATTTATTTATCATTTATTGGCTTATTGTGCATGTATGTAGGCCGAGAGATAACACACCCACAATTTACCTGTCGGTCAAGTCACCTGGGGTCACATGACCAAACTACCGACCGGAACCGGGCCAACGACAAGAGCGCCATCTAAATTTTAACGTATAGGAAGAGGACGTGAATTTCCGATTGTCGCAGCAGTTATTTGTCACTAACTGTGTCTTGATAGCCGTAGGATCGTTATTTGCTAGTTAACTGAAGAAACTAAGGTAATACGATTCATACGTTTTTAAATATTGAGTACATTTATTCCGACTTAGATTAAAAAAAATTGATGCATCTTATTAAATTAAATTCATCTGTACCGTAACACAGGTGACCTAGTTTTGTTGTCGCGCAGTTCAGCATGTTGACAAGGAAATAGCAAATTGCAGAGTTATGTATACTGTTTTAATTTTAACGAGCTATATGTTCTTTTATTTATTTATATATTTCAAATAAAAAACAACAACATTTTGATTGTATAGGTTATTTTGCTGACATGATTAATTTGTCATAATATAACTCTTGATACTATAACTAGTCTAAGCTTTATTAACTTTATATCTATGAGGCTAAGTCTTCTAACTGAAATTGTTATAGTTTAAGCAGGACTTGATAATTTGGAAGATAAGCATTAAGGCTTAACTTAAAGCAGTATTATGATCCCCTTGATGGTTTGTGATCCCACTTTTCATTTAAATTAACTGCATGATGGAATTGTCTTTATTTTAGTGCATAATGAATGTGCATTTTCTATTCACTATCATAATTCATATACAATTATATAATTAATAATATTATTTGATAAATCTATATCTTTAATTATGGTCAGAGCAGTTGTTTGAATTCCTAGCTTGTGATGGGCTTATGAAAGTACATAACAAATCAAGTTAACCATATAGTATAATCAGTATAGAGTATAGACTGTAGATAAATATCATTTAAGTGAGTTTATATAAATAATATATATATATATATATATCAGGGACATAGCACAAATGAACATAGTTTTATATATTTGTATAAATAATTAGACTAACAACACATATAGTATATATATATAAATGAAAGTTCTATATATTTAAATGTGTAGTAATTTTATTAAGAATGATTATGGCATTTATGCTAACTATATTCAATACCATTCAGTAGGTCAGTACCATTAATGCATTATATAGCATTTTCTATAAATATGACAGGCAACACTCACACTTCGTCCCTGATTTATATATTCTTTCACCATATATAAATAATCTTTTATAAAGTTTATTGTAACTTGTTAGTAATGGGCTTTTTCTGGTTTTTAATGAATCATTAATTTGATGTTATTAAAAAAGATATAATTACATTGACAGCAATGTCATTTTAAAATGTGTATTGTCATTCTTATTTATTAGGTATCTGTTTCTTAACATTTTCAAAACAGTGATTTCATGACCGTTAAAAGCTCGAGTTAATTTAAGTATCAGTTATTCAAAAGATAAAAAATTATGTCATCTTTAAAATTTAAATGGAAGTGATAAGACTGATATGTTGTACTAATGATAGTAATATTAAACCAGATTCGTCTTTAACATGTTAAAAAATATATTTCAAATCTCTATTTTTACTAATTGAGTAATTTTACTTTATTACTTATGGTTTATTCACACTTTGTACCTGCTGACCTGAGTATTTTTAAACTTAACAACATATCTTTTATTAGCTTAATTACTAACAAATAATTTGCTAGATGAAATTAGGATGGCTGTTCTGTTTTTGTTAATACTTGTCTTTCAGAGAGTCATGGACATGTTTGATCTCCTTGAACTGTATGCAGTGTTAATAGGTTAATGTACATGGTTTTATAACATTAACATACAACAATTGTTTGGATTAAAATCAATGGCCATTGTCATTTAGACTGAATATTTATTTTTGTAATTCTTTTAAAGTTGAGATGTACCTTACAGTTTCATACATATCTAGAACTCCTATTTTTCTAACTTTATACCACGAGGTCACATATTGTGCATATTATTTTTTAAACTTACTTTTTTTTAAAATTATTTATTGTTAACATTGCATATCTTTTACATAGTTTGCAACAAATGTTACATACATACAAAAAACTACTTTTTTTGTGTTTAGAAAAAAAAAACCAGTGAAATATAATGTCTGACATATATGGTTAATAAATCTTAGTGCAAGTTGATCCATATTCCCCCTGAACTACACCTAACATCATTAAAATCTGGGCCATAGTGCAGTCCTCACATTAGATAATCTTGTAAGTGTTAATTTATTTGGGCTATCAGGGGTAAATGTTCACTGAAAGATTAAACAGGGAGGGGTTACATAGTTTATTAAGTTGTTTAAATGTAGTTTTTTTTTAGTGAGTGGACTACACAATCTCAGGATTATCCATTTTTTAAAAATAATTTAACTTAGTTATTTGTATTCTACTTATCTTCTAAAATATGAAGACTGAGCTGCTTAAACAGTAATACTGAATTAAAACTAGAAAATGAAATATTCCATTAATATTTCTCATGTGGTTTGTATATTACCTCCATTGAATTGTTTTTTGAAAATATGAGTTGATATTAATTCACATGATTAGATGTTTGTGTTTTTTTTTCTTCAGTATTTATTTGGAATCCAAAAAAAAAAAAGAACCTGTGAAATTTTGTGTAGTTCCCTTAGTTTGCTTAAAGAAGATTTGATGTAAATGTTATGGTTCGAAATATGTACTTAAATCAAGATAATAGATTTTAAGTTTTATAGCTCCATTTCCAAGGTTATGATAAAGTAATTTTTTTTTTTGTTAAATTGTTTTACATGAACTGATATCAGTGCAAGTGATATATTCCTAGAACTCTTTTCGTTTTTTTTTTTTTAACTTTTGTCAGTGAATAGAATCAATAATCCCAACCCCCTTCAGCTCAGACTTGCTATTTGAAAGACTCTCCTTTGTAATGAATGGTTAAACAGATAATTGCTGGCATAAATTGATTTTTTTCCCTTTTTTTTCAGTTATCTTTGAATGGTGGCTGTCCGTGTATTCAGGAACTATGGGGGATTTCAGTAAAGGTCATTTTAAGAGGAGACCATTTATTTCACTTTAGCTGGCCCAGTGCTTTAAAGGAATGAAGCAGCTCATATTATCCAGCACAACGAGGATATATGCACATCTGTCATGGACATTCAGAGATTTAGCCCTGTTCTGTGAGCTGTGCTTTCGCTGGTGATTTCAGTATGGGAGTAATGTTTGGTTCCTTCGCATCACTCTAATTTTGAAGGGAAGGGGAAAAAAAAAGCTAATTTGATTTGAGCTGGGAAGCTGTAAGTTAATTCTCTTTGATTTCTCCTAAAACCCTGTGAAAGTTTTTCCTTACATTCCTGACCATGGAGCACTATGAGTTGGTTCAAGAGATGCCTACAATTGAGCGCATGACTACCCAGGACAGACTGAAGCATGCCCGTAAGAGGAGGTCCCAGCAGCTCAAGAAGTGGGGCCAGTATGAGAAACAGCTGGAGAAAGAGAGCACCAAGAAGAAGAAAAAAGAAGCAACCCAGGACTTGAAGAAGGCCAAGCGGGGCAAGTCAGACAGGGTCCAGTTTGTGCCCAACATTGCCTTGTTAGAGTCAGCAGCTAGGAATGATCTGGAAGAAGGTGAGTGATTATGTCTTTGTGCTTTTTTTTAAAATACTTTGACAATCAAAAACTTAAAAAAAGGGCTGACAGGATAGTCATGTCTGGCATCATCTGTGCTACTGAAGAGTGAGTCTTCTTTCTTGTTGTTGGTTTTTTGTTTGTAAAGATGAAAAATTTGTTTTATTTTTGATGATTATTGTGAAGATAATAAATAAAAAATATTAATTTGCTTTAAGATAAATGGAAGTGCTCAGATGCATATAAATGTATTTCATAGTATGAGTGATTTGTTGACAAAAAACATCAAAGAGTTTTTCTACATTGACATTATCATTGAAATATGTGTCATATTGATAACTAATTATTGTTTCATTATCATTGAAATATGTGTCATATTGATAACTAATTATTGTTTCATTATCATTGAAATATGTTTCATATTGATAACTAATTATTGTTTCATTATCATTGAAATATGTGTCATATTGATAACTAATTATTGTTTCATTTACCATTATTCCCACAAAAAAAAAAGTCAGCTACAACTTTTCCTTATACTGTAAGGTTTTTTTATGTGGGGGATACATTCCATGAAACTGCCACATAAAAATAATGCACAAAGAAAAGTCTATACAAGCCATGTTCCAAAATTGGATAACTTCACGAATAAAAAAACGCTTAAAGAGTACAAAAAAGTTGGGAAACAAAAATAGTTAGTTTGAAAGAAGTGCAATTTTTGTTAGAGTTTAAAACATGCATAAATTCAAATTTGCTTAAAAATGGCATTACAGTATTTAAGGATAGATAAGATCTCATTGGTGGTAACCTTTAGACAAGGTAACTATCTATATGTATAGCCTAACATTCTTAATTGTCGCGCATATCCTTAAAAACAATATTGCCTGGTTTTTTAGCTTTGATTTGTTGGAACCTAACCCAATATAATCATTAATGAGGTGTATGGCTGTATTTCATTTTTTAGTACCAATTGATATGTAAATGATTTCACTGAATAGACTGTTCTTTATTCCTCTTGTGGTTAAATGCCTACAATATGTTCTTTATTCCTCTAGTGGTTAAATGTCTACAATATGCTCTTTATTCTTCTAGTGGTTAAATGTCTACAATAAGATTTTATTATATTTTTGTTTTTTTAAAAGATAGTATCTTTCACCATATATTTCCCACACTGCAATGGTCGCCATATGTCACTGATACACCCCACTTCCTTGTCTATTTCTCTACATGCATCAGATAAACTTCCTGCTTCCTATACCAAACTTAGCACACCATACTCATTCCACACTAGATATACAAATATTGAGTGAGTGTTACTGTCTTTAGTTGGGCTGTATAATTGTTATCAAACTATCTTCTGACCATGTACCCATCCTATCAATATTTTAAGCCGGTAGTTGTTGTATCTAGTTGGGTAGTTGTTGTATCTAGTTGTTTTATCCTTGAAGACATTTCATAGGAAGGTGTAGGATGGTTGTGTATGAGGTAATTTTGGAGCAGATGTTAAAAATAAAGTTCCCTCCACTTGAGTTTAAAAAAAACCCCAGAAAGTAAAAACGAAATAAAAGTTGTCACAGTTCTTTTTTTAATTTTAGGATTCAGCATTTTTGTGTGTGTACAAGTATTGTTGGATAAATTACTTTTTGTCAGTTGTGTGTACAAGTATTGTTGGATAAATTACTTCTTGTCAGTTTTGTGTACACGTATTGTTGGATAAATACTACAAGGTCAATCTCATCCTTATAAGCATTCAGATGAGCACCTACTAAATCCAAACATTCTGGCTCAACTGTTAGAAATACAAGTTCCCTTAGTCCTACTGGGCCATCGGGGCAGATGAAGAGTATAATTCACCTGTTTCTATAACCTCGGCATATGTAGGGATTGTGTGGTTAGTACAACGCCCAGCCGCCTTTACTTCCCCAACTTAAGTCAGGTACCCAATTAAAGCTGGGTGGACTTGTGGGACGACTTTCTACACCACTCGGCCATCCGTCCCACACTGCTAGAAATGGCATGAAGTAAAAGATGTGAAGTTCAATAAACTACATACTAACAGACACGCCCTTGTCTTGCTAATTGAACGTTTATATTTATTCCCTTGATTGATTGTCTTCAGTGCCCCATCTTTGTGGGACCCTAATGATGTTGAGTCGGCTCTGCTAAGAGTAGTAAGAAATAGAGCTGTTGTTAAGGCAGTGACTAGAAACTTAATTGACACTGTGCGTGAATGACATCATCTTATGTTGGTGAATGTTATGGAATTCATTTCATTGTGCAGTATTCTTTTCACACCCTGCACAATGCTCATGTGTTTAGTTTGGACCACATAATGTGTAGGCTGTGTACTTAGTTGTTGACTGTACTCGTTTGTGTTTAGTTTAGATTCTTAGCACGTTCCATTGCGGTGACACAATCTGACGGCTCGTTGTCAGTCATTGCAGGCTGCTCATAGTAGTTTCGCCCCGCCCCCCACTCCACACCATTGTGTAGAATGAATGGTAATCTAAGAATAAAGTAGGATGAAGATAATTATCTCTACAATGACCTTTAGTAAGCAGCGGTTCTCGAAGTTTGGCGACTGGTAAGTTCATCGTAGGCCCTAGGCACTTTCAAAGTCGTAGGCCCTCCCCGATTTCATTTTTTAATATTTTTCAAGAATGCACCGGCACTTATTTGCCATTCTGGCTTTCGTAGGCCCTTGAAAAGTCCGTAGGCCATAGGCACAGTGCCTACTGTGCCTATAAGGCACTGTGCCTATATGATAAAGCGGCTCTGCAGTAATACCGCCAGCCTCCTACTCACTAGAGGCACTTCTAGCCCATGACCACTTTTTATATTTCTTGTTAATATTCAGTCATGCGCTCTTCATATGTTAATTAGCTTGTGTCACCCTTTAGTTAAGAATTCGTTAGCTTCCACACGGATATTTCCGTATTGTGGAAAACTTCTCTACACAGACGCGAAACTAAAATATGCGAACTCAGAACGAGTATTTCTAAGGTGGACATTCGGGTCGTGTAAAACAAAAAAGTCATTTTCCTTTTTAAAGTCTATACAGACCATTGGGGTCAGATGAATGCAAGTTGTATGTCTATACAGACCATTGGGGTCAGATGAATGTATGGTTATTTTATGGTATTGTGTGGCTAGTACAATGCCCATCCACCTTTACTTTCCCCAACGAATGTCTGGTACCCATCTTTAAGCTGGTGGACTTATTGACTTATTCTCTGACCCGAGAAAATACCAGACTCTCACCGTGGCTCGAACTCGGGGCCTACTGGGTAACAGTCGATCTCTCTAACACATTGCCACCACATTAGTATAAATTCAGAATTGTTCAGATTCTTGCTACACAAAGTCGTCAACCATAAATCTAAAATCATCATAATATATCACATAAAATATAATATATACTAATAAAATGTTATTATTTATATGTAAAAATGATAAGCTTCTGTAAGAGTGGCGCCTCGAATACTTGGATCGATCAGATGTAACGGCCATTAAGGTAGACATATTTAGACAGTATCTGTTGAATTCACACATTCCGTCATGCTATCTGGTAGAATCATACTTGTTACGAGTGTCCACTCATTGAGTACATCACCAACACGTCTTTTCTCATTAAAAAAATAATCTGTATTTTTAATAACAAATGATTCTAATGTGTACTTTTGTGAGAAGCGTTAATCATTTCACATTTCGTTGCTTTACAAACATCGGGGCAGATGAAGTGTAGAATACATCTGTTTCTATAACCTCGGTATATGTAGGGATTGTGTGGTTAGCACAATGCCCAGCCGCCTTTACTTCCCCAACTAAAGTCAGGTACCCATTTAAAGCTGGGTGGACTTGTGGGACGACTTTGAAACAAATTTCACCTGGAAAAATTCCTATGGTCCACACCGAGGATCGAACCCAGGACTCTCAGGTCGAGAGTCGAGTATCTACACCACTCGGCCATCCGTCCCACAAACATCTCAGAGTTGTCATGAAAGGCATCCGAGAGTCTGTGCAGAGTGAAGAAAATGCCGGGGGGGGGGCACAGGTGTATCGGTCTCGATGGTCACTAGAGAACCTGGACAAAGTGCAGACCCTCTCCCCAACGTTGCGCTAACGCCTCTTTGGGCCACGCAGGGAGCGAGCCATACTGACCACTTATGTTCTTTTCACGACATAATATTTATAGAGATTCTCATTACCGTTTTAACTGCATCATGAACATCTGAAAACAACGAGATGTAAATAGTCAGTTAGTATGGGGCCTAGGAAACAGTTTACTGGGACTAAGTATTAATACACTGTTTCTTAGCTGGGTCTATGTGTTAATACCCTGGTTCTGTCATCTGAGTCCAGAGGCGTACGTATGGTGGGGGAGAGGGTGTCCTAATTCGCTTGAGGGGGCCCCAAATTTTTTTTACATTAAATATTAAGTACATTATATCATGTCATGGTGTCGAATGTCAGAATGCAGGGGCCCCCCAAAGTAGCCAAGCCCCCCCGGCCCCCAAAATCTCTAGGTTTGGCACTGTGGGTCTATGTGTTAGTACCCTGTTTCTGTCATCTGGGTTCATGTGTTAATACCCTGTTTCTGTCGTCTGGGTTCATGTGTTAATACCCTGTTTCTGTCATCTAGGTCTATCTGTTATTATCCTGGTTTTAAATTACCTGTTAAGAGCTGTGCTGATTTTCTTGCGCTAGGCCATGTTTTCTATACTTTAATTTTCCCTCAAGGGCGCTTTTTGGAACTGATAACACTAAAACACAAGTAAAATATTCACTACTAAGTTTTGGGTTTATAATAAAATATAGCGTACTCATCGCCACTCAGTTGGGGGGGGGGCAGAGTATTCACAGATAGGACGAAATGACCTAAACAGTTTAGTTCTTGTGCTTAAATACCTTTGTTAAACATTTTACCCAAGAACTCACCCTAGAAGTATACATGCTGTGTACATCTAAGGTGTTATTTATCGCATATAACACGGGGCTTACAGATGTGTCCCGTAATAAAACTAAGTTAAAATGAAAATACACAAATCAAAGTACAGACAACGAAATACACAATCGCACACATTTATGAAGAAACGCACAACTTATTTAGCAACAACAGCTTGGCGTGAAAATATGACGTCATTTGAATGATATATGTCTGGGCTGTACCTTGTGCTGTATGGATTATGCACGGTTCGACAGTCCTTTTGCTAAATGGATTATGCAAATCTAGTCTCTTGCTAATGCATATATGCAGCTCTAGGCAGTCCTCTATGAACTATACAACTCTAGGCAGTCCTCTATAAACTATGCAATTCTAGGCAGTCCTCTATGAACTGTACAACTGTATGCAACTCTAGGCAGTCCTCTGTGAGTTGTGCAACATCTTGGCATTCCTCTATGAACTATGCAACTCTAGAAAATCTGTGAATTTTGCAAGTTTAGGCTGTCCTTTAGCTGGATAAACTCGTTAATTTATTTCCCCCGAGATTTCTCTACTGGTTTAAAAATAAACCGACTTTGTGTTTTTCTTTGCGTATTTTCCTGAACAATCTTGTGTCCCTTTTTTTCATGTCTGATTATACAAGTGTCTAGCCTAGCACCGCCCTGTTTGTTTTATATTCTGACACTGGGACAGTTAAGGTCATTTAGCGGTGAAGTAATAGTTTTTGTCATTGATGCTACTACCCCCACCACCCTCCCTCCTGCTGTACCACCCTAGTTAGCCAGACACGTTGTTTCTCTATTATAGCCACACCACAAGACGGACTGAGTGGATTAATTAGAGCAGCCACACACACATTTACATTTACCTGTATGTCATCACAGCCAGGTATCCCTTCTTTTTGTTTTAAGTTTCCACAAGTAAAAACTTCATATGCTCGAGATGGATGGCGATAAAATATTTAAAAAAAAACTCTCTCGTTATTACCTACTTCAGTTCAAACACTACAAATGTGTTCTGCGTGGGTGGATGTCTGTGTTTACCTGTAGTCAATGTTGTTTTTTAATTATACACGTTAACATTGATGGTGGCGTACTGTTATAATGTGCATTAAGGGCAGTGCTCAGGCGGATACATTTGTTTTGACTTTCATAATAAATTAACGTGGGTCAAAAGATTATGTCAAAATATAAGTTCCCTTGAAACCAGTTTAACTATTTATCCATTTTTAGAGCATTTTCTATTGTCCCCGTTTTGTCTGTCTGTCCGTCCGTCCGTCATCTCCCTAGATCTCAACAACCATAAGTCCTAGACCCATGATGTAAATATCATTTTGTAGGTCTTGGCCTGCCAAGAAATGAGTTTTTTCAATTTCGCGATCTGACCTCTCAGGGCCGTAAAAGGGGCCTTAGTACCGTTTTTACTATATAAGCTATATTAATAAAGGAGCGCTATATCTCAGCAACTATAAGTCCTAGACCCATGATGTATATATCATTTTGTAGGTCTTGGCCTGCCATGTGTACATCAAAAGTTCATTTTGCGATAGGACCTCTGAGGGCCGGGCTTCAGGGCTCCTAAGGGGCTTATATATTATATATACACCTTGTACGTTCAATAACCCGTTCATTTGGTGCGAAATACTGCAGCACGTAGTTTCACCAAGATTTATTAAGAAACTCATCAAATGAAATAGTAAGCTTGTGTTCTGAGTTTAATTGAAAGTATCAGAGCTATGCAACAATTGACGCCAAATATATGCATTACACAATTGAATTTATAAACATTTCCAAAATTTACAAATATTTACTGAAAGCTAACAAACGTACTGATACATAACACGAAAATGCGCTAACACGTCCTGTGTCCAGAATGGAACAGGCTTAATTGCTTGTTTTTTTAAATCTCTGGTAATAATCAACGTCCATGTGTCTTGACTTAGACTTTCATCTTAACTGTTATGACTTATGTGTCCGTCATTGTAGCTCAGTGGCTACATGTGCCAGGGATGTCCGTCATTGTAGCTCAGTGGCTACATGTGCCAGGGATGTCCGTCATTGTAGCTCAGTGGCTACATGTGCCAGGGATGTCCGTCATTGTAGCTCAGTGGCTACATGTGCCTACAAGTGCCAGGGATGTCCGTCATTGTAGCTCAGTGGCTACATGTGCCAGGGATGTCCGTCATTGTAGCTCAGTGGCTTCTTAAAAGGGATGTCCGTCATTGTAGCTCAGTGGCTACATGTGTTAGGAATGGCCACGCATAAGGTCGTTAAGTGCCGCAATTCTATTTTTATATTATAAAAAGCCGCATCGTAGCCAATGTATCGAGATTTGTTGAATAATGGTCATTAAAAGATAGAAATAACTAGCCTCATTTCCCCACCTCTAACACATGTTACACTTTTATTATCATTACAGGTCATTGGTATCCAACTCAAACAGACAATCTCTCTATTCACTTTCTTGTGAATAAGTACGTCTACAATTGAATTGAAATCTAACCACCATGTTCTTTAGACTATATGTCGTTTAGTATTTTGTTTATAGCCGAGAGTATACTTGTAATCAAAATGAACATCATTTGAACATTACACATAACCATGTGAACACAACACACAACCATGTGAACATAACCATGAATTTCGGCTAATGCGACTAATTTGGATCTAAATATTTCACACCCAGTGCACTCACCCTTAGGGACAAAGGATGGAGCATTGGACAGATATCATTAAGCTTAGAGCATTGGGCAGATATCATTAAGTGTTAATCAATATTTATGATACAGTTATTCACTATTGAACGTTACTGTTGCAGACAGTCTCTCTGGTGCAGATGCAATCGGTAATGTTCAATGGTAGCCGTTAATATCAATTTATTAGTAAGCAAGCGAAACATACGCCTATATGGTATGTGGAAGGTGATCTACTGTCCAACAGGCAGCTAGCGTCCACCTGTACGGGCCCCAGTCCCATTCATTAAGTACATCGTCATTTCAGCCTTCACGTGGACACAGCACCAACCAACTATCTCACGTATCTTCATAATCACAACTAAATAAATAGTTAACGCCATCTTTGTTGAGCTATACAGTACACAATGAGCGTCCTTGCTGCAGATAAACTGCCCAGTAACTGTTATTATATTACATGGCTGGCGTTTTTTTATTTATCTCAAGTTTGAAGTTTTTTTCGTACTTCATTGATCTCCATGTACTTAGATTTGAATACTTACCGGTATTTATTTTCACGGCAAACACTTGTCTTTTTTTTTTTCATTTGCATTACTCATACCTCACCCCCCCCCCCCCAGCTCCAACAACAACCACCTACATACAGACAGTTAACTGGTTTATAAAATACATGTTAATAAGACAAGTTTTAGTATCATGCTGTTATTACGCTTACAATCTACTCGCTGGATTTCTATTGTTCTCAGCCTTGTATGAGTGATGCATTCATTCGACCTGGGCCATAAAATTAAACTTGTGTTCATGCATCTTCATGTCGATAGCTGAAAGAGTATATATGTCAGTCGAAGACTAACAGCAGCCACACCTGAATTCTCTGCAGTTCCATTATCTAAAGAGGGGTCGGCAAACTTTTTACGGCCGCGGGCCACACAGGATTCTTAAATTTGACACAAGAGCCGGATCTGTGTCAGATGGGCGGAGTGTTGACAAGAGTAAATCAAAACGGAAGTGACATTGATTGGAACGTGCGCACAGCAGATCTCGCACCGCAGTTTGCCCTTGTCTGATCTAGAAGAGCAATGGTCGCATTGTAGACAAAGCTGTGTGTGTAACTGACCAACACATTGTGTCCAAAGTGATGTTCATGTCGGTACACTCTTCACAAAACCCCGTGACAAGTAGATAAAGAAATGTGCCACTCATTCCGCCCGGACATGGGGGGGGGAAGGGGGAGACACTGTCTGCTCTTTATTTAATAATATCCTCTTCCTATGTCCCTGCCAACCTATCACAAATAAAACGTGAACACTGCCAACTCACACTGTTTTTATATCCCATTATTCAATTGCACTTTTATATCAGTGTTTCATCATGGCCATTGATAATTACACCAATTGTATATGTTGTTTATGCGATATATCTGCATTGATAACTGGCCATACTTATCAGCCCGTTTCTTCATGTCTATCGTTCATCTCGTCTCACGGTGTCCATATTTTAAGACGGAGGTTCTCTACTTTTGTACCTTAAGCCCTGGACGATAACTGCTAGCTAAATAAATCACACTTGTCACAGACAGCACACCATTGTACAAGTATTTATAGCGTCATACATAGGTTTTTTTGGTAACCATTTCTCTATTCCTTGATACTGTATACATACTGTTTAATAATACAACATTGTATCCGGTTGCTTCACATAGCACTCATCAAATGATTGGCCGGGGTGAGGGCGGTATTGAGATAGTGTATTGGTATATGTTTGTTATACATTATAAGATGTGTTATGCGGTAAAATTTAAGGCCTCAAATAATTCACCAAGCCGATATTGCCAGTTAACAATTTTACATTTACCCTTTTTAGTTTGCAGGGTAAAAATAGTAAAATATTGCTGTGATTAGAGAACACTTGAATTTTATTCTCTCCCCCTCGCTCTCGGCCTCCCCCCCCCCCCCACACCCCAGCCAACCAATCTAACGTCCAGTCACCGAGAGCTGTAAATGCCCTAAGAGAATGCTGGGGACCTCTGATTTAATGACAAACTACTGGCCCCGAGGAGAAAAGGCTCTTAAAATCTGACATGAGTAGCTGTTCTTGACTGTTGTATGGTGAATCAATATGTTGTCATTTAATGACGTACAGCACGAAGGATATAGGGGGTGGGCGTGGCGTCGTTCAATGTCTGTACTCTAGTAAAGGCTTGCGTACTTCTTTTCTCTGTGCTTTGTATCCCCATCTTACATTGTTTGTATGGGTTCACATTCTATTCAGTTAAGCAAGGTTCTTTCTCAAAAAGCTATAGAATGTTATATAGCTACACATGTTGTTCCTTTTCACCCAAGGCTGTATAATCGTTTCCCTGTATTTGTTTGTGTCGAGGAAGTGTTCAGGTTTCTACTAATCACTTCATTTGTATATTTATATATATATGTATATATATATATATATATATATATATATATATATATATACTCACTGTTTAGTTTGACATTTAAACTATGGGCATCTCTTTAAACCGAATGCACGACTCACTAGTACGTCATCGTCATATGCTGCTACCATCATGCAGTATTTAGTGAAGACGACAAACACCAATTTACCAATCATTTCCATCTTGTTTTACTATTTTGGCTAGATGTCTACATGCAACATTGTCGTGTCGCCTACTACGTCTACTTTGAAATTTCTGTTCTGTGTTACCCAGTTTATTATAAGATTATAAAGACAAGTATTTTACAATGAAAACAGTTAATCTTTCATTTCTTCCTGCCACAAACCTCGGTGCCTGTCATTTATTTATTGTGTTTAGCGTGTCATGTTGTTGATGTGTTTCTCACATGTCAGTGTACAATGTTCGGCCCCTTCCCTTTCCCACAGTCTCTCACTGAGACCGGACATACGCGGTGTGCACCACTCATTGTTTGATTATAACATATGTAGGTAACTCGCTGGTGTGAGATGGTGACTTCCGTGGGTGTGGTGCCGGCTTAACACCGTTCGGGTATTACAATTTTAGTAAACATAATCAAATATGTACCCCCGCCCCCAAGAGCTGTTTACTGTTATATTACACAATTCAATACCCCCTCACTTCTTTAATACTATTACCGAACCCCCCCCCCCACCCCACCCCCTTTACCGACGACTTACAGGTTGTCTTAATTTTTTTGTTTTATGTGTCTTATGCATACCTTCCCCTCCCCCGGTACATCTCATTATCAAATGGATTGTAACAAAAAAAATCAGACCCCCCCCCCTTCACCGTTTACTTAGATAATAATATAACATGTGAACGGCCCTTTGACTCACAGCGAACGTTGCCCGTGTCATTCCATTCTGCCTCTCTCTCCATTGAGTGAGTACCGTATTCATTCGATCGGCCATTATTGTGCATCGATAGGCAGGTGATGTATTGAAACTTGATGATTTCTATGTTGCGGTTTATGGACCACCATGTCAGTTTTAAAATCAAGGGCAACCCCTTTTAAACCTTATTTTACTCGGTGTTGAGGCCATGAAGATTCCAACATTGCAAACAGAGTGGAACGAAAAACGTACTCTAAAAGTAAATGGTGTAAGTGTGTGGTAGTTGATCCGGTGCTGCACGATGTGTCTGCCTGAAGTTATGCTTCTGAATCGTACGACAAGAGGGAAATAATTTAAATTATTCCGAAAAATCCATATTTCAGAATTAATAGCTAAAGAAGAAATATTTGTTTTCCTTTGTGTAATAAGGACATATAGTTTATGTCTTATGTGATTCATAGTTGGATAATTGAGTCGGTATTTTATACACACCAGAGTATGACATTTTTGCTTGTTTCGCAACACTGTACGAATAGACACTGTTAAAACGATATATCGAAGGAGTGTGAAGGGGGAGGTAACGGTTGTTTGGTAAGTAGGAATGGAGAGGGTGAGCCTCCCCTCACTTACCTCCCCTCTCGGCCTATTGGAAGCCATCATTAACGACTTTCCCTGTTAATTACAAGTGTCATTCTGTCAACATGTTGCCTCTATCGAAATGTGTCCAGCTCTTGTGTGTATCGGCGTGCTTGCCGACACATACGCTATTTTTAGTCCATTGCCCAGTATTGGGTAAATAAATCAAGTCAAAATATAAACAAAGATTAAAATAAGAGTATGTTGATGTTGTGTATATTTTTAAAAGTCGTTATTTATTGTGTTAGCATGCAGTAGTCGTGATTTTTTAAACCTCACATGTTTATCTAGCATGTACTTGATTATAGCGATATTAAACGCAGTATCGTAGTATTGTATCCCATGTCAGTGTGACTGGTATGTAATAGAACGCCCAAGTATACAGTATTGTATCCCATGTCAGTGTGAGTGGTATGTAATAGAACGCCCAAGTATACAGTATTGTATCCCATGATTGTGGGCGAGATCACCACCACCACCACCATCAGCTAACTTTATGCCACCGATTTAGTGTCAACATGTGAGACTCGTGACATCCTGGAGTAGTACACTCTGTTATCAAACATTGTTTCTAGTCGATAATCTCGTCATCTGGTTGTCTCATAATAGTTGATCCGAGGACAGCTCGATACAACCAATGATATGTCTGCTCACGACCTGTCTATGTGTGTTTGTATGTCAGTATGTTGAAATGTGTTTCTCTCTCTATATATGTCCCTCAATATAAACATATGTGTATTGCTGTTTGTGTTTAACTCATGCCGATTCCATTACATTATAATTTTACAGTGCTACAAATACACATATTGTAATGTTCATTTGTTAACCTTCCTGAATTTATTTAGTAACTCCTACCCCACCCCATTTATACATTGAATGATTTCTGTTCAAGCAATACAACCATATAGTTAAAACCCATCTGGGTGGTTTCCCTTTTAGCAGCTTTAACGTCTGTCCGCCCCCTCCCTCCTTTACAAAATAGACAACTTACATAACCAGTATATCATCAAGGCAGTTTTGGTAGTTACCATGACAACAACTCATCGTCAGCTTACAGATCTAACGCCGAACAACCTATTCTATACTTCTGTATTCCCCCACCTGAAATTACATGTAGTTAAATGTTTACAGTACCCGAGTACTCATCATATCTACGTCAACCAGGATGAGACATCTCTCTGACATAAGTTGAATACATCCAGTGAACTCAACATATTGTGACAGTCACTGTTATCAGTTGAATACATCCAGTGAACTCAACATATTGTGATAGTCACTGTTATCAGTTGAATACATCCAGTGAACTCAACATATTGTGACAGTCACAGTTATCAGTTGAATACATCCAGTGAACTCAACATATTGTGACAGTCACTGTTATCAGTTGAATACATCCAGTGAACTCAACATATTGTGACAGTCGCTCGTAAATGTCATAAGTGAATTCAAAGAAATGTCAGTGAATTCAAAGAAATGACAAAAGTCAACTCAAAGAAATGACAAAAGTCAACTCTAAGAAATGACAAAAGTGAACTTAAAGAAATGTCACAAGTTCACTGTCATAAATGAACTAAAGAAATGTCATAAGTGATTGAGTGTGACCCTTATTGAGTGTGACCCTTTGGGGCAGATTATAGAGTGCATGGACAGTCTGTGCTGCTGTCAAGTTAATTCTGATACACATGTGTAATGTTTATGTGTGTTATACACATGTGTAATGTTTATGTGTGTTGTGTGTATACAATATTCACGGATATAGTTTATCAAGTTAATTCTGATACACATGTGTAATGTTTATGTGTGTTGTGTGTATACAATAAACACGGATATAGTTTCTCCCCTTGACTGCCTCTTCCTAAAGCCTAGTTTGTTTTAATTGTGTGTTCATTAACACATTCACTTGGAAAAATTGTATCTGCTCCTGGTCTCCCCCCTCCCTCCGCAATCCACACACACACACACGCCCTACTTACCTTGGTGTAGCTTTTTATTCCTGGCCTTCACTGGTATCAGGGCTGCCAACTTGTATAATTTATATCCAGATCTAGATATTTAAAATACCTTAGATACAAGAAAACGTTACGTACAGGACAGCGCAAATGTGATTACCCATGCCGTTGATGAGAGTTGCAGTTTTGTGTTTTGATTCATGTATACTAAAATTATCCTTTAAAGAGTGGCACCAAGATTTAATAAAGTGATGAAAGAACAAAGCCCTGCACAATCTGAGCCGCAGATCTGCATTTAGATTTACCTCTATTAACAGCAACATTTGGCCACTAGTGTCATATTCTAAAAAAAAAAAACATTTTTTTTCTCAGAAATATGTACGATGTTAGATATACAATGTTGATTATTTGCTATATTTGTATAGGTCTATTCCCCCCCCCCCCCCACACTGTATCTGTATCCAGGAAATAAAGTTGGCAGCCCAGGCTGGTGGTATGCGGACTAACTAATGGGCGTCCCACAATTTGGTTGAGTTATTTATGAATGGCATAAACACTAAATACCTTTGAATCAGAATTGTTACATTGTTTTGAATTGTGAGAATGACGTGGAAGTTTTGATCTCAGGACTGTTCACACGATGTAAAGTTGGGTGTTTATAGTTACTGTGAACTGTATCTCTGTGAAACATGTAACATGTGTACATGCTGTTTCCACGAAATAGATAACGTTTAGATATGTATGTCATGAAAAGCTGTGAATGAATTTTTAAAACCAACTATTACTGTCGGTGACACCAGGGGCGGAATAAGTTGTGGGGGATGCGTAAGAAAAATTTGGGACCTCAAAATAGAGACATGGAAAATCCTAAAACTCAGCAATTTGTGAATGCATTTTGTTTGTCTGTCAGAAAGAAAACAACATGCGCTAATATAGAATAATGGTCAAGATTAATTTAAATACCATAGAAGAATATTGATTTTAAAAAAATGTAATTCGTGATTTACAGTTGGTAATATCTCAAGCAAAAATATTACTACACAATCTTTAAAAAAATATGTTACTTCTACGTAATAAAAAGAACCGCGTATTAAGTAGAGCTGCTTTACGATTAAAAATAATCAAAATATATGCATAATTAGACATTTTCTTTTATTTGCTTTCAGACAAGTTCATCGTTATATTCTATCAAAACATGAACACAATAAACAAGCTAGTTTAATTTATATTTAATTTTTTTAACAGATGTATTAATCATTAGCATACACGTCTATTGACCTATTTAATCAAGACCAGTTTGATTGACTTATATCAATCAATTCAACGGATGCAATTAATTTTTCTCAACAACAATGTCAAACATGTGTCTTTTACTTGAGTGTAGGTTCCAAACATATGACACCTGTCCCCTCCCCTCCACCCCTGTCATATTTTGCTACACTTCACCCCCATGTAGGTCTGGCTTACACTACCCTACCCGCCCCTACCATCCTAAAAAATGTACATGTAGGCCTACAAGTAAATACTTGCCTCCGAGTCATAAGAATGTCAAAGAATACGGAACACTTTTTGGGTCATTTATTAGTTATGTAATTGTTCTTATTGTTGATTATTATGTTTTTGTTGCTTCTCAGAGTTTTGTGCGGCTTCCTTTAAATTGATTTTATTCTTTTATTTTATCGACTATTGTACGGTTAATTATAGAATTTTGATAGTGTAACTCTACATTAATTTTTTTTAATCCTAACTTTGAGATAATGAGCTTCCGAACATATTTATTAATTGTATTTTTTCAGGGTTAGAAAACGAAAAAAAAAATGACTATGTCACGCAGCTGTTATAAGTAGGGTTCGAAAATTACGCGTAAGATTGGCGCGCGTAATTTACGCGTAAATTACACGCGTAATTTACGCGTAAGTTACGCCAAAATTACATTACGCGTACCATTAATGCCCAATTACTTGAAAATTTATGTTCCTTTTGTTGCTCACGCTCACTGATTGCTAGTAGGTGATTTTTAATAATGTTTCCAAAGGTTTTTACTGGTAATTTACCGGTCATACTCATTTGCCCCGTCGTCCGCATGGGCCACGTATTTCGTCGTGTACTGACTGCATCAGCGGCGGCCATCTTTGGCTGAGTAATACCGTCTAATACGGTCGACGCTGGACGGGTGCAATGCGCCGCGAAATACGGCCGCCGCGGGTGCCGAACTCAGCAAAAGACGGCACACGCGACCAACGCTGGTGCAATCCGCAGCGAAATACAGACGACGTGGGTGCAATACGCAGCGTAATACGGCCGACGCGATGGACGGAAGCACTATACACAGTAAAATGTTTTTTATACGTTTCATGACATTTGGAACATATATAGATAATCAAGGCCGTACCCGGGGGGGGGGGGCTATAGCCCCTTTAGGCCCCCCCCCCCCGAAAAAAAATGTTATTGCTGATAGTAACTCATAATAAATTGTCAAATATTTGCCTTTAAAAACTTGGAACACCCCCCCCCCCCCGAAAAAGAAAATCCTGGGTACGGTACTGTAGATAATGTTTAAAAACACTTTTTTTTTGGATTTTTTTATTTTATAACCTCTCCGTTTGGCTTGCGGCCGCTTGCCATACAGCTTATGGCGGCATTGTGTACTTAATTGAAAATTGTTATGATTTTGTCTTATTTTTAACCAGACTTTGACTTCCTTATTGAAAATATTTATTTTATTATGTTTACAGAAACGATTAAAACAAACAATATACTGTGCGGTTTACGCTGTTTTACCAAACGAATACTCCCGGTTTAGGCTTGTGGCCGGATGTAGATAGTACTCCTAATCACTGTAATTAATTAATCGCCATTGTTAACACAACGAATTGCGACAGAAACAATTAAAAATGGCCGTCAAATATGCATTTTTAAATTACCGTAATTTACGCGTAATTTTCCAAAATTACGTTACCGTAATTTACGGTAACTTACGCGTAACGTTACGCGACTTCGAACCCTAGTTATAAGTAGGTGTTAACATTGGAGTTTCCTCACTTTCTTTTGTGGTTGTTCTGATTAGTGATCAATTGAATTACTTGGTTATTCACTGATTTTTTGTTTTTGTTTTGTTTAAACTCCGATGTAAAAGCAATTAACGCATTAAGGAGTTGCTTTAAACATTTTAAACGCATAATTTTTTATGTTCTATTTCGCATTCATGAGGATTATTTATCAGCCTTAGAATTTAGTTTCTATTAAAATGTTAATTGCCATTTAAATTCAATCTGGGGAGAGTACTTCTGTTAAGCTCTTAATCCTATCAGCCGTCCACGTTCAATGTCCTCCGGTCTCGGGAGGAGGGGGGGACTGGGAGCGCCGTTAGAGCCACCTCTGTGTGACACTGCTTGATGTAATACAATTCATTGATCGTGGGTGAACCCCGTTACGTTACGTACTCTCCGGGGCCCTGTGTAATGAATAGGTAAAATGGGTTGACCCATATCTTTGGCCCTGTGTAATGTAGAGGTAATAATGGGTTGACCCATATCTTGTGTCCTGTGTAATGTACAGGTTAAATGGGTTGACCCATATCTTTGGCCCTGTGTAATGTAGAGGTTAAATGAGTTGACCCATGTCTTGGGCCCAGTGTAATGTATAGGTATAATGGGTTGACCCATATCTTGGGCCCAGTGTAATGTATAGGTATAATGGGTTGACCCATATCTTGTGTCCTGTGTAATGTACAGGTTAAATGGGTTGACCCATGTCTTGGGCCCTGTGTAATGTATAGGTATAATGGGTTGACCCATATCTTTGGCCCTGTGTAATGTAGAGGTTAAATGGGTTGACCCATATCTTTGGCCCTGTGTAATGTATAGGTATAATGGGTTGACCCATATCTTGGGCCCTGTGTAATGTAGAGGTAATAATGGGTTGACCCATATCTTTGGCCCAGTGTAATGTATAGGTATAATGGGTTGACCCATATCTTTGGCCCTGTGTAATGTACAGGTTAAATGGGTTGACCCATATCTTGGGCCCAGTGTAATGTATAGGTATAATGGGTTGCCCCATATCTTGTGTCCTGTGTAATGTATAGGTATAATGGGTTGACCCATATCTTGGGCCCAGTGTAATGTATAGGTATAATGGGTTGACCCATATCTTGTGTCCTGTGTAATGTAGAGGTTAAATGGGTTGACCCATATCTTTGGCCCTGTGTAATGTAGAGGTTAAATGGAGTTGACCCATATCTTGGGCCCAGTGTAATGTATAGGTATAATGGGTTGACCCATATCTTGGGCCCTGTGTAATGTACAGGTTAAATGGGTTGACCCATATCTTGGGCCCAGTGTAATGTATAGGTATAATGGGTTGCCCCATATCTTGTGTCCTGTGTAATGTATAGGTATAATGGGTTGACCCATATCTTGGGCCCAGTGTAATGTATAGGTATAATGGGTTGACCCATATCTTGTGTCCTGTGTAATGTAGAGGTTAAATGGGTTGACCCATATCTTTGGCCCTGTGTAATGTAGAGGTTAAATGGAGTTGACCCATATCTTGGGCCCAGTGTAATGTATAGGTATAATGGGTTGACCCATATCTTGGGCCCAGTGTAATGTATAGGTATAATGGGTTGACCCATATCTTGGGCCCAGTGTAATGTATAGGTATAATGGGTTGACCCATATCTTGTGTCCAGTGTAATGTATAGGTATAATGGGTTGACCCATATCTTTGGCCCTGTGTAATGTATAGGTATAATGGGTTGACCCTTATCTTGTGTCCTGTGTAATGTACAGGTTAAATGGGTTGACCCATATCTTTGGCCCTGTGTAATGTAGAGGTTAAATGGGTTGACCCATATCTTGGGCCCAGTGTAATGTATAGGTATAATGGGTTGACCCATATCTTTGGCTCTGTGTAATGTATAGGTATAATGGGTTGACCCATATCTTGGGCCCTGTGTAATGTATAGGTATAATGGGTTGACCCATATCTTGTGTCCTGTGTAATGTATAGGTATAATGGGTTGACCCATGTCTTGGGCCCTGTGTAATGTATAGGTATAATGGGTTGACCCATATCTTTGGCCCTGTGTAATGTAGAGGTTAAATGGGTTGACCCATATCTTGGGCCCAAAGTAATGTATAGGTATAATGGGTTGACCCATATCTTGTGTCCTGTGTAATGTAGAGGTTAAATGGGTTGACCCATATCTTTGGCCCTGTGTAATGTAGAGGTTAAATGGGTTGACCCATATCTTTGGCCCTGTGTAATGTATAGGTATAATGGGTTGACCCATATCTTGGGCCCTGTGTAATGTATAGGTATAATGGGTTGACCCATATCTTGTGTCCTGTGTAATGTATAGGTACAATGGGTTGACCCATATGTTGTGTCCTGTGTAATGTAGAGATTAAATGGGTTGACCCATATCTTTGGCCCTGTGTAATGTAGAGGTTAAATGGGTTGACCCATATCTTGGGCCCAGTGTAATGTATAGGTATAATGGGTTGACCCATATCTTTGGCCCTGTGTAATGTATAGGTATAATGGGTTGACCCATATCTTTGGCCCTGTGTAATGTACAGGTTAAATGGGTTGACCCATATCTTGGGCCCAGTGTAATGTATAGGTATAATGGGTTGACCCATATCTTGTGTCCTGTGTAATGTACAGGTTAAATGGGTTGACCCATATCTTTGGCCCTGTGTAATGTAGAGGTTAAATGGGTTGACCCATATCTTGGGCCCAGTGTAATGTACAGGTTAAATGGGTTGACCCATATCTTGGGCCCTGTGTAATGTATAGGTATAATGGGTTGACCCATATCTTGTGTCCTGTGTAATGTATAGGTATAATGGGTTGACCCATGTCTTGGGCCCTGTGTAATGTATAGGTATAATGGGTTGACCCATATCTTTGGCCCTGTGTAATGTATAGGTATAATGGGTTGACCCATATCTTGGGCCCAAAGTAATGTAGAGGTATAATGGGTTGACCCATATCTTGTGTCCTGTGTAATGTATAGGTATAATGGGTTGACCCATATCTTTGGCCCTGTGTAATGTAGAGGTTAAATGGGTTGACCCATATCTTTGGCCCTGTGTAATGTATAGGTATAATGGGTTGACCCATATCTTGGGCCCTGTGTAATGTATAGGTATAATGGGTTGACCCATATCTTGTGTCCTGTGTAATGTATAGGTATAATGGGTTGACCCATATCTTGTGTCCTGTGTAATGTAGAGATTAAATGGGTTGACCCATATCTTTGGCCCTGTGTAATGTAGAGGTAATAATGGGTTGACCCATATCTTGTGTCCTGTGTAATGTACAGGTTAAATGGGTTGACCCATATCTTTGGCCCTGTGTAATGTAGAGGTTAAATGAGTTGACCCATGTCTTGGGCCCAGTGTAATGTATAGGTATAATGGGTTGACCCATATCTTGGGCCCAGTGTAATGTATAGGTATAATGGGTTGACCCATATCTTGGGCCCAGTGTAATGTATAGGTATAATGGGTTGACCCATATCTTGGGCCCAGTGTAATGTATAGGTATAATGGGTTGACCCATATCTTTGGCCCTGTGTAATGTATAGGTATAATGGGTTGACCCATATCTTTGGCCCAGTGTAATGTATAGGTATAATGGGTTGACCCATATCTTTGGCCCTGTGTAATGTATAGGTATAATGGGTTGACCCTTATCTTGTGTCCTGTGTAATGTACAGGTTAAATGGGTTGACCCATATCTTTGGCCCAGTGTAATGTACAGGTTAAATGGGTTGACCCATATCTTGGGCCCTGTGTAATGTATAGGTATAATGGGTTGACCCATATCTTGTGTCCTGTGTAATGTATAGGTATAATGGGTTGACCCATATCTTGTGTCCTGTGTAATGTAGAGGTTAAATGGGTTGACCCATATCTTTGGCCCTGTGTAATGTAGAGGTTAAATGGAGTTGACCCATATCTTGGGCCCAGTGTAATGTATAGGTATAATGGGTTGACCCATATCTTGGGCCCAGTGTAATGTATAGGTATAATGGGTTGACCCATATCTTGGGCCCAGTGTAATGTATAGGTATAATGGGTTGACCCATATCTTGGGCCCAGTGTAATGTATAGGTATAATGGGTTGACCCATATCTTGGGCCCTGTGTAATGTATAGGTATAATGGGTTGACCCATATCTTGTGTCCTGTGTAATGTATAGGTATAATGGGTTGACCCATGTCTTGGGCCCTGTGTAATGTATAGGTATAATGGGTTGACCCATATCTTTGGCCCTGTGTAATGTAGAGGTTAAATGGGTTGACCCATATCTTGGGCCCAAAGTAATGTATAGGTATAATGGGTTGACCCATATCTTGTGTCCTGTGTAATGTAGAGGTTAAATGGGTTGACCCATATCTTTGGCCCTGTGTAATGTAGAGGTTAAATGGGTTGACCCATATCTTTGGCCCTGTGTAATGTATAGGTATAATGGGTTGACCCATATCTTGGGCCCTGTGTAATGTATAGGTATAATGGGTTGACCCATATCTTGTGTCCTGTGTAATGTATAGGTACAATGGGTTGACCCATATGTTGTGTCCTGTGTAATGTAGAGATTAAATGGGTTGACCCATATCTTTGGCCCTGTGTAATGTAGAGGTTAAATGGGTTGACCCATATCTTGGGCCCAGTGTAATGTATAGGTATAATGGGTTGACCCATATCTTTGGCCCAGTGTAATGTATAGGTATAATGGGTTGACCCATATCTTTGGCCCTGTGTAATGTACAGGTTAAATGGGTTGACCCATATCTTGGGCCCAGTGTAATGTATAGGTATAATGGGTTGACCCATATCTTGTGTCCTGTGTAATGTACAGGTTAAATGGGTTGACCCATATCTTTGGCCCTGTGTAATGTAGAGGTTAAATGGGTTGACCCATATCTTGGGCCCAGTGTAATGTACAGGTTAAATGGGTTGACCCATATCTTGGGCCCTGTGTAATGTATAGGTATAATGGGTTGACCCATATCTTGTGTCCTGTGTAATGTATAGGTATAATGGGTTGACCCATGTCTTGGGCCCTGTGTAATGTATAGGTATAATGGGTTGACCCATATCTTTGGCCCTGTGTAATGTATAGGTATAATGGGTTGACCCATATCTTGGGCCCAAAGTAATGTAGAGGTATAATGGGTTGACCCATATCTTGTGTCCTGTGTAATGTATAGGTATAATGGGTTGACCCATATCTTTGGCCCTGTGTAATGTAGAGGTTAAATGGGTTGACCCATATCTTTGGCCCTGTGTAATGTATAGGTATAATGGGTTGACCCATATCTTGGGCCCTGTGTAATGTATAGGTATAATGGGTTGACCCATATCTTGTGTCCTGTGTAATGTATAGGTATAATGGGTTGACCCATATCTTGTGTCCTGTGTAATGTAGAGATTAAATGGGTTGACCCATATCTTTGGCCCTGTGTAATGTAGAGGTAATAATGGGTTGACCCATATCTTGTGTCCTGTGTAATGTACAGGTTAAATGGGTTGACCCATATCTTTGGCCCTGTGTAATGTAGAGGTTAAATGAGTTGACCCATGTCTTGGGCCCTGTGTAATGTATAGGTATAATGGGTTGACCCATATCTTGGGCCCTGTGTAATGTATAGGTATAATGGGTTGACCCATATCTTGTGTCCTGTGTAATGTATAGGTATAATGGGTTGACCCATGTCTTGGGCCCTGTGTAATGTATAGGTATAATGGGTTGACCCATATCTTTGGCCCTGTGTAATGTAGAGGTTAAATGGGTTGACCCATATCTTGGGCCCAAAGTAATGTATAGGTATAATGGGGTTGACCCATATCTTGTGTCCTGTGTAATGTAGAGGTTAAATGGGTTGACCCATATCTTTGGCCCTGTGTAATGTAGAGGTTAAATGGGTTGACCCATATCTTTGGCCCTGTGTAATGTATAGGTATAATGGGTTGACCCATATCTTGGGCCCTGTGTAATGTATAGGTATAATGGGTTGACCCATATCTTGTGTCCTGTGTAATGTATAGGTACAATGGGTTGACCCATATCTTGTGTCCTGTGTAATGTAGAGATTAAATGGGTTGACCCATATCTTTGGCCCTGTGTAATGTAGAGGTTAAATGGGTTGACCCATATCTTGGGCCCAGTGTAATGTATAGGTATAATGGGTTGACCCATATCTTTGGCCCAGTGTAATGTATAGGTATAATGGGTTGACCCATATCTTTGGCCCTGTGTAATGTACAGGTTAAATGGGTTGACCCATATCTTGGGCCCAGTGTAATGTATAGGTATAATGGGTTGACCCATATCTTGTGTCCTGTGTAATGTACAGGTTAAATGGGTTGACCCATATCTTTGGCCCTGTGTAATGTAGAGGTTAAATGGGTTGACCCATATCTTGGGCCCAGTGTAATGTACAGGTTAAATGGGTTGACCCATATCTTGGGCCCTGTGTAATGTATAGGTATAATGGGTTGACCCATATCTTGTGTCCTGTGTAATGTATAGGTATAATGGGTTGACCCATGTCTTGGGCCCTGTGTAATGTATAGGTACAGGTTAAATGGGTTGACCCATATCTTTGGCCCTGTGTAATGTAGAGGTTAAATGAGTTGACCCATGTCTTGGGCCCAGTGTAATGTATAGGTATAATGGGTTGACCCATATCTTGGGCCCAGTGTAATGTATAGGTATAATGGGTTGACCCATATCTTGGGCCCAGTGTAATGTATAGGTATAATGGGTTGACCCATATCTTGGGCCCAGTGTAATGTATAGGTATAATGGGTTGACCCATATCTTTGGCCCTGTGTAATGTATAGGTATAATGGGTTGACCCATATCTTTGGCCCAGTGTAATGTATAGGTATAATGGGTTGACCCATATCTTTGGCCCTGTGTAATGTACAGGTTAAATGGGTTGACCCATATCTTGGGCCCAGTGTAATGTATAGGTATAATGGGTTGACCCATATCTTGTGTCCTGTGTAATGTACAGGTTAAATGGGTTGACCCATATCTTTGGCCCTGTGTAATGTAGAGATTAAATGGGTTGACCCATATCTTGGGCCCAGTGTAATGTACAGGTTAAATGGGTTGACCCATATCTTGGGCCCTGTGTAATGTATAGGTATAATGGGTTGACCCATATCTTGTGTCCTGTGTAATGTATAGGTATAATGGGTTGACCCATGTCTTGGGCCCTGTGTAATGTATAGGTATAATGGGTTGACCCATATCTTTGGCCCTGTGTAATGTAGAGGTTAAATGGGTTGACCCATATCTTGGGCCCAAAGTAATGTATAGGTATAATGGGTTGACCCATATCTTGTGTCCTGTGTAATGTAGAGGTTAAATGGGTTGACCCATATCTTTGGCCCTGTGTAATGTAGAGGTTAAATGGGTTGACCCATATCTTTGGCCCTGTGTAATGTATAGGTATAATGGGTTGACCCATATCTTGGGCCCTGTGTAATGTATAGGTATAATGGGTTGACCCATATCTTGTGTCCTGTGTAATGTATAGGTATAATGGGTTGACCCATATCTTGTGTCCTGTGTAATGTAGAGATTAAATGGGTTGACCCATATCTTTGGCCCTGTGTAATGTAGAGGTAATAATGGGTTGACCCATATCTTGTGTCCTGTGTAATGTACAGGTTAAATGGGTTGACCCATATCTTTGGCCCTGTGTAATGTAGAGGTTAAATGAGTTGACCCATGTCTTGGGCCCTGTGTAATGTATAGGTATAATGGGTTGACCCATATCTTGGGCCCTGTGTAATGTATAGGTATAATGGGTTGACCCATATCTTGTGTCCTGTGTAATGTATAGGTATAATGGGTTGACCCATGTCTTGGGCCCTGTGTAATGTATAGGTATAATGGGTTGACCCATATCTTTGGCCCTGTGTAATGTAGAGGTTAAATGGGTTGACCCATATCTTGGGCCCAAAGTAATGTATAGGTATAATGGGTTGACCCATATCTTGTGTCCTGTGTAATGTAGAGGTTAAATGGGTTGACCCATATCTTTGGCCCTGTGTAATGTAGAGGTTAAATGGGTTGACCCATATCTTTGGCCCTGTGTAATGTATAGGTATAATGGGTTGACCCATATCTTGGGCCCTGTGTAATGTATAGGTATAATGGGTTGACCCATATCTTGTGTCCTGTGTAATGTATAGGTACAATGGGTTGACCCATATCTTGTGTCCTGTGTAATGTAGAGATTAAATGGGTTGACCCATATCTTTGGCCCTGTGTAATGTAGAGGTTAAATGGGTTGACCCATATCTTGGGCCCAGTGTAATGTATAGGTATAATGGGTTGACCCATATCTTTGGCCCAGTGTAATGTATAGGTATAATGGGTTGACCCATATCTTTGGCCCTGTGTAATGTACAGGTTAAATGGGTTGACCCATATCTTGGGCCCAGTGTAATGTATAGGTATAATGGGTTGACCCATATCTTGTGTCCTGTGTAATGTACAGGTTAAATGGGTTGACCCATATCTTTGGCCCTGTGTAATGTAGAGGTTAAATGGGTTGACCCATATCTTGGGCCCAGTGTAATGTACAGGTTAAATGGGTTGACCCATATCTTGGGCCCTGTGTAATGTATAGGTATAATGGGTTGACCCATATCTTGTGTCCTGTGTAATGTATAGGTATAATGGGTTGACCCATGTCTTGGGCCCTGTGTAATGTATAGGTATAATGGGTTGACCCATATCTTTGGCCCTGTGTAATGTAGAGGTTAAATGGGTTGACCCATATCTTGGGCCCAAAGTAATGTAGAGGTATAATGGGTTGACCCATATCTTGTGTCCTGTGTAATGTAGAGGTTAAATGGGTTGACCCATATCTTTGGCCCTGTGTAATGTAGAGGTTAAATGGGTTGACCCATATCTTTGGCCCTGTGTAATGTATAGGTATAATGGGTTGACCCATATCTTGGGCCCTGTGTAATGTATAGGTATAATGGGTTGACCCATATCTTGTGTCCTGTGTAATGTATAGGTATAATGGGTTGACCCATATCTTGTGTCCTGTGTAATGTAGAGATTAAATGGGTTGACCCATATCTTTGGCCCTGTGTAATGTAGAGGTAATAATGGGTTGACCCATATCTTGTGTCCTGTGTAATGTACAGGTTAAATGGGTTGACCCATATCTTTGGCCCTGTGTAATGTAGAGGTTAAATGAGTTGACCCATGTCTTGGGCCCAGTGTAATGTATAGGTATAATGGGTTGACCCATATCTTGGGCCCAGTGTAATGTATAGGTATAATGGGTTGACCCATATCTTGGGCCCAGTGTAATGTATAGGTATAATGGGTTGACCCATATCTTGGGCCCAGTGTAATGTATAGGTATAATGGGTTGACCCATATCTTTGGCCCTGTGTAATGTATAGGTATAATGGGTTGACCCTTATCTTGTGTCCTGTGTAATGTACAGGTTAAATGGGTTGACCCATATCTTTGGCCCAGTGTAATGTACAGGTTAAATGGGTTGACCCATATCTTGGGCCCTGTGTAATGTATAGGTATAATGGGTTGACCCATATCTTGTGTCCTGTGTAATGTATAGGTATAATGGGTTGACCCATGTCTTGGGCCCTGTGTAATGTATAGGTATAATGGGTTGACCCATATCTTTGGCCCTGTGTAATGTAGAGGTTAAATGGGTTGACCCATATCTTTGGCCCTGTGTAATGTATAGGTATAATGGGTTGACCCATATCTTGGGCCCTGTGTAATGTAGAGGTAATAATGGGTTGACCCATATCTTTGGCCCAGTGTAATGTATAGGTATAATGGGTTGACCCATATCTTTGGCCCTGTGTAATGTACAGGTTAAATGGGTTGACCCATATCTTGGGCCCAGTGTAATGTATAGGTATAATGGGTTGACCCATATCTTGTGTCCTGTGTAATGTACAGGTTAAATGGGTTGACCCATATCTTGGGCCCAGTGTAATGTACAGGTTAAATGGGTTGACCCATATCTTGGGCCCTGTGTAATGTATAGGTATAATGGGTTGACCCATATCTTGTGTCCTGTGTAATGTATAGGTATAATGGGTTGACCCATGTCTTGGGCCCTGTGTAATGTATAGGTATAATGGGTTGACCCATATCTTTGGCCCTGTGTAATGTAGAGGTTAAATGGGTTGACCCATATCTTTGGCCCTGTGTAATGTATAGGTATAATGGGTTGACCCATATCTTGGGCCCTGTGTAATGTAGAGGTAATAATGGGTTGACCCATATCTTTGGCCCAGTGTAATGTATAGGTATAATGGGTTGACCCATATCTTTGGCCCTGTGTAATGTACAGGTTAAATGGGTTGACCCATATCTTGGGCCCAGTGTAATGTATAGGTATAATGGGTTGACCCATATCTTGTGTCCTGTCTAATGTACAGGTTAAATGGGTTGACCCATATCTTTGGCCCTGTGTAATGTAGAGGTTAAATGGGTTGACCCATATCTTGGGCCCAGTGTAATGTACAGGTTAAATGGGTTGACCCATATCTTGGGCCCTGTGTAATGTATAGGTATAATGGGTTGACCCATATCTTGTGTCCTGTGTAATGTATAGGTATAATGGGTTGACCCATGTCTTGGGCCCTGTGTAATGTATAGGTATAATGGGTTGACCCATATCTTTGGCCCTGTGTAATGTAGAGGTTAAATGGGTTGACCCATATCTTGGGCCCAAAGTAATGTATAGGTATAATGGGTTGACCCATATCTTGTGTCCTGTGTAATGTAGAGGTTAAATGGGTTGACCCATATCTTTGGCCCTGTGTAATGTAGAGGTTAAATGGGTTGACCCATATCTTTGGCCCTGTGTAATGTATAGGTATAATGGGTTGACCCATATCTTGGGCCCTGTGTAATGTATAGGTATAATGGGTTGACCCATATCTTGTGTCCTGTGTAATGTATAGGTATAATGGGTTGACCCATATCTTGTGTTCTGTGTAATGTAGAGATTAAATGGGTTGACCCATATCTTTGGCCCTGTGTAATGTAGAGGTAATAATGGGTTGACCCATATCTTGTGTCCTGTGTAATGTACAGGTTAAATGGGTTGACCCATATCTTTGGCCCTGTGTAATGTAGAGGTTAAATGAGTTGACCCATGTCTTGGGCCCTGTGTAATGTAGAGGTTAAATGGGTTGACCCATATCTTGTGTCCTGTGTAATGTACAGGTTAAATGGGTTGACCCATATCTTTGGCCCTGTGTAATGTATAGGTATAATGGGTTGCCCCATATCTTGTGTCCTGTGTAATGTATAGGTATAATGGGTTGACCCATATCTTGGGCCCAGTGTAATGTATAGGTATAATGGGTTGACCCATATCTTGTGTCCTGTGTAATGTAGAGGTTAAATGGGTTGACCCATATCTTTGGCCCTGTGTAATGTAGAGGTTAAATGGAGTTGACCCATATCTTGGGCCCAGTGTAATGTATAGGTATAATGGGTTGACCCATATCTTGGGCCCAGTGTAATGTATAGGTATAATGGGTTGACCCATATCTTGGGCCCAGTGTAATGTATAGGTATAATGGGTTGACCCATATCTTGGGCCCAGTGTAATGTATAGGTATAATGGGTTGACCCATATCTTTGGCCCTGTGTAATGTATAGGTATAATGGGTTGACCCATATCTTTGGCCCTGTGTAATGTAGAGGTTAAATGGGTTGACCCATATCTTTGGCCCTGTGTAATGTAGAGGTTAAATGGGTTGACCCATATCTTTGGCCCTGTGTAATGTATAGGTATAATGGGTTGACCCATATCTTGGGCCCAGTGTAATGTATAGGTATAATGGGTTGACCCATATCTTGTGTCCTGTGTAATGTACAGGTTAAATGGGTTGACCCATATCTTTGGCCCTGTGTAATGTAGAGGTTAAATGGGTTGACCCATATCTTGGGCCCAGTGTAATGTACAGGTTAAATAGGTTGACCCATATCTTGGGCCCTGTGTAATGTATAGGTATAATGGGTTGACCCATATCTTGTGTCCTGTGTAATGTATAGGTATAATGGGTTGACCCATGTCTTGGGCCCTGTGTAATGTATAGGTATAATGGGTTGACCCATATCTTTGGCCCTGTGTAATGTAGAGGTTAAATGGGTTGACCCACATCTTGGGCCCAAAGTAATGTATAGGTATAATGGGTTGACCCATATCTTGTGTCCTGTGTAATGTAGAGGTTAAATGGGTTGACCCATATCTTTGGCCCTGTGTAATGTAGAGGTTAAATGGGTTGACCCATATCTTTGGCCCTGTGTAATGTATAGGTATAATGGGTTGACCCATATCTTGGGCCCTGTGTAATGTATAGGTATAATGGGTTGACCCATATCTTGTGTCCTGTGTAATGTATAGGTACAATGGGTTGACCCATATCTTGTGTCCTGTGTAATGTAGAGATTAAATGGGTTGACCCATATCTTTGGCCCTGTGTAATGTAGAGGTTAAATGGGTTGACCCATATCTTGGGCCCAGTGTAATGTATAGGTATAATGGGTTGACCCATATCTTTGGCCCAGTGTAATGTATAGGTATAATGGGTTGACCCATATCTTTGGCCCTGTGTAATGTACAGGTTAAATGGGTTGACCCATATCTTGGGCCCAGTGTAATGTATAGGTATAATGGGTTGACCCATATCTTGTGTCCTGTGTAATGTACAGGTTAAATGGGTTGACCTATATCTTTGGCCCTGTGTAATGTAGAGGTTAAATGGGTTGACTCATATCTTGGGCCCAGTGTAATGTACAGGTTAAATGGGTTGACCCATATCTTTGGCCCTGTGTAATGTAGAGGTTAAATGGGTTGACCCATATCTTGGGCCCTGTGTAATGTACAGGTTAAATGGGTTGACACATATCTTTGGCCCTGTGTAATGTATAGGTATAATGGGTTGACCCATATCTTGCTTCCTGCACATTGCCGTGTGGGCCAGTGGGTCGACCTGACTGGCCTGTTATCGTTTGTATGTTGTAATGGCGTTTTGTAGACAGGTTGGACAAACACAAACTTAAAGTTCTCTCCCGGTGGTCGTCTATGGGGTGTGAACTTATTTCATGGTCACGGATGGCGGTGACCCGATAGGCTTGTTACAGGAGGTGGGTTCGAATCTCGCCGACCTATGCTTAAAGAAGTTCAGGCCTCTCCCACTTGTGGTGTGACCAAGAGATTACATCTCGTCTGTAGGGTGAACTAAATAGATCATATAATCTTACATCAAAGGTGTGTGTGTGTGGGGGGGGGTGCATTTTAACTGTCACAGCTGATTTCATTTTTAATCCTATCATCGCTAAGTTGGTTTGTTTTCACTCGATTATTGATCTGCTACGTACTGTTGTTACAGAGGCCCGAATGACATAAATATAAACTTATATCCCTCACAGCTTATTGTTACAACTCACAGCCTTTCAGTGTCGATTGTTATTTAAGTTGGGTCTAAACAATCTGTTTACATAGAAAGAACACTTGGCCCTAATGAGAAATTTTTCTTCAATTTAGTGTCTTTTATCAAGTAGATTTAACTGCATGTTGTCTTTGATTCCAATAACGATTCTCTTCACCACACCCTTTTATATTTTGAAATGGTTTCCATCTATTCTGACCACCAACCATCTATTCTGACCACTAATCGTCTATTCTGACCACCAATCGTCCACTAATCGTCTATTCTGATCACCAACCGTCTATTCTGACCACCAATCGTCTCTTCTGACCACTAATCGTCTCTTCTGACCACTAATCGTCTATTCTGACCAGCAACCGTCTATTCTGACCACCAACCGTCTCTTCTGACCACTAATCGTCTATTCTGACCACCAATCAATACATTTCAATTTATTTTTTTCTCTTCCATCGCCACAGTTCGTCGTTTACTGGAGACCAAAGTCAGCCCTGACGTCACCAACGAGGACGGCCTTACATCCTTGCACCAGGTCAGTTTATACTTTTTTTTTTAATAAGACAAACGCCCGGTGACCGCCATCTCAGCCCAGGGTTGATTTGTAAAGTCCATTGTTGACACTGGGGCTAGAGTCGCTTGCTTACGGAGACTTTAGATGTGGTGTCACTCTGGGGACGTGATGTAATGTTGTCCATGGTCAGGTCCACAAACATACAAGATCAAGGCTGTAATGCATCCTAGTCTTGGGGTTAACTTTACAGGGAGGCATTATTATTTTGTTAATGTTGTAAGGGGGCAGGCATAATAGTGTCAGGGGTGAGAACTCTCATACATAGACTTTTGTAGGTCAGGGAAAGAGAGAGGGGGGATTATTACATAACTTTTACTTGTTTCCTCATTTTATTTATAATAGAGAAATGTAAGGCTTAGTCAGTTGGAACATTTTTATCATTAATTTCTTAGTCTCTCAATCTGTGTATGTGTGTGTGTGTAAACTAGTAGTTTACTTAGTTGATTGGGTTGACTATCTGATCGGTGTTAAATAAATGAACCTCAATAAGTCAAATGTAAATGGATATACCAAGTTTCTTATAGTCTTCTCTGCAGTGTTTATGATTGGGCATATTATGTCAGCTGTTTATTTTTAACAATGTACAGGGGACTGGGTGACATTATTTGCTGATACACAGACAGACTGGTGGTATATGTATCTCAGTGTTTTATATCAGACCATGAGACACAAATAGACAGGCTGGTGGTATCTGTATCTCAGTGTTTTATATCAGACCATGAGACACAAATAGACAGGCTGGTGGTATCTGTATCTCAGTGTTTTATATCAGACCATGAGACACAAATAGACAGGCTGGTGGTATCTGTATCTCAGTGTTTCATATCAGACCATGAGACATACTGGGTGGCATTATTTTCTAATACACAAATATAATTAAATAAGAAATAAGTTAAGTGGGTGGGTCAGACTAGTATGGCTTAAAACACTTCATACATCAGACCATATATTGTCAGCCAAATATAAATGTTGACAAATGATACACATTGTATCAATATTTTTTTCTTTTGTAGTTTGTTATATATGGTTATTATAAGAAGGAAAAAAATACCTTATGGAAATAATTATATATAGAGAAAGAGAGGGAACCATATGATTGGTTGTGAAATTGTGCTAAGCCATTGGTTCCCCAATCCAATGTTTGCTACCTCACAAGTTTGCTACAAGATGGCTGTTCAAACTATTGCGATTTAGTATCAGAAATATGTGTTTTTGTTTTATATTGAACCATTAGAATGGAGCCTTTTAAGAATCAGCGGTCTTATGCTATTTACAAAAATAGTCTTGACTCTTCAAAAGTTAGGTAACCACTAAATTTTGCAATAATTGAAAAAATAATTATCTCAAGATAAATAAAATGTCATTAGACAGATGGATTAAAATATATTATTGCCTAACAGTGACTACTGTGTTGTACTTTCATTTTAATCATGTGGATTTACCAGCTGTCAGCCTACCTCATCAAGATAATGTATCTGCATTCTGTCCACATAAGCCACATGTTTAATGTTTGACTGACTGCCTGCAGCTCAGAGTTGGCAGTCAGATAATTTAATATTTATCTTCTCATTAGTACATAAACACTAGTTACATTTAAATATGTTATTTTATATTACTATAGGACAGTGCTCTGGTGCAAATAGGCACTCCATTAAAGAAAAGAGATAACATTATTTCAGGATAAATAGTTATGTCTTCTCCTTGAACTAGATTTCTAACCAGAGAGAAATGGATCATAAAAATATAGTTTACTCTTATTTAATAATGTGATGGAATAAAATATTTCAATGTAGTATAAAAAAAATATTTTATAAAAAACGTTTTTCTTGTGTGCTAAAAAACAGAAAATAATTTCTGAATAAATGGGTCACACAGTAATAGACTTTGTAAGAGCTTCTGATTTTTATAAAAACGAAAAACCTACATTGGTGTGTTGCAGGTTATGGACGTAAACCCCAGCCACTCCAGCCACCTACATTGCTGCAGGCTATGAATGTAAACCCCAGCCACTCAAGCCACCTACATTGGTGTGCTGCAGGCTATGGATGTAAACCCCAGCCACTCAAGCCACCTACATTGGTGTGCTGCAGGCTATGAATGTAAACCCCAGCCATTCAAGCCACCTACATTGGTGTGCTGCAGGCTATGAATGTAAACCCCAGCCACTCAAGCCACCTACATTGGTGTGCTGCAGGCTATGGATGTAAACCCAAGCCACTTCAGCCACCTACATTGGTGTGCTGCAGGCTATGGATGTAAACCCCAGCCACTCAAGCCACCTACATTGGTGTGCTGCAGGCTATGGATGTAAACCCCAGCCACTCAAGCCACCTACATTGGTGTGCTGCAGGCTATGGATGTAAACCCCAGCCACTCAAGCCACCTACATTGGTGTGCTGCAGGCTATGGATGTAAACCCAAGCCACTCCAGCCACCTACATTGGTGTGCTGCAGGCTATGGATGTAAACCCCAGCCACTCAAGCCACCTACATTAGTGTGCTGCAGGCTATGGATGTAAACCCCAGCCACTCAAGCCACCTACATTGGTGTGCTGCAGGCTATGGATGTAAACCCCAGCCACTCAAGCCACCTACATTGGTGTGCTGCAGGCTATGGATGTAAACCCCAGCCACTCCAGCCACCTACATTGGTGTGCTGCAGGTTATGGATGTAAACCCCAGCCACTCCAGCCACCTACATTGGTGTGCTGCAGGCTATGGATGTAAACCCAAGCCACTCCAGCCACCTACATTGGTGTGCTGCAGGCTATGGATGTAAACCCCAGCCACTTAAGCCACCTACATTGGTGTGCTGCAGGCTATGGATGTAAACCCCAGCCACTCAAGCCACCTACATTGGTGTGCTGCAGGTTATGGATGTAAACCCCAGCCACTCCAGCCACCTACATTGATGTGCTGCAGGCTATGGATGTAAACCCAAGCCACTCCAGCCACCTACATTGGTGTGCTGCAGGCTATGGATGTAAACCCCAGCCACTCAAGCCACCTACATTGGTGTGCTGCAGGCTATGGATGTAAACCCAAGCCACTCCAGCCACCTACATTAGTGTGCTGCAGGCTATGGATGTAAACCCAAGCCATTCCAGCCACCTATGTCCTCTGCGGTTTCTCCATGTTATTATGGTCTGGGCTATGTTGAGGATGTATAAAGAATACTGTAAAACTGTCCCTACAGTGGTTCGTAAGGATACAAAATTAAAACATTTCATACTTCAAGGACTCATAAGTACCAGCAGTACAGTAAATAATAAAAATGGCTGGGTTCTATTACATTCAAACAAGATGAAGGCATGAAACATTTACCTTCAATTCTTTCTGTATGTAGATCAACTGTCTACTTGTACTTTTAATTGATCTTAAATAACCTTCATCACAGTTGAATTAGCAGACATCATTAGTTGTCAACATAGGTGAACTGGTATCATAGCCAGCATGTAGTCTTATTATGGAAGAACCACCACAGTTCATGCATGAAGTGTTTTTAGTTCATTGATTTATCTCATATTTGAGAAAATAAAATCTTCAGAAAACATACATACTATTTTCAAGTTCCCAAAAGTTATAAAGTACTTGATGCAACCACTCCAGCTGATAAGTAAATGTTTCTAACTGTATAATTGTATATAGTTTTTGTTTCTCTAAAATGTTATATTCCTGAAAAATACTTGTAGACTACAAGTTTAATTTATAATGTAACATCCCTTTCAGAGAATGTAAATCTAATATTATGTGATTTATTCCCCCCCCCTTACATGTTAACTTGCTATATTGTGAAGCAGCTGAGTTCAATTTGATGCTAATTAACTTCATGTCATATTAGGTCTGTTGAGTTCACATTTTTGGATATATATAATCATGACAGAATTATTAATGCCTTTAAAAGTTTCATAGCCTATACTTACTGTTGTCTGTGTCATCTCCTAACTATAATTTTTTTAAAAATCTTAATGCTCATCTTTTGTTTTTTATTTTAGTGTTGTATAGATGACAATGAAGAAATGTTGAAACTTTTATTGGAATATGGAGCCAACGTAAATGCCTGTGATAGTGAAATGTGGACACCTCTCCATGCAGCGGCTACTTGTGGTCACGTGAATTTGTGTAGACATTTGATAGAGAGGTAAACATTATCATGTCTAGACATTTAAAGTTATGTAAGTTTATCAGGGCTTCATATTATTATATATATATTGCATATAATATTGATTCTGTAGTCAAATGTCTAGACATTTAAAAAAAAGGTCAACATTATCATAGCTGCCTAGCTCTTTAACAATTGTACTATATACAAATGAGGAAATGTATAAACCTTGAAACATTTAATGCTGATGTCACTGATGATTGACCTTCAATGTTGACACTAGATTGGCACCCCCCGCTATTGTTTCTTTCCCCCAGGGGAGCTGAATTGCTAGCAGTGAACGCTGATGGAAATATGCCATATGACATCTGTGAAGATGAAATTACATTAGACTATATAGAGTCAGAGATGGCTAAAAGAGGTAAGGGCTTTGTTACTATATTTTAACTGTTTAATTTCATTTAAGACTTGTTTAAGACTAGCTCTCATTTTTTAAAATTATTTTTCATCATTTTATTAAACAGGCTTATACACAACCTTCTCTTATCTGCTTGAGACATTTGTATCATATTTCTTTTTATTAATTGAGGCAGTTTAAAATTTTTAGGCTGTGAAGGCCTTGTGAAAAAAAAATAGTGTCACTTTATGAAAATTTAAATTGTTGCTGATGTGTAATTATTACAATAAAGGTGTTCTGTGTTTTAATAGGCTTACATGTCTATACATTTGTATATGGTGTGGTAGAAAACTGTTTAAGGGCAAATGTGAATTAGAAAAAATATTGATAATGTTTTTTTAAACCATGTTTATATCTTTGCTGAATTAATTATAACATCACAATTGTCAGGCATTACACAAGAACAGATTGACAATACAAGGTTGACCACTGAGAGACAGATGTTGAATGACCTTAAAGACTTGTCTGCATCAGGTGGAGATTTAGAGCTAAAGGATGTAACGGGTGCATCTATGGTATGTCCTCATTAAAACAGCAACAAACAAAAAATTGGTTTATCTCATTCAGACAATATCCTATGTTTATTTTCTATGCTGCATGTTTCTGTATTTACAGCTTCATGTAGCAGCAGCTAATGGATATGTTGAAGTTGTGGATTTTTTGCTAGATCATCACGTCAGCGTTGACGCTAGAGACAATGATTCCTGGCAGCCAATACATGCAGCTGCTTACTGGGGCCAAGTAGGTTTTTTGTTGATTGTATTTTTTTTTTCAAACTTTAAAAAGTGTTAGAAGACAATGCCTGGTGATTTGATTTTATGTCACTTTAAATATTTATATCTACTTTTTTTTTTTGATACTGCCTGGGGATTTGATTTTATTTCACTTTAAATATTTATATTTACTTTTTTTTTTTGATACTGCCTGGGGATTTTATTTCACTTTAAATATTTATATTTACTTTTTTTTTAATCTCTAGCTGGATATATTAGAGTTATTGGTTCAAAATGGAGCTGATTTAGATTCTAAAACTAAAAATGGTGAAACACCATTTGGTAAGATTTTTTTTTTACCCATAGCATTAAACATGATGTGACTACAAGTATAAATATCATCTTGATTATACATCTTTAGACATGCCTCATTTGTTACCTGTCGATTATCACACCATTTATTGCCATTTTTTTTTCCATTAATATTTGATCATTAGTTTTTAAGCCAATGTGTCATCTCTTTCAGATTTGAGTGAAGACCCAGATATGAAACAGAGGATACTGGATCTGAAGGATGAAATAGAAACTAATAAAGCCAGCAGGCTCCGACCAGGCTCATCCAGAAGACACAAGCACAATTCAAGAACGTAAGTTGTCTGGAATGTTTTTTTACATTGTTCAGTGTAATGGTGTTATCCCAAACATTGCCATATTCTGTTTTCATTGTACCTAGTTTTAACCATATTTTAAAAGTTTCAAACTATATTGGGTTTAAAACAACATAGTGAGAAGAGTTTCTCAGGATGTAGCACATTTCAATAAAAAAAAACACTTTTCTTAAAAGTTAAATTTAAAAAATGACATATATGGTTGACATTTTTCCTGCATTATTTATTTTAGAAACTTACAAAACATAAAGCTAAAGCTCTTCTAACTGTATAGAAAACACATATCATTTCTAACCAACAATATTTCAGCTAAGTTACTAAATAAAAGTTTCTTCTTTCTAAAAAAAAATTGATAAAATACTTTTGATGTTAACTCTTCCGTGACCTATGGTTTTTTGCCTTTTTTTTAACTATCAATGGGTTGCTCTGTTAAATGAAGTTTTTGTTCATTTAAAACTTTTTAAAATACCCATTATTATATATCAACTCATTCAGAAATGCACAAACATTAAAACTGTGCCATTTTTGTTGACATATCTCTTAAATAAAAAAAAATTTTGCATTTAAAAAAAAAAAAAAATTTTTTTTTTACAATTTACAAACAAACATCAAACACCAAGAATGAAAAAAAAATTCTTTTTGAGATATACTGTAAATTTTATTCTTATATGAAACCTCAGTCAAAATTACATATTACAACACAAAATTCAATGAAATCTATCAATAAATAAAATAGTTATGACATTTTATATAAAACACACACACACACTAATTTTATGAGCCGAAATTATCAGATAACCAAAACAAACAAAAACAAATTAACTTAAATTGAATAAAATGCCACATATTATATATTAGTGAGAGCAGAAATGCAGAATGTTTTATCATCTATTAGATTACTTTAACAACTTTTATTATAATGATTTTATAATATGTAAAATGTAGAAAAAAAGATGGTGTTAAATTTTATTCACAATTAAAAAAACAGGTAGAAATAATTTTTTTTATAATTTTTTTTGTAATTCTTATGATTATATTAAATCTACATTAAAAATACACAATGTACTAAGGATTCATAAATATTTATCCACAAATATAATTAAAAAATCATTTTCAGTAAACAAGATTTTTTTTTCCTGAAATTAAGTGAAAGACATTTTAATATTGTGCTCATTTCTTCAACATGTATCAGCTAAAACCCAAATTTTCATCCCCTATTTAGTTGGCTTATCTATAATGTATTGTCTAAAACTATATTTACCAATGCAGATTATTTTATCTATAGTAAGATTTTCATAAGGCAGGCAGTACACTTTATTCTAAAAAAATTAATGGATATTTTACCTTGGCTTGCCAATCAGTGTGTTGTTCAGTCTCAAAATTTTATATTTTTAAAATCCATGAATTAGTTTGAATCTGAGCTTAGATATAAATGATCACGTCCATAGAATAGCACAACGGTGGAGAAATATGAATGTGTGGAGAAATATGAATGTTAAATTGGTGTTAGAATAATACTCATGCACAAAACAAAAAGTATGTAAAGCTCATTGGGTGTCACTTAGTCCAGTACTCCTACAGGGAACTTTTCAGGTCTTCCTCATGTTTTGCATTGCTGTTTGTATAGTTCCCAATTTGTACCATAACTCCAGAAGAACACAACTTGATAAAAGCTCCTGCAGAAAAGTAAAAACAATGTAAATTTTTAGTGGAATTTTTTTTCATAAATGTAAAAGTACAATACAGTTTGTAATACATGATTTCTAACTCCATACATGTAATAATCAAAATTCTGATGATATAAAACTTAACAAATTAGTAAAAAGTAACACTTTTCTTCCTTAGTAAAGAATACATATACACCAATGAATTTGATATTATTAGTAGGCTATTTTATTTATAAATGGTTGTTACCTGGCATAAGAAATTTAAGATAACATTGTCTTGTTTCTTGTCATTCATCATCGAAAAGATGAAGGCCTGGTGCCCTAGCTGTAAGTGTCAAATCGCTTTGAGAGGTCCATCATCACTAATTCGATAGTCATATATGTTTGTTCCCTAAAGTTAAGGATAAGACAAAATATTTATATAAATATACTGCATAATAATAGAATTACATTTATATAGACTATCAGGTTTAAAATAAAAAAATATAGTTAACACAATTATAAGTTTATATCTTTTTTAAATTACATGACAGAATATTCCATAATTTTCTTTATAAGCATTTTCATTTATTTAGTCAAAAATTAAAATCAGCTGATAACATAAACAATGCTTTATTTTGATATTATTAGCAGGCTATTTTATTTATGAATGATTGTTACCTGGCATAAGAAATTCAAGATAACATTGTCTTATTTCTTGTCATTCATCATTGAAAAGATGAAGGCCTGGTCCCCTTGCTGGAAATGTCGAATCGCTTTGAGAGGTCCATCATCACTAAATGTCATAGTCATATATGTTTGTTCCCTAAAGTTAAGGATAAGACAAAATATTTATATAAATATACTGCATAATAATAGAAGTACATTTATTTATATAGACTATCAGGTTTAAAAAAATTTAGTTAACACCATTACAAATTTATATCTCTTTTTAAATTACATGACAGAATATTCCATAATTTTCTTTATAAAGGATTCATTTATTTAGCCAAAAATTAAAATCAGCTGATAACATAAACAATGCTTTAGCACGTGTTATTATTTATTGATTCATTACAGAAAATTATAAAATTTTAAAGAAAAATCAGATTTATTTAACATAGAAATGAATACTTTAACTAATAATACCCAGGAAAATAGAAAACAAAATATTTTTCATTTAAAAAAATAAAAATTATTAGCATAAAATAAGAAAACATCATACTTACATTCTTAGATTAGCATTCAGTGGAGAAACTAATGCAATATCTTCAAGATATGATGAATAAAGGCTACCATCTGACTCCCATTCATGAGAACTTTACTAGGGGAATAGTTTGAACTAAAATCCGAGTCGTCTGAAGCCGTTTTATTATTTAAAAAGAGACAGAAGTGTGCCGACAGATACACGCTGTAAACGAACCAGCCAAAATGGCGACTGTCGTGTCGGCACAAAAGGTTTTTTTTCTCGTGTAATATTTTAAATTTCAAAATTTATTTTTTTTATTGTTCATTTTTATTTTAACTAATTTTATTATCGCTCTTTAAAATAAAAAAAAATATATAACAATATTTTGAAAGAAAATATTAATTTTTTGGGTTCAAAGGGGGGTCATTCTCATCCGTAAATAAATCAGGAAATTACTATGTTCGGACGCCGAAGACTTAAACTTAATCTGACAATGTAAGTTTTATGTATCAGAAACTAACCTTGATCACCTCCTTTTTGATTTAGATTGTAGAAATCTACATTGAATAATGTTTTGATGAATTAACAAGCTTAAAACTAAACCTTGATAGTGCTTTTTTTGTGTCTAAATTGATAGATAAAATACAAGATAACATTTTTGCTTTGGAAATAATAATTCACCTTATGAGTGAACATAACATTTCAATATTACATGCCAGTAGGTCTTACTTAAGCTTGGCAACCTGTCACTAGTTTCAGTTAGTTAGAGTTGGTCTCCATAATTGTTAGAGTTGCCTGGTTGGTCTCCATAATTTTATGGTTTTGCAGTGTTGTTTTTTTTCCTTGTATATTTCTAGAGAACTAGTTGACAATAGTGTTAAATAGATTCTATTGTGTTCTGGTTAAGTCTTTATTCAATGAACGGGATACACTGTGGTTTGGAGTAGACTCATCAGCTATAGAAACCGTCAGATATTATGCAAATATATTAAACTCTTTTACATTTACTCTTACATTCCTATAATTGCAGCTGGGCCTATCACTTCTGTTTACATCAGAGATGACGGTCTTTTGGTGTTCAATTAAAAAAAACTATTATTAAAATTTAATACTGGTGTGGAGTGGACACTGCTGACACCCAAGTAAAAAAAAAGAAAATGAATAGCAAGAGTATAAATTAAACAAGTGAAGTTTTATAACATTAAAGCTCCAGGCAATATGTCTGCTTTTTTTTATTAAAGCTCTTGTGACTTTGTACTAAATTTCTTGTACTTGACATTTTGACATTTCACCAGCACATATTATGGGTTTGTTTGTTTTTTTAGGGAAAAAATATGAAAATATAAATGTGAAAACATTCTGTAAATGTATTACAACATGTTTGAGGCCTAAATAATTTTAAATTGTTACCTGCTTTCTTAGCGAAATTTGAATATGTATTAATTTAACTGATTCATTTTCTGTTTACTTTGTTTCTCAAGTTGAGACTACAAAGTGCATTAAATTAGTGAACCAAGTTTCTACTGAACTTGCATTCACAGGAAACAAATTATAATAAAATAAATAATTTTTTATTGGTAAATTGCTGTTGTAAATTTTTTTTTTCAAAGATGTAGCTATGTCAAACTGTTTTAAATGTCAGGATGATCTCATTAGTTGGTTTTTTAAATTCAACAACAAAATATTCTTTCTTGAGGAGAACAAATTGAAAACTTTCTAACTTATGATACTTTTAAGTTACTAGAGCAAATGTTGTTATTGTAAAAAAAAAAAAAAACTATTCTTTCAATCAAATATATAATTCATAAATAAATCTATTGAGATTTCTCATAATAAATTTGACCAAATTTACCATTTTTTTTCTTTCAGTTGCCTCAAACATGTTGAATTATATACTAATCTCTTTCTACCCAAATTTTCATAAATTTTACAATGGCTATGTAATAAGGGTCAGGTCCACTCATCTGCTGAAGAGAATTAATTTTGTTTCTTCGCTAGCATTTGTCTAATAGCTCACCTCTAATCATATTTTGAATTTTTCCTGTCTTCACTCAACTGTGATGAACTACGTACAATGAATAATTTACTAAAATTGTGTGCACTTTTTGTAATCAGGAATAATCACACTGTGCTTCCCAGAGAATAATTTGATAGTTGAGTGCATTGTGTTTGCTTAATTATTATTATTTGCTGTGCTCATGAATTGCCATGTAAAGACTATTGATGGTCAAAGATATCTATACATACCCAAGAATATTATTTGAAATCATATGTATTGAATGTCTTCACAAGTGAGAGTAAAATAAAAATTATGCATTGCGTACTTCTGTTAAAATGGTACATACAATAAAATGGTTTAAAGAAAAGTTTTTTTAGGATAAAGCTTATTAAATGAAGTTGTTTAGTAACTCTATCTGCCCAGACTTACATTGTTGCTTGGTTGGCTTGGTGAAATCATTTCTTCCTTAGCATGTTATGTTTTTTTTTAAAGCTGTAAATCATTTTTTTTTTTTCAGCCTACTACCATTTTAATGTTAACACTTAGCTAGTATTTGGAAAAAAAACAAATTAATAATAGTCATATACTTCATGGATTCACAGATATATATTTTAATTAATAATTTTTTTCTTTGCTTCACAGTATATATTTTAATTTTAGTTTAGTATAAAAAAAATTGTCTTTTAGTCATCCCACTGTGAGTCTGTATTTTGTATTCTTATGATTAATAAACTCAAGTTCTGTTGACACCTCCCTACCACTATACATGTCGGTATGTTGTGTTGTTGTGTTTAAGGCTCAGTCCAGGATGATTGTGTGTTGTTCTGAATGACTAGGAAACAAAAAAAATGTGAATGCTCCTCCTGACGGTCCTGTTTCTCTTTCAGCTCCAGTGCACACCATCATCACCACCACCAAGATTCAGTGTATAGTTCCAATACATCTCTCAACTCCAAACCTAGCGGCAGGTTGGACACGTCCCTTGTCACTTATCAAAACCAAATTAATCTTATAATAATCTAATTACGTATTAGGTCTCTTACCATAATAATTATTCTAATTATTCTTTGAAGTCAGTATATATTTGACATAGTTGTTATAATTCAATATACATTTTTACTCATCACAAGTAAACAAATTGTAATCATTTAAAAAGAAACTAAAGTAAATATTATTAGAAACAGAATAATCTCATGGCCTTATATGTATAACTTTTGGCTAATATATACTGCATATAATATGGTGGATGTTGGCATTAGCTTTTATTACCAGTAAAGTTCAAATGTAACGTATGGTGTAAAACTATAATTTTATTAAAGCTTTTGATGGCATTAATAGCTATGAATTAAAAGAAAATTAATTAGGACTTCATGAAAAATGCTTTCCATTAAAAAAAGTATAACAAAAATTGTATAATGCCAATACTATCATTTGCCATGTTGTGTTCCATTAATCTAATAAATATCTTCAGGTATAGTAGCTTGCTAGTAAGAAAGTCTGAATTTGAATCTTTCTTCAGGACAGAAGACATTGCAGAGTTTTAATTGTTGTATTTTTACAGCAGTTCTTTTAAAAAGATTTGCCTGGTTGATAAATAAATATGGACGTTTGTTCAATGTACTTAGTATAAGAATGATGTGAAATATAGATTTTAAAAAACATTTTTGGAAGTAGCTCATCTGGTACTTAACATAATAGATAAATTGCTTTGATATATCGTATTATCCAATTCTAAAAAAAAACTTTTTTAGTACACTTGTGAGATAAAAAAGTAGCATTGATAAAAAAAGTAGCATTGATCAAAAAGTAGCATTGATAAAAAAAATACACATTTTATTTTGCTTTTCATTAGTTTCTAGATGTTTAATACTCCTGTGTTTTTCTAAATATTCATTGTTAAATAAATGCTTACTAAACCTACCCTCCTTCTCATATTCTAAGGTAAAAGTGCAAAATTTTTAATTAAATAATTGTCATTGCATGTCTGTTGGCACATCTTGTAAAAATCAATTAAAAAAATTAATAATATAATCTTAATAAACAAATCTGGTCTTATCTAACATTTGCATTATTTGAAATTTATCATTTAAAAAAATAAAATTCATTAATAGAATTTTTGTTTCAAATTATTCGCTAATTATTATACTACACATATGAAATTGACTTCCCAGTTGTATGATTTTCTATTCTAACTTTATTATCATGCATGCAAAATCACACTTAATTTGTATCCATATATTTTGATTGAATAATCTTGCCACCCATTACAAGCATGCAGCTTTATATATATGTGGATCAGAACAGTAACCTTAAAAATATTTGGCGTTGTGTTGGCAGAGTTTTTGTGTCCTCACAGGATTGTTCTGTTACAATTAAATTTAATGTGTTTGAAGTGAATATCAGCAGTCTGTAAACCATTTAAATTATGACTCAGCAGAAACATTTTTTTTACTTGGCTGTTTTAATTTATTTGGCCATGGGCTGTCATGTCTCATACAGTATTCATCTTTATGTATTACAAACCACAGTGTCAGACCCAGTTTCAGGAATTTCAGGAATGATTACCACTTATCTATATATTCTCTTTACATTTTTAGTATCTATCAGTCTGGTTGCCTTATTTGCTGAAGAAGAAAAAATGATACAGCTTGAGTATAAATAGTTCATTCTTAATGTGAAGAAGTTTCTGCAAAGGGAATAAAAAAATCTTAATGAAAAAAAATCCTATAAAAAATTATCTAATTACTATTACAATTCATATTGTACTTAGAATGCAGTTTTTTTAAATGTAGCTACCACTAAACACTTCATGTAAAATAAGTTCAGTTCGTGATACAGAATTTAACATAAAGCAAAGTTACAGAACAGTTTCATTTAAGTCGAGTAATATAGGTTTACTAAGTTCTGTCTTAACTTTTAAGGCCTTTGACTATATTTTATAATCTTGTTTTATTTATATTTCTTTTGGGCTATTTTTTTTTTTTTTCAATTCTTGTATGCAATATGTGTATACATTTTTGTTCTATCATTTTAAACTTTTTTATTACTAACTTTCACATTAAAAATATTTTATTAGTTTTTATATGTTAAGCCCTTTTTGACAACTTTTTATAAACTCTAGATACAAATAAAAACTGTCTACAATTCTTGTTCTAAAATCTTTGACGGTATATATTAAATTTAATAAACTTTTAAGTTTGTCGAATACCTAACCTAAAAAGTTGTGGTCCATTTATAAAGTTTTACTAAATGAAAAAAATAGCTGTCATTCAGGGAAAATTAAAACTTTAAAAAGAACATACCTCTTTGCATAAAGATACTTTAGCAAATGATAATTTATGTTTGTTCCAGTCAACATTGATAGTTTATGTTTGTTCCAGTCAACATTGATAGTTTATGTTTGTTCCAGTCAACATTGATAGTTTATGTTTGTTCCAGTCAACATTGATAGTTTATGTTTGTTCCAGTCAATAATGATAGTTTATGTTTGTTCCTGTCAACATTGATAGTTTATGTTTGTTCCAGTCAACATTGATAGTTTATGTTTGTTCCAGTCAACATTGATAGTTTATGTTTGTTCCTGTCAACATTGATAGTTTATGTTTGTTCCAGTCAACATTGATAGTTTATGTTTGTTCCAGCCAATAATGATAGTTTATGTTTGTTCCAGTCAATAATGATAGTTTGTGTTTGTTCCAGTCAATAATGATAGTTATGTTTGTTACAGCCAATAATGATTGTTTATGTTTGTTCCAGTCAATAATGATAGTTTATGTTTGTTCCAGTCAATAATGATAGTTTATGTGTTGTTCCAGTCAATAATGATAGTTTATGTTTGTTACAGCCAATAATGATTGTTTATGTTTGTTCCAGTCAATAATGATAGTTTATGTTTGTTCCAGTCAATAATGATAGTTTATGTTTGTTACAGCCAATAATGATAGTTTATGTTTGTTCCAGTCAATAATGATAGTTTATGTTTGTTCCAGTCAATAATGATAGTTTATGTTTGTTCCAGTCAATAATGATAGTTTATGTTTGTTACAGCCAATAATGATAGTTTATGTTTGTTCCAGTCAATAATGATAGTTTATGTTTGTTCCAGTCAATAATGATAGTTTATGTTTGTTCCAGTCAATAATGATAGTTTATTTCCCTATAAATATCCTGTGAGGTTTGGAATTAATCTTTTAATCTGAATTGAATCTAAATCTGTTACTTGTTCACATCAATGTGATTAGCATTTAATTTATAATACTTCATAAATTTTTTATAGGAATACATATGAGTTCAGCTCATAATTAATTTTCTTCAGTGCTAATCATTTTTCAAAGTCTCCCACTAATTGCATTTGACAATGATAAATTATTCTATTTTACACCAGTGCATATATTACGTAAAAATTAATAACAAATTTGTTGTTGAATGATTAATATTCTTTTAGAGTTTTTTAACTTGTATAGACTGTTATACTCTGTGCACAACTTTGATTGAAGACAAAAAAAAATTATTTCCATTTCAGTGCTTCCATGAGACGAAGCTCTCTGCGAGGAGAAAAAGGCAGTTTGTTTAAGAAGGAAGCTCAAGAAGAGGCTTTACACTTTGGGCTGCGGATGATGCAGGATGAAGAAGAGTTGCCAGTATGTAGTTAACCTTTTTTTCCCCACATGAGTTACAAATACATGTATAACCTTTTCTAGATAGTAACTAAATAAGATCAGTATATTTTATTTAATTTAACTACGTTAGTTCAACACATAATACAGTTTATCATTTTGAAAAAAACAAATTAAAAAAAGTATAACAATAAAGTATCAAAAACAATATTCATTAGCCCTGCTGCTTATCTGAATTTTCAGTTTTAATTCGCACAGCTTTTTCTTTTCTGTTTTAGAAAACTTTTATTTCCACTTAAAACTTGAATTTTAAGATTAGGAATGGTTATATTTAGACACTTTTTTTTTTAACATGCATACATTTTAGAGGTGTGTTTTTTTTCCAGCCACATAATTCAATAAAAGTGTTTAAAAATGAATCTTTTACATAAGGATTTAATCACCACTTCAATGATTTACTCTTCAACCCCCAGGTTGTGACTGAAGAAGCTCCTCCAACATCTAACATAGATGACGTGACATTGTCCTTTGATGATCATGACAATAAGGTGCCTACATCGAAGCCTTCCCCGGCACCTCGCAACAGATCTGAAATAAATTCACATAATGCTAACAATGCCAACCGCACATCCATCAATAAACTTCCTGGCGGCAACACCAACAACACGTCACCTGGAACTGTACAGAAGGGCACTAGGTCACCGTCTTTAAACGACCATAAGAGAGAGACTGAGAAAGATTCACCAAGGGATGCCTTGGAGGCTCACCTTCAGAGCATGTTCCTAGAAAGTGTTCCAAAAAGCCAGGGCAGGCAGCCCCAGCTTCATTTTTACCCACCCCCTATGATGGAAAAAGCCAAAAATGGACTCAACAATAACAATAATGCTGCGGTACTCAGTGTAGGTCATCAGCCAGCCAACTCGCCCCAGTCAAGCTTCAGAGAAGGACAGATGCACAGATTCGTGGCCCCAACGAATGCCCCCATAGTTGGAGGAGAGGAAGATGAGAAGCACAAGTGCTGCATCATCTTGTGATACCCAGGGTATATATTTTCTCTGCACACGTGCCGGTTAATAGAATAAGTCGACAATTTTACAGCCAATACCACTATAGTTGTTTTAGGCTGAAGTATGAAATAAGCAATATTGCTGAAAATACTTTTTCAATCAAAGGATGAGAAACTGTATAATCTTGTGTCTATGTTCATCATTTAGCAATTTAAGTAAGAAGAAAAAAAAAGGAAATAATACACTGAAACAAGCAAAAAAACTTTGTGCTGGTAATTGTTAATGTTGATTTGTTAATAAATATGTACATAAAAACTGAAAAAAATAAAAAAAAAAAAGCTTCATGATGAAGAAAATTATTTTATTTATATCTATTTATATATGTCTTTGTATATCTGTATTACTGTCATTTAGATCAAATGTGTACATATTATTCTTTTTTTAATTTTAGTTAAAAATATGATTTGGATAGTATTTTGTTATTGTGGAGACATTTCAATCTATATACAGTCTTATTTCTGTATGAGACTACAGGCATGGTGGTGCTCTAGTATTGCTGTCGTCAGCTCTCTGTCCTGAGATTATGAAATATTTTTACTTTCACACAAAAAAAGTGAATTAAAAAAAAAAAAAATGCTTTGATTATTTTTTTTCTACACCAGGTGTGCACGACCTAGGGCCACACGGCCACAGAGGAGAGGCCAATGGCCGTGTACAATATAATTTTTAGTTTATATTTCTTTATAAATATGTTGATATAAATCAGTATGGGGGCCATATTTAAAGCAAATGGCTCAGTGTGTTAAAGAATAAAATAAACATTTAGTAAGATTACAATTGAAAATCTACACCATAGAGAATGCTTCCAGGTGGGGGGGGGGGTATTTAAAAGCATAGAGAAATCGTCCATGGCTTGTTCACCTTTAATCATATTTAACAGTTCACATGTACTTAATATAATTCAAGCCCTCATTTTTTTTTTATATAATCAATAAGACCATCACTTTTCATGTTAAGCCAAACAAAATTTGTTTATGGAGGAATATATATTCACCTCAGTCTAATCTTTATCAATAAATCTCTCATTGTATTGAGTATCATTAGAACATGCCTTACATCACCATATTGAATCAGTTGCAGCTTAATTGCACATATTGTTATATTGTGATATGAAAAAGCCAGCTTGTTTCATGATTGACACCATACAGACAAATTGTTTGGAAAGAAATCATCCAGGGATGAAGTAGATATTCCTGCGCATTTGATTGTTTCCCTTTTATTTGAAGAAATGTTTCTCCTTTTTTTTTGTATCATTTGCTTGAAACGATATATTTTTATTTTATTGGATTTGTTTTTAGCATGTCAATGATATGTTTGAATATAGGGTACCGTAATGTAGACTATGGTTACAACTAAACTATTCAGGTCATGCTTGCTCTCCTCCTGTTCTGGCCTGTGCTCTCCTCCCCTGATCTTGTTTACATCATAGACGCTGACATTTAATTTATATTAGTTCATTTAAGAAAATCTCCATCCATCCTACCCTTCTGTCAGGTTTAAAGAATCCGTTAAGGCCCACTATTCAGAAAGTTTGCCTACCCTACACTATTAGATTTATTTATTATGCATGCTGTTTAAATTTCAAAGGTGTACATTTCTCTTACCTATATATTAGTTATGTATTTATTTTGGACAGGTATAATTTATTTTCCAAAGGGAGATGGGGAAAATCTCCATGAGTTATCGTTCATGTGCTGGCTATGAATTATTCTGTACTAATGCTTTAAGAATATCTTGAATAGTAGATCTGGGAAAAACAACTACATTGTACTTTGAAGAAATGGAGTTGTAAAAAGAACAGGCTTCTGTTTAGATCCAGTTCTTTTTAAAAATAAGGAATGATTATTTCTATGACTGATGTAAATAAGGATGGTTCAGTTAAAATGTTTATTGAGGCTCACAATGGGCATTCCTATTTATTTCTTTTTTTTTCAGCAGTTTCAATGTAATCAAAAACTATTCATATTTACCTACAAAACCAGATTCTAAAATCATCATTTTTTTTTATTATTGTTTTTTTTTTTTTTTGCAATTAAGTGTTGATGTTTGTCATTTTTTTTTCCATTTATTTAGCTTATAGAACTGATATTATCATCTTTGACTTTTACTAAATATCCTTTTGTATTTCTATACAAGCTAAAAACATGAGATGTTGACGTACATTAATTGAAATTATCAACTAAATTATCAAATAGTAAACGGCTGGGCATAATTTATTGTATTTTAAAATGCTAATCAGACTATCGATGTTCTTCATGTTTTCATAATTTTTTTTACTGAACAGATTCAGCTCATTGTGCAACCAGTCTTTCTTATGTTTTTTGAGAGATCTTCAAAATATTTTCTCAATCATTATTTTCAGTGCCAGTCTTATCAGTGTTCTGCAATGATTTTATTCCCATGTGTCTAAAATAAAACTTAACCTATCACTAAGAAAAATGTTGTTGTTTTTTGTAGCTTTACCAGTAGAGAATGGCAAGACTGTGTTTAACTCATGAAAAACACTGATTTGTAGATTCAGTTGTAATTTTTTTTTTCATTACAAATGTTTTGTGGTTTAATATATGCTAGAAGTATTTAAAAATGATGATCGCATGAATCTATTCACAAAAATATTTTTAAAAATGTACTAAAGATTTGCTTTTAACAAGTTAAGATGAATGCAGTGTTATTTGATAAATTATTATTTTTTTATGATTGTAATTTCATCTTTTGTTCATCCTTTGTAGTGTTAATAGACAAAGTTAGAAAGTTGTGGACAGGATTTTTATGATTGCTCACATTTGTTTGAAGGTTATTTTATCAGTCCACATTATGCTGTTGGGAATTCTATAATAATGGGCTATTTTTTCCCTTTTTTTTTTGCTAGCAGAGGACATAAACTACAATGTCGGTACAAGTATAAAGGCCTGAATTGTGCCCACAACACTAGGTGTGTTCATCTCTTGCACTCAAATTCACTTTTACGCACTTTGATATTTACACATTTTTATGTCATACACATTTTTTTTAATTAGTTACATATGAAAATAATTGGCTTTTGAATTCTATAGTGCAATGTCTATTGTTTGATGATGTGCTGCACACTGGATCTGAAAAGACCTTAACACTCAGCTCATATTTATTGTATTTATGATACAATAGAGAGAGATTACTGGGACCTGAATTACATTCAAAGTGATGGATCTAATGAAGTTCTCATTCATTACTGAATAAAAAGACTTTTGTTGATAAATCTTGGCTCAGCAGTGAATGATTGTTGTGCCTTGTAGAATATACTTAACCAAGGGTAACATAACTTGATTTTCTCTACTGCATTGTATTTCAAATTTTAAACAAAAATGCTTGATAAACTGTTATTCCAGTATTGTATTGTTTGACATTATTTTGATGCAAATAAGAATAATTCTTTGTAATTCTTCATCCAAGTAAGAAATTTCCTTTTCAGAAAGGTCTTTAATGCAGACTGTGTAATAACTTTTGTGTTTGAAGAAAGGGAATTTAAAATTGAGCTAAAATTTTCTATATTCCTTAAAGAAAGTTATGGACCATTACTTACATTCCAAATATTGTTTTATTTTAACATATTTTTCATATAGATCTCTGATACAGTTTTCTATGTCATAATGTGTTGTTGTTATTTTTTCGGAACTTTTGTTGACAGATGAATAAAAGTTACAGTTTGTACAGAATTATATGCACTTTTTTATATTGTAATATCTAATGACTCCATGGCCACAAATAAAGCAAAACTATATGTATAAATATACACAATTGTGTGATTCTTTATTTGTTTAACAAATGTCTACTTTGAATGCTAGAATATAATCACTGCTAAAAAATTATACTTTGTATAAAGAATGTATTATTTTGTGGCATTCATAAATATGTATAGTTGTTTTCAAAAGTTTAAATATGTACAGATTTATTTAAATACAAAGAAACTTATTAAAATGTATTTATAAAGTAAACTTCTGAAGCCTCTATGTCAGTGTTGGCGAACCTTTTTTGGGGCCGCGTGCCCAAAATTCAACCAAAAACCACTTATACATATAGCAAAGGGCCACTCCAATTAAAAATTAAAGGAAGTGATATTTAAGTCACGTGCTGACTGATGAGGCTCTCAAACCCCACTGTGGCACGTGTGCCATAGGTTCGCCACCACCGCTCTATGTGCTTGACTTGGATGAGGTGACAACATCTTTGACAACTTGGGCAGCTCCTACACCAGACCCCCATCCTAGGGTGATGCCATGACCACCATGACCATAGTTGTGGAGGACCTGTGTGTAAAATGTAAACATTTAGTGGCCATAGTTGTGTAGGACCTGTGTGTAAAATGTAAACATTTAGTGACCATAGTTGTGTAGGACCTGTGTAAAATATAAACATCTAGTGACCACAGTTGTGTAGGACCTGTGTAAAATATAAACATTTAGTGACCATAGTTGTGTAGGACCTGTGTAAAATGTAAACATTTAGTGACCACAGTTGTGTAGGACCTGTGTAAATTAAAAACATATTTAGTGACCATACTTGTGTAGGACCTGTGTGTAAAATGTAAACATTTAGTGACCACAGTTGTGTAGGACCTGTGTAAATTATAAACATTTAGTGATCAATGCATATAAAACATTTAATGGCACACGATAAAATATTTCCTCCTATATTTGTACAGGTACATCTCATACATTACTGAACTGTTAACATTAAAATTAATTTTAACTTACAGTTAATTTTCCTTTATTTCCACAATCCAGTGTTTCCATTTCAAATCTAACTCTTTCTCTTCCTGGACGCAGACCAACCCAGTCACCCAATACTTGAGCGCTCTGTTGAAAGAAAGATGTGCAATGTAACATAAAAATTTGAATTTTAATGAAAACATCAACCCCATTCTTTCTTCATAAATATGATCACTGATGTGGATTATTTGGTGATAGTTAAATGAGACTTGATTAAAATGTCTCTAATTTCTAAAACTGACCAACCTTTAATTCTGGGAAAAGCTCTTGTGCTTTGGACAGTATTCTCTCCCTTGTCACCAAGTCTGGTACAAGACTGAAATTGTTTTTTTCCCTTGTCCCACCTATTATAAGTTTATTGTCACTGCAGAATGTAGAGAGATAAGAAATGAATGCAAAACTTGGGACTGTTGTTGATACTTATCACAATTCATAAAAAAATGAAGTAATTGATTAGTTTAGTTTATTGTTCTATCAATATATATGTAGGCCTATATAGGAGGCTATGTATGTAAATACATAATTACTAATTATTTGGTCTAAATTTGTGTTACTTTTTAAATAGTTTTCTAGTTTTAAAATGTCCCTAATTATAGGATAGGGCCTTAATGGTTTGAAATTAACTCAATTAATACCTGTGCTCGATTTAAGAAAAAAACCAATGCCGGTGATGAAAAAAAAATTCTCCAGAGCCGGGAATAAATGTCTATGATCATCATTTCATATTAGCTAAAGCAGAGCAGGGGATGACAGACTCATATCCCCGGCGGTAAATCGAGCCCTGATTAATACTTATATAAAGAACAGCACCAGATGCGGATTTATCGGCGTGCGCATTAATCCACGAACCTAGATGGCCGTGATTGGGCGCGCACCTGGGTCTCACAAAGCCCACATTTCATAGAAGGTATGCCAGTTGTTTTTTTTAGGATCCCAATATTATCTTTTGAGCCTTAAGCTTGAACTGACCCTAGTCTGCCTCTGCATTGCCAAAGTAAATGAGTCAACTTCAAATACGTCATCTTACCAATAAATATTATTATTTAAAAAAAAAACCCTGCCTAAAAGTCGCCAGATAATTTGACTTCAAAGATCAATACACTTAATGTGGGACATCAATACACTTACTGTGGTCAATACACTTACTGTGAGACGACATCAATACACTTACTGTGGGACATCAATACACTTACTGTGGTCAATACACTTACTGTGGGACATCAATACACTTACTGTGGTCAATACACTTACTGTGGGACATCAATACACTTACTGTGGGACATCAATACACTTACTGTGGGGCATCAATACACTTACTGTGGGACAATCAATACACTTACTGTGGGACAAAGTAAACATCGTCTTCTGATAGAAAAAAATGTTTCACCCATGGCGCCTTGACCTAATGACGATAAAATAATTGAACTACAAAATATTACTGTCCGAAAATTTGGAATTTTTCTTCCAAACAATGTACATAGAATTTTACTTTCTAACAAACAAAAAAATAACTTGGAAAACGTATGATCAGCAAGATAATTTGAAGAATGAATCATTTTTTTTTGCATCTTCCACCTAGTTAGAAGATGACCATGAAAGATATGGTCAGTTGTAGGCTATACACATCAATAAACACAATCATAAACAAGTTCCTTACCAAGACAAGATGGCCTCGTACAGGAAATGTTTTGCTGTCCGCTACTAAATCTCTAGCACCTAGTTCAGTGCAATTAGCCACCACGTCAAAGTGGTCAGCCAGCTGAAAACAACAAAAGGAAACGTCAACTATACAATGCTTAACAAATTTTATAATCCAGATGTGGCATATTGATAAATAGAGATAGTAAACTTTACAATACATAGGCCTAACAAGTTTAATAAACCCAGATGTGGTATATGGACAGAGGCGAAGCGAGGGGTGGCCAAGGGGGGCATCATGCCCCGGGCGCTACTCACAAATTGGCGCCAAATGGTATATTTTACATATATTATTATACAGTTTTCGAATGTGGGGATGGGGGGGGCGCTACAAAGGTATGAAAAAGGCATTGTGCCCCAGGCGCGAGTGAAGCTCGATACGGCACTGCATATGGACAAATAGAGATGGTAAATTAAGATGCATAACACCTCTAAAAAAAACAAATAGATGTGGCATATTGATATATAGAGATAGTAAACTATAAAATACATAGACCTTACAAGTTTATAAACCCAGATGTGGCATATGGACAAATAGAGATTAGGAAATTGACTTGGCTATCAGTGACTTACATGTTTGAACGAAATATACTAAATAGTGTTGTATAAATTAAAAGGCGGTACAAAATATTTCTTTTTAACATAACCAGGGCATTTATTCTAAGAGAATGTTTTAGAAACACACTTCCGGTATGTGGTACCTATGGTAACTTTCCCCCAGGCCTTCATTTTTTAAAGACGAGTCACTTTAAGTCGTGGTTATTAATTATTAAATGCCATTAAATTATTAGGGCATACCACGAACAAATTTCAATAAAAATAGGTCCAAAAGAATTTCACAAGGTTGTTATGGAAATTTGAAGTCAAAGACAACGTAGGCTAAATATTAGAATTTCGGAGCTCCAAAAAACAGGTGTTTTTTTTTTCATTGGTTTCATTATAGGATCTTTTTGGTAAACATAAATTACAAAAAAAAAAAAATATCTAAAAAATAGTCTTGTACTATTATATTATAATAAATAATTATATACAACTCACTTCAATCAAATTCTCTACTCTTTTATGTTTTATTTCACCCCCAGCTTCACGAAATCTTAGGGGAAAAAACAAAACAAAAAGAAAACAACTGTAATCTGTTTTATAAATAAAAAATAGTTTTATAATAATAATTTCAAACACGAATCTTTGTTACTCGTACATCGGGTATATTTATAGTTACTCGTACACCAGGTATATTTATAGTTACGCGTACACCAGGTATATTTATAGTTACTCGTACACCAGGTATATTTATAGTTACTCGTACACCAGGTATATTTATAGTTACTCGTACATCAGGTATATTTATAGTTACTCGTACATCAGGTATATTTATAGTTACTCGTACACCAGGTATATTTATAGTTACTCGTACACCAGGTATATTTATAGTTACTCGTACATCAGGTATATTTATAGTTACTCGTACATCAGGTATATTTATACTTTATAGTTACTCGTACACCAGGTATATTTATAGTTACTCGTACATCAGGTATATTTATAGTTACTCGTACATCAGGTATATTTATACTTTATAGTTACTCGTACACCAGGTATATTTATAGTTACTCGTACACCAGGTATATTTATAGTTTAGGACAGCAAGTGTGTCAATCTAAGGTAGGCGTGACTACACGGCGCTCGGGAAAATTTAATTAATTTTTTTTTCTGACACACTTTAACCTAGCGATAAGTTTCGACCTAATTATGTCACCTTTCTTTACAATAGTCTAGTATGAGACAGCTGATTGTAAAATAAGTGTTACGTTCATTGTCTTTGACAGCTGTACCCGAACTGTATTAATGGTAATTAATGCATAATCTCAATGCCTTACACATGTTTTGTATTAAATTTAGACCTTAAGAACTAGCCTACAGGTATTGTCTTTCAAGGACACTGGGACCATGTGGGTATATTGTTTGACCACCATACCATATCAAATACAATGAAGAGCAGTGATACTCAAACGTGTTCGGTGAAGCACTGGTGGTCCGGGAAGCAGCTTCCAATGTTTAGTGAATATATCAAATTGTTTCGTGAATATATCAGATTGTTTCGTGAATATATCAAATTGGCAATGAAAAATTAATTAATTGAGAGAGAACACTGATGACTAACCACGTGCCTGTTTGGTTTTTCCCACCTTTAATGACTTGAAGTTATTTATTTATTTTTAAAGCAATTTTCCCTATTTCATTGCGATCGTGTTTTTTTTAAAAAGTTCGTTTCTTCCCGGGTTTCAAGAAGATGTATAATGTAAATATTTAGCACGTGGAAAGGGGGGGGGGCGCGGGGTAGAGTCTAAAATGAGTGATCAGGGGTTAAAGGTAAGAAATTTTTCTATAAATAGCACAGAAAATTCTATTTGATTAAATGAAATACACTGACTTGGATAACATAATTGGTTCGTTTATGAAACAAAATCATAATTCCAAACATCAGATATATTACTCCAACCTTACTTTTCTGTTAGCCAGTTGCAAAATTTAAGACTCTGTGTTATAACTGTTGTAAAATTATACCCGTATATCTGAAATAATAAAAATACAGTGAAATTAAAAAAAAAAGATATTCGGTTATGAGTCATGGTTTCTCAAGTATATGTGTGTGTAGGCCCATATTTTGTCATTTCAGAAATGAAATATAAAATAAGCACTAAAAACTATTTTTCATGAGTACTTGGACAATTATCTCATTTGTTCATCTTGAATATTTGGGCAATTATCTCATTTGTTCATCTTGAATATTTGGGCAATTATCTCATTTGTTCATCTCAAATAAAACAAAATGAATCCTAGAAGACACGCCACTTTGTGTTGGTTGATGATTTGGGGGGCCTGACACATCCTTACTCTGGGGTCTCTAGTCCAAGTCCCCCATCCTCTTACACACACATACACCCGCCGAGAGGGGGGCAGGGGGCAAATGCCCAGGGACCCGGCGAGTATTAGGGACCAGGACTAAGCTGGCCAATCAACGTTTGAAAATATTATTATCAGCACGGGGGGCCCGTGACAGTCCTGCCCAGGGGCCCGAAAATTTCTGTCGGTGGGCCTGCACACACACAATGTATATATTGTGATAGCGACCAACGAGTATATACTGTGGTAGCGACCTCTGTTACAACATATTACAATTAGTGATCGGAAATCGGGTAAGAATTACCTAATTCCGGTGCCATGTGAATCGCCCCATCATCTATATTTAGTTCTGTTGTACTTAGTGAAGAGTTGCCATTCTATGTTAAATTAGAATGGATCGTTGATTTGAGACAATCATATTAGAGAGCCAAACAAGTTTATATTTAACCAAATAAAAATGCAATTTCATAGTTTTGACAAATCCATACTTATAATTTAACTTCTTTCTCTTTAAATAATCATCAGAAACTTGGTGGAAGTCGTACGCCAAGCTGGCAAGTAGAGCATATGACCTTTCCTGATGAAAAAAAAATGTATTCATTGAACACAACTTATATGAAAAAAAAAATATAAACATCAATTAGGGAGAAACGTTCGAGAATTTATCTTTTAATTTCATTGCGATACAATAGGCAGGGCAACATTTTTTTTTACTCGCGGCACACTTGAACTGTTACAGAAATTCGGCGGCACGATTGAGAATAATGATAAATGTATTTTAAACGTACAAAAACGTGCATTCGTGTGAAAATTATTTAGGTATTTTAAATTGTGTGTGATCATTTATTGAACATAATCAATGTATAATTTGACGAGCCGTCGAAAAATTGTGTACAAAAAAAACTTCAAAATGTGATAGCTAAATGTTTTTAGTAGTCACAATAAAGAATAACTTTGTTTAAACATTTTCTTTATGTAAAATTGCATTTTTCATTAAAAAATATTTTTTTTGTTTATCACTGAAATCTGTCTTAAATTTTCTTAGTTTTTTTTTTTTTTTTTTACAGATTTTTTTATTATTTCAAATTTTATTTATTTATCAATTCTTTATGCATCTCCCTAAGCTTTCTATCATGAAGTCAATCTCTAAATATGTATATTTTGACTTTGAAAACAATCACTAAACGATGTATTTATGTTAATCATTTTCACGGTGTTATAGTTTTAATTTTGACATCGTTGAGTTTATCCATCCTATAAATATTTTCAAGGTGTTAAATATCTCGTGTGGGTACTGATTTTATGTGGGGTAGTTCAAATATTCCTGACAGTAGCATGCTTCGAAAAATGCAAACATAAGGAAGTATAAAAGTAACCTAACTAGTTTATTGCTCTTTTTTTAAAGATTGTTATCAATCTAGCAACTTAATAACTGGAATGTAATGTTATTTTCGGAAACAGTGACAAACTACTTAACAAGATTCTGACACGCTCAAAATGTTATTTATTATCACCTAAATGTTTTTTTTTAAGTGGAATGATTTTCTTGGAAACATTGATTGGTAACACATAATTGTTATTAATACTTGTTATCGTCACACCATACAAAGGTATACTAAATGTTATCTTCGAGGTGTTTCTCTGCCCACTAATTGGTTTAAACAACCGCCTATACCAAGGAGTCAAAAGTAAACTTTGAGTACAAGTAAAGTAGGCTATTCAATTTATGCCGCCGCTCCACCAGCATCGTCTCGCGGAGCACTGCTGTCAAGGATTATACAGTCCATGATAAAGACCACGGTAATAAACTTAAATTATATACTTAAGTAGTATTATAGACCATACAAAAATACTTTACCTGTGGAGTATTATAGACAACGGTACCAGATACTAAGTTGTGACCACTTTCATCAGCCAGTGGTGACTGCGCCAAGTTACTGTAAAATTCCCAGGAATCTTTAACCCATTTCCTTCAAAATGATCCAGAAAAAAAGTATTATTTATCAAACATATTCAATAACGCTACAACATCATAATCCCAAAGTTTAAACTTTTCATACCCAAAAAAAAATTGTATTCAGATGTAGCCTATACAAGACCATATCAGCTTCCAATCTTCAAATATTGCACAAATATAAATAAATTTCTGAAGATGCTGTTTTTTGTTTTAAATATTTATTTACCTGATATAGAGTTAAAATGAAGATGTGTATAAACAAACTTTTTTTTAAAACGCGCTTTCATTAAAAGGTAGCATATAATTTGTATAGAAATTAGGATGATTACAAATATTAAACCGTGTGCACCAATATCAAATCCCAGATGATTTCTTTATTTGGTAATTTATAAATCAACGACATGTTAAGGAATATTATTTTTTATTACACTTTGTTAAACTAGTACATTTTAATGAAAGCGTATTTTTAAAAAGTTGTTTTTTAAATATACTTCTATTTTATACCCTTTAAGTATTGAAAAAATACCCCCCTCCCCCCACCCACACACAATAGTCAGCTAACCATACCTATGTACTATTCATGTATGTAATGTATTTAAAATAGTCATAACAATCCAGGTATTTGTCCCTACCACCATAATGTTTACAGTTTGTTCACCCCACTATTGCACCACGTTTTTTTTTCTTCGCTAGCACAATATTGGGCCAATGTTGTACATGACGTCATACTATCTATTTTGGCGGCTACCCCCCGCCCCCCCCCCTTTATAAGAAAAGTAATTTTCTTCACTGTCTACAAGATTTTTTAATTGACTTGAAGGTTAAAAAAAATTGTCTTGTCATGTATGAAAATGAATAAGTAATAAAATTATTATTGTTAATAAAAGTCAGGGACTATAGTTGAGACTTTGGATAGGGTATTCTGTGGGGTTTCCGGGAGGGAGGGGGGGTTACGTTCATGACCCTACATTTCTTTATAGAATACATGACTGTATCTGCCTTTCATGTTCTGCATGCCCCATCACGCCAGTACTGGACAACGAATACTTAAACTTCTTGCAATCTTCATGTTTTATAGACAATGTTAACTTCTTGCAATCTTCATGTTTTATATATAATGTTAACTTCTTGCAATCATCATGTTTTATAGAGACTGTTTGAGATTTATAAAAAACAACTCACCAATGAAAATGAAATAGACATAGCAAAACAAAAAAAAGTACTAGACTGTGACCAACAAAAAGTCTTGTCGTTTATTTCATATTTATGAAAGTAGGTTCAAAGGCAGGTTCGAATCTACTACCCCCTCCCCCCAATCCCTGTCTGACACGATAGCTGGGAGAATGGGAGAAATACAAATTAGTCTTAAAAAAACCCCACCGCCTAGTGCCCCCAATTCCAATGCCCCACCCCTTTTCATCACAAATCATTATCAAATTGGATGCCATTGCCCCCTGCCCCCCCGCCCCCAAACCACCCCCTTTCAAACAAATAAAAACATAGCTCAGAACGGCTTTGTTAAAAATAGTAACTTACGTGATTAATTCCCGATCTTCTTTGAAGTTATCATCAATAACTGGTATAACTTACGTGATGAATTCCCGATCTTCTATGAAGTAATTATCAATAACTGGTATAACTTACAAGATGAATTCCTGATCTTCTATGAAGTAATCATCAATAACTGGTATAACTTACAAGATGAATTCCCGATCTTCTATGAAGTAATCATCAATAACTGGTTTGAAAAATCCTCCAGCACCATGACTCGTGGTGTCTTTCCCGAATTTGTCAGCAATGATGGTCACGTGAACATGTGGTAAGATTTTCTGAATGTTCACAGCAGTTGACAGTCCAACAATTCCAGCACCAACAACAGCAATTCGGTTCATTTTTATTTTTTGTTTACACAAAAAGTTCAAGAAAATAAAGGTTTAGTTTTTTGTTTTTCCCACAACAATGAATTAAACATACAGATCTTATCTCTTTGTAAGGTTGGTGAAACTTAATGTTGAAATATATATATCTAAGTTAGTGGACCAGAGTACACCACTTGACAGCCTAAGACATTCATATCATCCAGGTGTTATATTTCAAGTTTATAACATTTTAGTACCAGGCATGGAGTAATTAAAAAAAAAACAACATACAAAACTACAATATAGAGCTGGAAAATGAACTTTAATTGTCGTTTCATTAACTGAACATTTTTATTTATAATTTGTGTGTTAATCTGTGAGTGCATAATTATCATTGCTGTTGTTGTGTGTTTGTGTGTATGCATGGGGGGCATTTATACTTAGTATAAAACTAAAAACTTAATTTTTTACTACATATTATAAATTCACGACCGTTGTATTTTAGAATCATGTTTTAATGCTATGTGGATGGCCGAGTGGTGAAGGACCTGAGAGTCCTGGGTTCGAATCTAAGTCTTCAGTGAGAGCGATGGGAATTTTGCCAGATGAAATTGAATTCTAAGTCGCACCACAAGTCCACCCAGCTTTAAATTGGTACCTGACTTAAATTGCGGAAGTAAAGGCGGCTGGGCGTTGTGCTAACCACACAATCCCTTCATTTGCCTAGGTCATAGAAACAGATGAATTCTACACTGCATCTGCCCCTATGGCCCGCTAGGGCTAAGGAAACTTTACTTTTTTAATGTTAATATGTAGTAGCGATACGTTCAACAATAAGCCTGTCTTAAATAAAGTTGCTGTCCCTGTTACAAGAGTCGAAAGGAAGCCAAAGCACAATGCAGACTATCCCCCTCCCCTCCAGCCAAAACCGCTAAACGTCATTTACCTTAACAGTACAGTTGGAAAAGATGGGAAAGTACACGAGACATGTAAACGACTATCCCCAGAGGTAGATTTAGGTTGATATGATATGAGGCCCCGTCGAGGAATTTTATTCCCACCCCTTACAAAAGAAGGGCGGAATAAATAATGATAGGTGAGTAAAGCAGGCGTTTTGTGGGACCTTCCCTAGTTGGGCCCGGGTGAGCGCACGCCGTTTAATCCACCTCTGTCTTTCCAGTCAAAGGACTTGACGCCTGAAAGTCGTATCTCGGACTCATTAAGTAATGCTCGGTAAGGCATATTTGGCATCTTTAGGTGGGCATGGCGCCCGCATAGATGAAGGGGTGTGAATTCAGGGGCCTCCATGTTTTTAGCGACGCCTCTGAGAAAAGCCCTATCTACAAGTCCCACAAGCTAGAGACTTGATTCAAGAACGATAAAAAAATACTGTATTTTGGGGAATGTAAACAGCGGCTAGATAGTGAAGTCGACACTGAAGACAATAAAAAAATTCGCTACTGACTTGGAGAGGAGTTGGGCGCCACCAAGTCTATAAGCCCCTAGAAATGACGTATGAAAGCACAACAGTTGTTCTCTCCATTAGTTCCCCCAAACGACCGAAATCGTTTAAGGGAATAAAAAAAAATTGCCGAGACATTGCGCCCACTAAAGGAAAGGAAGGCATAGGCGTTTTGCACCTTGCACCACATTAGGATAGGCCCAACTGTAACCATAAACTGGCAATGCCTTAAGCTGAAAATGGTCCGTGGCCGAGGATTAGCTGTTTTATCCCCAAATTCTTAGCTTAATTACCAAATGTCAATGGCATTGATTTTAGCCTAAGATGTTGAGTCAGTATTTCTCATGAAAATTATACAAGACATTGACGTTATTCGGTGATGGAAGTAACAACATATCTGGTTGACCAAACTGCTGTTTTAAAATTTTAGAAGCTTTAGAAATTATACAGCTAGTTGTTGACCAGGGACAATTATTTATTTATTACTAATTATCAGTGAAGAAAAGTACTATGGCAGGCCAGGGCCCTAAATGGGCTGTAAAAATTCCCTTAGTCCAAACGGGCCAGATGAATTGTAGAATTCATCTGTTTCTATAATATCGGCATATGATTGAGTGGTTAGCACAACCCCAGCTGCCTTTACTTCCCCAACTTATAATCAGGTACCCATTTTAAGCTGGGTGGACGACTTTGAAATTAATTTCATCTGGAAAATTCCCATGGTTTCAAGAGTACTGATGACACAGGCCTACATGGCACATCCATAGTAAATGTAGAATGACATAGGCCCATATGACATATCCATATGTAAACAAAGGATGGCATAGATATACAGAGACATGTCAATATGTTAACATGGGATATTGGGATAATATAGGCTAACATGACACTTGAATGGCTTTATATAAATATATATATATTTTTGTCTAATTGAAACAAAAATTGATCAAATAATAAGATCATGTCATTTGGTACTTGGTACGGTCATGTCTGGTGGGATAAATGGTCTTACGGCCGTAAAACGTTCAATTGTTTGACCTAAGGGTCCCTGGTACAATGTCCGACTGAATCTTTGTCACACCATGGTCCCTATATCACTAGATTTGAAAGTAATTTTGTACTAGCATTGGGGGAGGGGGGGCGCGGGCATTTCTAAAGGAACAACTCTAGTGCAGTGAGTGACGAAATGATAAAATTAGTCATGAAATAAGTCACTTTATTGATCTATAAATATACAATCAAAGTACATATATGGGCATTTCTAAATATACATATTATATATAGTAACCTCAAGTTATACATGTATTTGACTTCAATAGTTATGGAAAGGTTGAACTGATAAACTTATTTCAAAAATAGGTTTAAAAAAAAAAATAGATAATAATACTTTAAAAAATATAACAAATCCATGACTAGAACTAAATACACTATAAATGTATATACGTAAATACATTAAAAATATCCACATTGACACATATAAACTAACAAAACTTTTGACATTTTTATCCAGACAAAAAATATCTCTAAATTCATTAAATCCGTGACTTGAAAGAAGTGGCTATGTCACCAACAACTTTGGCAGCTCCTACACCAGACCCCCATCCTAGGGTGATACCATGACCACCATGACCATAGTTGTGGAGGACCTGTGTGTAAAATATAAACATTCAGTGACCACAGTTGATAAAGGCCTTACAATATTAAATCAATATTTAGTTAAATGAGCTTACAGTTAATTTTCCTTTATTTCCACAATCCAGTGTTTCAGTTTCAAATCTAACTCTTTCTCTTCCTGGTCGCAGACCAACCCAGTCACCTAACACTTTAGCAGTCTGAAAATCAAAATAAAGTGTTTTTTCCATTTCTCCCCACATATACTCAAATATTTTAATGACTTAAAATAATTCTGTAAACGAAATGAAAACTAATAAATTTATAATTAGTTTGACCAACTTTTAATTCAGGGAAAAGTGCCTCTGCCCTGGAAAGTATTCTCTCTCTTGTCACCATTTCTGGTACAAGATTGAAATTGTTCTTTTCCCTTGTCCCACCAATAATCAGCTTATCATCACTAGAGACAGAGATTATGTTGACTTTTATGTTGGCAAATTTACATTCATTTTATAACCACAAACAATTTAAAAAAAAAAACAACTATACTTTATTTGTTGCTATACATTACTATGGATTAGAACTTTTTTTTGTTTGTTTAATTTTTATAATGTTAATAGGCTTTAGTGTCTTCACTTTAACTAAACAACTGAATGAATTACATTCACAAGAATTGCATTTCTGTGAAATAATAAAGAACTTTTTTTTCTGACTGAATAAAAGCCGAGCAAAGTTAGTTAATGAATCTTCCGAAACCAATAGTAAAATGTTTTTAAACTTACTGAGGAATAAGATAAATATCATCTTCTGAGAGAAAAAAATGTTTCATCCAAGGTGCTTTCACCTAATAAAAGACATTGAATGAAAAAGCGAATGACAGAAATAATTCTAATCAAAATTTTCTGCCCAAAAAGTAAAACATCAACATTGCCAACACTTATTTCCACATTTCAATTGTCTTTCTGTTGTTAGAATTCAACTAAAAAAGAAATTAGTACAAGCTTTGATAAATAGCATTATTGAAGGTCAAAAATATATAATGCAAAAAATTTTCCACAATTAAAAATGATTGAAAATTAAGTTCATTACCATCACAAGATGACCTCTAACAGGATACATAGTACTATCACCAACCAAATCTCTAGAGCCAAGTCCAGTACAATTCACTACAATGTCAAACTGGCCGGCTAACTTTAAAGAAAAACAGGACACATGTTTATCTCTCTAACATTATGCTAAAAAACAACTTACTAACACTGTGTAATACAGATATAAAATTTAAATCAAATACAGATTCGACTTAGAACAAAATCATATATAATTTACTTAAACATCAGTCGTATAATACACTATATAGTTCTACATTAAATTGTGTATTTTAACATTTAACTCACTTCAGTTAAGCTCTGTAACCTTTTATTAAATATTATGCCACCTGCCTCTCGAAATCTGTAAAATTAACAAAGTTTTTTTGTTTAAATTACAACCCAAAACACAAATATTTGTATTAATTTAAACAAATATAAATAGAGTTTGTAAAAAAAAAAGTTATTATTGTATGCATTTTTTTATATGTAGGTCTACACAGCCCTGTAGCTGAGGGGGGGCACTGGTGTGGAGCAGAGGTGTGCGGATCTTGAAATTTAGCGTCCGTGTCCATCCATGGATTTCCATCAATGATCCGCGTCCGCAGAATCTTACAAAATTGGTTTGCAGTCAGTCCGCGCGTCCGCATTGCTGAAATTTAGCTGTTTAAATGACTTTTTAGATGTTTTAAAATTAATGTTATCATCCCTCCCTGTGTTTTATTCTTCAAAAAGCCACTTTTATTTATTGATTTATTTTCAGATTCAGTGGCAAAAGTTTACGAATAAGTTAAGTATCTATTAAAACTAAATTATAGGCAAGGGCGCGAGGATCCGGATCAGTCCGCAACTTAACCATACGAAGCGTCCGCTGTCAGTCCGTGGATTCAGAAAAGTCTGCGGATCTGCGTCCGCAAGAGGATGCGTCTGCTGTCTGCTCATCTCTGGTGTGGAGTGCTCCCCGCTTAAAAAGAAGAAAAAGAGGAAAAAAAAGAAAAAGTAACTAAAATGAGAAGGCGCCCCCTTGCTGGGTATTGGTGCCCCCCCTGCTTACTTTGACCTGGCTACGGGCCTGGGTCTACACAGCTGTAAAAAAATAACTTCTAGCCACCATCCCTGACTTTGGCCTGATATTAAGTTCATCCAGTTATCTTTTTTTTTGAACAACTTAGGTCAATATTAAAGAAAAAAAGATTTTATCTAAAAATATTGAGGTAACCACAATGAAAATGCCCCCTTATGATTTCTTGCTAATTTCATCTCTATAACACAGTATAATGTAAAAACTAGTGACTGTGTAAACCACGGAATATATATTACACAGAAAGTACATTTCTAATGTAAAAGCACTGACTAAAAAAATGTTGTGATTATTGTTATTGGGGGGGGGGGGGGTCTATTTGTTTAGCACCAACATATTGATAAACATTATTAAGCAAATGTATTAAAAGAAGGACTCATAGATATGGTGAAATAAAAACAATGAATTCTGAAATAACTTTCATCAATTTAAATGAATACTTTATATAAAACTTAATTATTTGCCACTTATAAAAATGTCAGTCTTGCCTTAGTAAAACTAAATTACATTCTTTTCAGTGCCTTTGAAGACTGAGAGATGCTAGTGAAGTATAGCAATTACATTATTAGCCTGAGTTCAATAATAACCAACAATGGAGGTCATCAGAAAAAATCTTTTGAATTGAAGATCCTGGTTGTGCAAAGGGTTGGTCAACCAGGCAGTTGAAAGGCCTGATATTTGAATAGCAGCACAATGAACTATGGTGATTAAAAGTGAAAATAAATATGCTTATAACACTTCCATTATTACGAAGAAAAATATAAAAACAAGGGCAATAAGAAATTTTGTGGTATCTGATTTAATCATTTCGTGTCAATTATCTAATGTGCAGTCAAACATGATGAATGCATGAGTGTATCTCTTCCATCGAACAGTAAGTTAAAAATGATTTAGTTTATTTTTGCATGGATGACTGGCGAAATTTTGTTTCATGCTAATGCTGGAGCAGAATTGATTTGTATATGGGATTTTAAAATTACTATTGTAACATAGCTGCTAAAGTACCATATATTTAAAAAAAAAAAGGAGAAAGATGTACTGTTATCAATACCAAAAAAAAATATTAGGTCATAAAGGATTAAATGTTTTTATTATAAATAAAATGAGTTAATAATTGCATTAAATTATTTCAGAATGATTGATTGGGGATTAAAATAAGTAATTTAAGCTTTGTGTATCAAAAATAAAAAATATACAATAACCTTACTACTTCAGTCAGCTTGTAATGAAAATAAAATTTTAGACGAAACCACACTCAGGTTCTGTATTCCTAACATTTCCCTTCATTCAATTTTTATTATTATCTTTGTAAATAGGCCCAAGTTAAAGTCATATTTTTTTATAAATTGTTCAAATAAAAAAAACTTACTTTCTAGTAAGCCACATAAAAAATTTACCAGTCTGTGTAACGACAGTAGTAAAACTATAACCATATCTGTAAAAGGAACAAATTATAAAATTACTGATAAAAATAATAAATTCCAATCACAGCATTAAAGCAACAAAATAATTGCATGGATTTTTTTAAAACTGATCTTTAAAAAAAGTAAATATGGTGCTTTTTTTAAAAGTCTATCTGGCCCATAGGGATAAAAATAAGTAGAGTTTATCAGTTTCTTACACCTGTAACATACATGAAAAAACTACCATACTGTCCAGCTGCTTTTTAACTTTCTTCAACTATTTCAAGTTATTATTTTGAACCAAATATAAATTAGTCTGAGCCAAAGTATTCTATAAGGCTTAAAACTGGGCCCTTTTAGCCAAGAGACTTTAATAAACTTTTAAGGAAAACAAATCATGTTTTTGAAGATTACCAGTACAAGGCAATACAATATTAGTTTTATTCATTTTTTTCATATGGCATTAAAAGTCTTTAAATCGAAAACTGATAAGTAAAAACTTCTTACTTGTAATTAAAATTCCTTCTTTTTAAATCTTCTTCAGAAACTTGGTGAAAATCGTAAGCTAGACTGGCAAGCAGAGCGTAAGGACCTTCCTGAAAACAAAACAATAAGACTTGTTTTAAGAATAAAATTGATGATTTGTTTATACAGAACTGTTGTTTCCTTAAAGCAGAGGCCTATGATGGCTGTAAGTTGGACAACCACCCTAAATCCCATGCCTTTGTGGTAAAATGTTTTTAGTTTTGTTGAGTTTACATACAAAATATAAAAAAAAATCATTAATCAAGTTTGTTAATGACCAGTGAATATAAGAGCAATGACAAAAAAAGAATATTATCAAATGAATTATGAGACCTTTAGAAGAACCATTTACAGTATCCATAAGATGGGACATGGTGGCAGAGTGGTATAGCACTCGCCAAGGTAAGTCCACCCAGTTTACAAATGGGAACCCAACATTGGCTGAGAAACGTATAGGCTGCTGGGCATTATACTAGCCACACTATCCCAAAGAATAGTTGTGGCTACAGATACAGGTGAGGTCTACTTCATCTGAGCACAATGGTCTATATAAGTTTTATAAGGGAAACTTTATTTTTGTAAGAAACCAGACAGGGTTAGACTCATGAGTAATATGATATTTAGACTACATTTATGGCTCTCGGTTATGCATAAGACACTGGCCAAAGTGCATCACTTAAGGCACAGCATACTGCTAAGGCCACCTCTGATTAAGTTGACATCATACCTTTGGTGTGTTGTAAACAACAATTCCAGAAACTAAGGTCTGTCCTGTTTCTTCAGCTTGAGTTGATTGTGCTAGACTACTGTAAAACTCCCAGGAGTCTTTCACCCATTGCCTTTAAAATTGTTTAGTAAAAGAAATTAATATGAAGTGGACTAAGATACATAAATACAACCATTAATACCAATAAAATGCATTTTATTAAGCAAGATATAATATTTTACACAAAATTAAAACAATGCTTTTTTAAAAATTCATTCAAATTTTTTTTTGTAACTTAAAAAAAAAAAATCAATGTTTACTTCTTTTAAAATTAGGTAGCTGACAATAATGAAATCCTTATCAAATTATCACTGGTCTATAAATGTTCACATCATAAGAAACTGACTAAAAAACCATCTTTTCATTATTTCATACAAGAAAGCTGAGTTGAGGTGTAACTATTTATTGGAATATAACCTGAATGGTATTAAATGTAAACTTTAAATTGCAGATTCCAAGATGCCTGGTACAGAAATATTACAATAATAACTTACAACATCATCTTTCTATCTTCCACAAAGAAATCATCAGTATTCGGCCTAAAAAATCCTCCAGCTCCATTACTTGTGGTATCATCCCCAAATTTATCTGCAATAATGGTGACTTTAGCTCTGGGAAGGATCTTTTGAATATTTACAGCAGTGGACAGTCCAACAGCACCTGCACCTACTACAACAATTCTTGACATTTTGAAAACCACTATGACTATGAAAATAATTGAATATATCTTCTTTGGTTATTTAACTTTTACAGCACCATGTGTTCCTAAAGTCCTTTAAAAAAAATGCACTTAGATATGAAACCAATACTTATACAAGTTATACTTAAGCCTAAAAGATATTAGTGTCAGGAAACTAGCCCAGGGTCCAGGGCGACCAATGGAATGTGTTGTTAATAATATTAATCAGCTGATAGTAAAAATACAAGATAAGAGTACAGTACGACCTCTTTTAGCGCGGTAAATGCGTTCCTGAACATTGGAGCGCTAAACGAAACAACGTTAAATGAGGTCATCACAACACATAGTAGATAGGGGAAATGCGACCAAAAATAAATTTTACTTTAAAAAAATTTAAACTGTTATACTAGTAATTTGCATTTTATATGTTTTATATAAAACAAACATATGTACAAATATATATAAAGTTTATATTTGTGTATTTGTGATGGTTCTGATATTGTTGATATTTGGAGCAAAAATCGCCTATAGTCATTTGTCGCTTTATTTTTCTTTCATTAAGCAAATGTCGGTATCAGGCGATCGCATCCAAAACCCATCTTCTTGCTTTTGCACTACTGTCAAAAATTGGATAATTCGCTACAATTTGATGTATTATTTCGTTTATCGTTTCCAAACGTTTTTAATTGAATCTGTAGTAATTTCTTTTGGTTCATCGTTTTCAGAACCACTGTTTTCGTTTTTCTTCCATTCCTTGTTCTGCAAGTTTTTGAAGGTCATTGTGAGTATGGCCTACATCAGAAACCTCCTCCTGCTCATCTTACGTCATTTTAGCTTTAAAAATGCAAATCAATTGAGAAAACGAAACAAATATGAGCACCCCCCTTCCCCCCTCCCCCCAGTCTGGCGATATATCGTCCTTCGGTCTGCGTGGAAGGCATTTTCTGTCGATATAACATTCCTTCGGCACGCAATCAGTTAATGTTTTCAACACACCGTGTTATAGCAAATCGGCGTAAATCGAGGTAGCGTTAAACGAGGGCTTACTGTATTCACTATTCAAGTTGAATTTCAACGATAACCTAATTAAATTCTTGAAACTCTTCTAAAACAATAACCTGTCAAATAAATAGAACTATGAGCGATAATGAAATAAAAGAATACAGTAGATAAAGGGATGAAAAATATTTAGGAAGCAAAAAAAAAAATGTCATGAGTTGTTTCGTTAACCATTAATTCTAAATTTTTACACAGTCGAGTTCCCAATGCAAAAAAAAAAAAGTGGTGTGGTGGGGGGGGGGGGGAGAGATATATATATAAAAGGATGGGTAAACGAGAGAATGTGTAATTGAAAAAAAAAACGAGACGCCTTGGCTCAAGTCCTTGTCCTTTACTTACGTCAACAAATTTTAGCACCTTTTAGAACCCCCCTTTACACCCCCCCCCCCCTGTATACAAGTATAAAACTTTCGGTAACCTTCCACATAGTGAAATTACGTCAATATTTTGACTCATTAATGGGCTGTGTTTGTCTCTTTAATGGGCTGTGTTTGTCTCTTTAATGAGCCACTTCGTTTTATTATTTATAATTTTAATTCACACAATTTTGATAAAATGAGTTTCTTACAACTTTTACTATATACAAATTACAATAATAGGCCTACCCCATTGGACGCATCGACCTCATGACATGTTATTTATAATATTCATTCAGCTGGTTTTATTGTTAAAAAAAAGTTGTTGATATCACAATGTAAATAACTTTCGTAGTCTTTGATGTATTAAACAGATATCACGACAATTACACTTTGTAAAAGTAGTCCTTTGAAGGGCTTGATTAGCACAAGCACAATATGATATGAGAAACACTGACACCAAACTAACTGACCGCTTACCCCTTTCATAACTCTACTAACACCATTTAACCACCTTCACTGTACCAGATTCATAATATCACTAACTGGCAGAGTAACTGGACATCAACTAACTGTTCACTCAGTCCAACTACACACACAGAATACAACCCGGTCTCCAGTTACACACTCATGCTCTCCCCTGATCATACATACTATAACAAACAGTCACCTTGTGACAGTCGACTTGTACAAGAGTAGCTTTTAAAAAGATAGTATCCAGAGGTATCTGGATGGGGGAAGAGATTAAATTTGCAACCTTTATTGGAGCGACACAACAATAAATCCAATTTTATAGAACAAGTTTAATATATTGACGTACCCAGTGGCCCATAAACATGATGTAGAGAGAAATTAAGTGCCCTAGGGCAAAGAAGACGAATGGGATCTACATATGAATGAGTGCAGGCACTGACGGCGGTGCAAAGGGGGGGGGCAAGGGCGCAGCGCCTCCCCCCTAAAACTTTTAAGGGGTGGCGGCGCCACCCCCTTGAGTTTCCAGTCTGCCCCCCCCCCTAAAATTTTAACTTTGTTTAACTTTTTTAACTTTGTAATTCATTTTAGTTTATATGTATCATTTTCATTTTCATAATTCATTTGATTTATTTCTTAAATTTAATAGTTGAAAGAAATTATAATTAATTTACATTTCACAGTAATCACATTATTGAGAGTTGTGGCATATTTTAAAACTAGCTGCAGGTACCCGGCTTTGCCCGGGTTTAAAAAAAAAAGGTTTTCTGTTTATTTAAGAAGCGTAATTTGACGTTTAATTTGAATTTGGGCTTGCCCCCCCCCCCCTAAAATATTTCGTTCCGCCGCCGGTGAGTGCAGGACAAAACCACCACGAACAAAATCCCCAAAATATTTTTTAGAAGAAGATTAAGATCGAATGTAAGCCGATATTATTGATATATCTATAAATACGATCATATAAACAGAATATCAATAGGCCTTATTCCTATGTTGTTTGTGTTACTTACCGAAATAAAAGATTGGCTTTCGACCAATATGGTTCTTATGCTGTTCGTTTACCTTCTGCCATAAAATGTATGTCTGGCGCGAGATTTAAAAGGTAGAATAAAGATACGGTCAGTCTGGACCTTGGGCTAAAACAATTAATTTTGTTTGTTTTACCTTGCAAGATAAGCTGCTTGTTGACATACAGCTAACCAATGACACACTTTTGACCACTGTGGTTTGAAAGGCTAATGAATCTTATTGGGGTACTTTTAAAAAAAATCATTTTAAAAATATGTATTTTTTTTTTTAATATTTTTACATCTACATATTATATATATTGCGTGTTTGCCATGTCTACATAGTGGCGGGGTGAGTGTGCCCACTACATCTGTTGGCATGGCTGCAGCCCCCTCCTCCCCCCAAAATAATAAAATGTTATTGCTGATAGGAACTCATTAAAAATTGACAAAAAATTGCCTTTAAAAACTTGGAACAGCTCCTGGCAAGTAGCTTAAGATTACCCTTCTGCTTGTTACCAATGTAAGCTTGCCAGAATACTTCTTGAATGACAGTGCTGGATCAGATAATCTGTTCTGTTAAATAACGGAATATCAAACTAAATTTATATTGGGTAAGGGGTCATCCATTAAGTCAACATCATGGGAGAAGGGGGGGGGGGTATGAATGAGTTTGACAGTTGTTGATATTGGGGAGAGGGGTGCGAATCATTTTTTTTGACGTCAACAATGTCATTCTTTTTGAAAAAGGAGCTGCACGATTTGTCTGACAGAGTGTTCAGTGTCTGGCACACCAGCTTTACTGGCGGCGTTGAATGAAGTTGATGTCTAGATATCAACAATCCGTTTAGAATTCCCACTCGAGATAGCCAACGAACACCAGTAAGAGAAAGAAGTTGAGTATAACTACTTCCCATTTCTTACCACAATTGTGACCAAAGTCGTGTAGTCAAGGGACAGCAGCCTTAAATGTAATTAATGATTTTCACGCTTTCATCCATGCATTTACTTTTGCATATTGATTTTAAAATTCTCTAGTTTTTTATTACAGGGGCCCAAACGTTTATTCTGCACCCAGGGGCTCAACTGACCTTGTATGTAAGTGTAATTCTTCTTACTACTCGACCTCATCCCACATAGTACTAAAAATAGCAAAATAATAACTTTAATTTGCTGCTTCTAGATATAACAAGAAACAAACGTTTTCATAGACCATCAACTATTTTATTAACATTGGCCTTTACTCTGATCTAAATGTAAATTTTACAGTCATTTTAGAAAATGACCAACTAAAGCACATAGCTCAGTGCTAATGAATTAAAATTTGACTCGTTTTCTTTGGAAAAAAAAAGGAATTCAATACACAACAGGCATTAGCTATATGACAAGGTATGTAAGACACATGGCACTGTCAGCGTTAAGACATAGATATAATTACCTACTGATCGGTCCAGAATATAAGTCTAAACTGAATGATTGTTATTCTCATTTGCCTCGCTATTTCCGACCGCCACTTCATTTAGTTTTTTGTGAACGCAATGACGCTATCAAACTATTCTGGTACATTTCTGGATCATTGGTACATATATGCAGAAGTGAGTGTATATTATCGTCCAGGGAAGTTTTGCCTCATATAAGATCAAACGTTTTAAAATTTTAATAATTATTGTCAATTTTTTTATCCTAATTCCACCCGAACATTTTTAGATGCCAAAACAACGCACAATAATATATCTAAGCAAATTATAAATTGTTTTCAAACATTTTGATGTAAGTTACATGAAGTAATGTTTCAAACATTTTGATGTAAGTTACATGAAGTAATGTTTCAAACATTTTGATGTAAGTTACATGAAGTAATATTTCAAACATTTTGATGTAAGTTACATGAAGTAATATTTCAAACATTTTGATGTAAGTTACATGAAGTAATGTTTCAAACATTTTGATGTAAGTTACATGAAGTAATATTTCAAACATTTTGATGTAAGTTACATGAAGTAATATTTCAAACATTTTGATGTAAGTTAAGTTTTTTCCCCTTTTTTTTTAAATCTTGTCTGATCTGGTTATAGAATTGGGTTATTTACGGATTTTTTTTTTCTGCAACTCTGTTGTGAAAAAAAAAAATGTATCGGCAGAAAAAAAACGGCCGGTGCGATAGTTAACCCATAGTGCCAATATCGGTTCGACTATCGGTCGCTCCCTACAAAAATCGGTCGATCCGATATTAACCGATAGTGCCAATATCGGTCCGATACCGATCCGATTATCGGTCGCTCCCTATAGTTTACTATCCATAAGAACGGCTCCGCCTATGTTAATCCCCCCCCCTTTCCAAACCAAATAAATTGAATCTGTAATAAATTTCAAAAAATCAAATAATGATCACTCTCTTGCGTTGTCAAGATTAGCACATGCTGCCTTCAGATTGTCTTCCCAGTCATCGTATCACATTTTAAAAGCTCAACTTCGGGCAACTCACCATAGAAAAATGAGAGCAATCAAACATCAGGTCAGTGTGTGATATGTCAGATGTGCTATTGAACATAATTTCCAAAGTTCTTCGCAGCCTTTATATCCCTATAATGATCTCCTTCACATGATGTGCCAGTACATTTATACATTCATTTTGAGTTTCAGATGATAGATAAGATACGTATGCTTTTAATGTACAGAACTCTTCTTTTATCTCATTAGGGGCTCTTTCAACACTGCGTCCTATACGGAAACACCCCACCCATCTCAAGAAAGTTCCCTTTATTTAAAAGAAGACTCATCTTTTTTTGTGGCAACGTAATGCCAAATTTTGCTTTCCAACCTGTGGTGCAAGATATTCCTCCAACTTTTTCTACTCCCTGTCCATAACAGCAACAATTTCGGTAGTAATCGTTTTGTGTAGATATAGTTTTGTTGCCAATGTTTTCCATCTTTTTTTTAAGTTAACACAGGTGCTCTTTCGAGATCTCGTGATTATGTAATTATGGGCCGAGTTTCCTCTACTTCTGAAACCCAGAGACAAATTTTAATGTTGTTTCTGTAACACTAACATGAAATAGTCTGATGCAAAAGCAGTATAATTTCTCACTGAGGATTGAGTAAACAATCCTTGACCTCAGACCATTTGACATCATCTTTTAAAACCATTCTTTGGATTGGTGGCGCATATCTCCTTCATCTTTATCATCTTGCATTGTCACAGCATTGAAAGGGCCATCCATGTTCTGAAAAAGATACTTTCTCTTTTGATAATTTCAACCCAAAAAAATATCTGGAACTGATACATTCCAGAAAGAAGCATCTGATAAAATATTCCAATTTTTCTCATTAAATCGACTCATCAACACAATGGTTACAATCAGGCCCGTAGCCAGGTCAAAGTAAGCAGGGAGGCACCAGTACCCAGCAAGGGGCCCCCTTAACTTTTTCTTTATTTTTTCTTCTTTTTCTTCTTTTTTAAGCGGGGGGGGGCTCCACACCTAGCGGGGGGGGGGCACGGCCCCCAGTGCCCCCCCCCCTTGGCTGCGGGGCTGGTTACAATCATCTTCACCTTACACTTCAGCATCAAATTTACCTTCGTCTATTCCATGTATTTCTGCGTTAATCTCTCTCATTTCTTCTGTAGAATGCATGCCGCTACCATAGGTTGAATCAGACACAGTATCAAGTTGGGCTGGTGAGCAACGTCTTTTGATGAACCGCGGTCATCATTAGACCTCTTAACATATCAAACTATAGATCCATGGAGCTATTCTTTTGGCCTGTCGTTGGTGACATCCACTAGTCCTACTGCTGATGTGTTTAATTATGATCGAAAATAAGACCAAATTCTTTCTGCTATGATATTTAGAATGGTTCATTTTTGTGTCACCCTATGTTTGTGTCACCCGGTTCGGCCTGCACCCCGCACCCCTAGTGACGCCGCTACTGTCACTGTAATACTCAGTTTTAGGAAATCATTAATTCGAATCACTCAGTGATGTGTATTTTTGTCATTGTAGGTAAAATGTGTCAGTATTGTTATGGGAAAGAAAACAATAGCCGATAATTAAAGTCCAGACATTGAGTAACATTGAGGTCAGATAAGAAGTACGATTTATAATGACTGAGTCAGTGGGCGGGGGTGAGTAAGGCAACAGCCCAAGGCCCCGCGCCTACACGGACGGTCCTACAATAAAAGTTTTATGGTGCGATATATCTCTACAACTATGTCTCTAGACCCCCTCATTTGACAAACGACCCAGGGCTCGTTCATGTAACCATGATGCTAAGGTCACTGCTGTTTATCTAATGTTAACACGATGAAAACCGAACAAAAAAAAAAAGGCAAACAATTCAAGCAATTGAAAATCTGGTCATATTGGTTAAAATAAATTGACTGTTTTTTTTTTAAAAGGATGTGTGTATTCTAATTTGAAATGTTGACCTACATAACTATTTGTGATCCACTTAGCTTTGATAATTTATTGCAGGCTACTGTAGAAGTTTCCAGCAACCAAAAATTTTAATGAATCAACAACTGACAGCTCTACAACGTAGAAGGTATGTGAGCAGCTTTAAACTTTATTATTTTACAATCCGACTGGATGGCCACCCCCACATATTTACCGACAATACTTGTGGGAAAAGAAAAGACAATCACAATGTTGTAACACTGAAAGAATACATTAGCGACACCTAGTCAGAGTTACCTCAACTTACTCTCGGACCCCTAGCGATATCGTCCAATTGTGGACCCACCTGTCTGTTGTTTGTTTTTTAAATAGCATTTTAATGTACCCGATGGACGGGGGGTGTAGGGGGGGGGCTTTTTTTCTCCTGTCTCCTGTTCTGGGAGCAGCATTTTGGGTGTTCCGTGCCGGGATGCCTCAAAAAAAAAAAGAAATTAATCCGTATGAAACTGTCTAATTTCAAACCTTTCAGGCTTTGAATTATTCCCCCCCCCTTTAATAAATGATAGACTATATGATGGACGAATTCACACAAAATACATGATTTTTTTCAAACAATTGTTGCCGCGGACAAAATAGGCATTATTCATACTTGGGTACAATAGTCACCCTACCACTGGGTGGGGCGGCATCTTCCATTCTTAACTCCACTAAAAATCTGGTTAGTCATTCGAATTACAAATCTGTTTTGGATGGACCCATTTCTGAGTCCCAAATAATTTCGATTATGTATATTTTTTGCTGAAAAGACAAGCAATGCTTTCTACAGAACCTAGTTAAAGTGATACTTGACAGCAGTGGTATCTGCAGAACCTAGTTAAAGCGATACTTGACAGCAGTGGTATCTACAGAACCTAGTTAAAGCGATGCTTGACAGCAGTGGTATCTAGAACCTAGTTAAAGCGATACTTGACAGCAGTGGTATCTACAGAACCTAGTTAAAGCGATACTTGACAGCAGTGGTATCTACAGAACCTAGATAAAGCGATACTTGACAGCAGTGGTATCTGCAGAACCTAGTTAAAGCGATACTTGACAGCAGTGGTATCTACAGAACCTAGTTAAAGCTATACTTGACAGCAGTGGTATCTGCAGAACCTAGTTAAAGCGATACTTGACAGCAGTGGTATCTACAGAACCTAGTTAAAGCGATACTTGACAGCAGTGGTATCTACAGAACCTAGTTAAAGGGAAACTTGCCCAACCAAAGACCATACTCCAGAATACTTTATTTGTATTTAAATCATTTAAAAAAAACCCAATCTTATAATTAATATTCTATCCTTTATAAAGCATATAAATAATAGATCACTTTCAAGATCCCAACCTTAAGTCGATATTTTACATTTGTTCTGCCGTTAGCCAACAGATGCATTATATACATATATATATATATATATATATATATATATATATATATATATATATTTATTTATTTATTTAAATTACGGATCGTTCTAATTTTGAACATTTTTTAAAAATTATTATTTAAAAAATTATATCATAATGGTTGATCGTCGTTGATCCTCACAAACTAGATTTTTCAAAACTAGGTGCAACATTTGCCGTACTTACGTATAGAATCATTGGTACACATGTGCACAGAAGTGAGTGTATACTATCGTCAAGGGAAATTTGGCCTCAAAAGATTTTAATAATTATCGTCAGTTTTTGCTTATTTTTTTCAGAATTCCACAAGAAAATTTTAGATGCCAAAAACAACGCACAAGAATATATCTAAGCAAAGTAGGCCATACATTGTTGGAAAACATACTAATTTCCCAATATTTTGATGTAAGTTACATGACGTCAACTTTCAAAGCCACTGAATTATGCTTGAAAGAAGAAGATGACAGTCGTAAAAAACGTTTTCTTTTCTCCTGATATCAAAAAGGTGTTATATAGCCTGATTACTAGTAATTACTGTCGGGTATGTGTAACTATGTGTCTGTCTTGAGATTTCAGGGTAAATGAAACTAAAAGAATAAACACTATCAATAGGGTCTGCAAAAGCCGTCCCTTAAAAAAAAACAACTAATTAATTACGGAAGTAACGCCACAGTGTACTTGTAATAGTAGTTTTAAAAATATATTTCTAACACCACCAATAATTCCTTATAAATCATCAAGTTGCGATTAAACAGAGTGAACCTAATCTATTATTGTGCAAGGCGCACAATATTAGGAAGACGGTGTGTTGCTCAAAACTGTGCTACGTTTCGGATAAACAAAGCTGCTGTGTTTTTTGTGACTCTTTCGATCAAAGGTGGTGTAAGCTGTAGCTACTGATAAGTGTTTTCTAATCAATGACCTTGGGAGCCGGAGGGATAGAAGGGGGAGGGGAGGTGTTAAATCATTCTCTGACACTCTTGTGTCAAGTATAGGACCAGTCAGTACACAAATACTGAAATATAAGGTTGTCTATGTCAATATTTTTTTTCTCATCCATGTTCAATGTGACGTAAAGTTCACAGTCAACAACTTTTCTGAAGCACCATATGGCACTGTCAGTGTTAAGGAGCAATTGTGACAATCACATAAACCATGACCTTAAACTAAAGAATGAAGTAGATGCTGATTACCACTTTTCAATTTAATGCTTATCAAATTATTTGTTTATAAGTTGTCCTAGGCCAGTATTGGCCGTTGTATCCCCAGCTCAGAACGTCCGTAGTCGCGAGTGTGTGGTCAAACGAGTACCACGTCATTGTATGTGGTTGAGGGTTCGATATGACGTCTCACATATACCCCCTCCCCCGACCCTCTCACCTCCAAATGATACACTGACCGCCCTTTGCATAGACTTGTAAGGCCTTGCTCAAAATATCCACGAACAAGTGAGTTTCTTTCTTTAGTTTTATGTCTTACACTAATAGCACTGGAAAACAAAAAATAATTTATCGTGGATTTCTTGGTACCCATCAACTAATCATACTCAATTTACACACGCTGATTTCGAATATGCAAACCATTTGTCTCTATCAGCCTCCAATTTTAAGAAATCCGCAATCTTAATTTTTTTATTATAGTTATAATACTCCAATATGTATAAAAATGAAAATTTTAAACCATATATTCTCTTTTGCAGTTAATGTAAAAAAATATTAAACACAAGCATGAAATCAGTTCTAACTAATAAAATTATATGTAAAAAATATATTCCATTTAAAGTCAAATGCATGTGTAAAATGTTTAAAATGTTCATGGTTTGAATTTCTTGGCTGTGGACTTCCGCTTGTACTGAGTACTTGGCAAGTCGCGTTGTAGAGTCCAACAGTAGTCAGCTAACATCGCTGCACTCCACCGGCCCTGGTAGCGTGACTCCATCACAGAAATGTCCTGGTGGAAGCGTTCGCCATGTTCATCGCTTACTGCGCCTAGGTTTTCTGGGAAGAAGTCTAGATGTGAATCGAGTAAATGAATTTTCAGAGACATATTGCATCCCAGGTGTTTGTAGGCACTAATGCATTTCTTTACAACTGTTTCATAGTCGACAGACTTCTCATTTCCAAGAAAATAGGTTACGACTGACTTGAATGCCACCCACGCATCTTTTTCAGGATGACAAAGTGTTTTGAAATCTTCATCGGCCATGATTTTTCTTATTTGTGGACCTATGAAAATACCTTCCTTGACTTTAGCATAACTAAGCTCTGGAAACTTGTTGCATAGGTATACAAATGCATCCGATTTGCTGTCTAATGCCTTGACAAAGTTCTTCATCAGTCCTAATTTTATATGGTGGTGGCATGAGAATTTTGTCACGATCAACCAACGGTTGATGAACGTTTTTGTTTCCTGGTTGCATTCTGTCTCTGATCGACCAATTCTTTTTTGTATAGTGGTGCTTCTTATCTCGGCTGTCCCATTCGCATATGAAGCACATGTACTTCGTGTATCCTGTCTGCATTCCCATCAAAATAGTTATTACTTTTAGATCGCCGCAGATATTCCAGTTGCACACGCGATAACGTATTGTTTCCAACAGTTCCGACATGTTTTCATATGTCTCTTTCATGGGGCAGAATATCCAACTGGTACTGAAGCATATTTGTTTCCATTGTGCAACAATACTGCTTTTAAGTTAGTCTTTGACGAGTCAATGAACAGTCGCCAATCTTCAACAATGTGTTCGACACCAAGACTTCTCATAAGGCCGTCAACATCTGTGCAGTGGCAAATACTGCCAGTCACATCAAAGTATTGAACAAGCTGTTTATGCCTGTGACGAAAGTTTGCTGTAGCTGTACCTGGTGCAAGCAAATTAAATTCATTTAACCGTGAACCAAGAAGTTCAGCTTGGCCTTTTGTTAGCGCCAGATCTCGCACAAGGTCGCAAAGTTTAGCATAATTCATCAAATAAATTCCTTCTCCGGCAGCTTTGTAGTCAGGGTCTGAGTCATCTGCACAAGATGGAACATCATTTTCTTCATCCTTCTCTTCGTCTATTGTGTATTCTACAGGCGATTGTGGTACTGGACAAATGACAGGATCGTGTGGAATAGGTTTTGAAACTGATGGAACGTTTGGGTAATTGACAGTTGTACGAGTTTTATAACAAATTCCATTGATGTTTGCCCAACAAAAATAATCTGTGGAGTGATTGCTTTGCTCACGCCATATCATAGGAACTCCGAATGCCATGTGGTTGTTTTTCTTTGCCTTCCTCATCCAACCATGCAAGTTGCATGAACATGTCGAACAGATGAACTGTGGTGCCCACGACTTACCACAATCCACCTTTGAGTCAAAATAAAGTTGACTGCAAATCAACACTCACCCTACAAACATCTGACATCATCAGAAAAAAAAGAACATTGCCAATATACGTATATAATTACGAGGTATGTGTGTTTGTGAACATGTGTGTACGCGCAGGTGCGTGCGTTTGTGTGCATAAAATTATGCTGTCAGCAGTCTATTCCTGTTTGGGCGCATACAAAACTTTGTTCGGCAATATCTTAATAATTTGAGCTGATAGAGCAAAATGATTTACAGATTCAAAATCAGCATCAAAAACTGATTCCGAAAACGTTAGTGACATATAAGAAATCCAAAACGTGTTTATCAGTGTAGTCATAGATTAGTCTGATATACACATGTGATGAAGGGTGGGGTGGGGGGGATCAGAGTCTGATGTACATTGTTTAGGCACAGGGAGCAGAATATTTTGAACCTATTTATAAACAACAACAAACAAAAAGGAGTGGTAAAAAAATAAACCAGTATAAATTTGTTTTTGTGGGGCCGTCCTGATGTCGACGACCAGGGCGCAGCAGTTTTATCCGCTTATGATGGGGGGGGGGGGGGCAGCAATACTCGGCTTAATTAACTATTTATATAAGGTGGCTCGATAATATTGTGAGCCCTGTTGTCTTTATATATTCGAAGAGATCACAGGGTTTCGATAATGGATTTAGAGGCCCGACAGGATGGGAGGGTTATGTGGATATTTATCTAACAAAAGTAGATAGGTTCGTTCAATTTAATTCATTAGCCCATGTATTTCAAATGCATCAAAATCAGCTAAATTATAACGCTTGGGTTCGATGCTCTGAAACTTGGTTGTGTTTTATACCTGCAGTTCAAACCAGCCCCGTAACGTGAAAATTCTACAGCAGGGGGTCAAGGAATAGCGGGGGCGGGGGAGGTAATACATTTAACTATAATAAGTAGAGCAAATTAGCAGAGGGGGCCAGACAAAACGCAGGGGGCCCGGCCCCCTGGCCCCCGCACGCTACGGGCCTGGTTCAAACACAGGCTTTTGTACAACAATATTCACACGTGAACAATAATGTGGTTAGAAGTTAGAACTATCGCACTCCACAAAATTACATTTTAATTAACGGCCACGCTTAACTTTTTAAAGAAAAATAAACTTTAGCCTTGTCTTAAATAAACAAACTCAATAGTTAACAACACATACAAGATTGGTCAATGGAGGGGGCGGGACCAACCGACCGTCCATTATCATTATCATTCCCTTCAAGATAGTCTTGATGTGTTGTGAGTTGTGACCTTGGCTTATAGACCTTGCCAGACTGACACCCACCCACATGTAATAAAAGTTTTATACACAGCTCAAAATTAGAACATTGTGGAAGGGATAAAAGTAATAATGCCAGCTGGATTATTGCGTGTTCAGTGAGATTCTGGTGTTTTATCCATAACTGCATTTAATCATATACTTTTTTTTTTCTTTCCTAAAAGTAAAAGACGATTGAGTATGTTCAAAACAAAACGTTGTAAATTCTCTGGACATTTTACTACTAACTTAGACTTAGTATTAGTGAGTGTGTAGCTGAGTTTCATTATCCATATACTATATTCTGACTATATACAATTAAATAAATTGTATTTAAAATCTTGTGTTACATTCGAGGAATACATAATCATCCGACCAATGGCAATAACATTCCTCGACCTCGGTAAGTTTTTTTTTTAATAATACAGACTAGAGTGCCGTGCATGGATATTAAACTTTAATAATTGTATTAAACTAGTATTAAAGTTTAAAAACGAGTAATACATCTATTTATTTGCTCTCTTATATGCTGATAGGCAAAATTGTATTTTAAATTTTAAGGGGCTATGCCTTTTAATAATAACCTATGACCTATGTCTATGATTCTAATTCTATGATACTGTAAACTTATTAGTGTTAAATTAATAGTATAACATTTTATAAGTTTTTAATTTATAGAAAAATACAATTTACAGAAACAGAAATAACGTCATAAACCAATAAACTGTTCTATGAATTATAATTTATATGCCTACTCCATTGTTATGAAATGAAATGGTCAACTTTCTTAGGGCTGACTCTTTAGATTATGATAATTTATGACATGTTTCATAAGATCAATGGTTATTGATAATATTAATACTTCTGCGAGGAAACACTGAGGGTAAATTTAAGCAAAAAGCCCGAATTCCCAGTTATTTTTGTTCTCTGAAATTATTTCCTTCCTCATCAGTTATTAATTACTATTTTTTTCGTTCATTTTCACTTTTAATTTTGTATTAACCAAACTTCTCCTATTTTAGGGAATTTCCCTTAAAAAATTCTGCATACAAATGTGCGTCATTTCCACACTTAGCTCAGCATCTAAATCTTGTAAAATTAACAGTGGTTATTCAGCGAGATTTGATTATAGTAAGGTTTTAAACAGCACTTTATCTTTTAATATTAGAATAAAATATATAGTTAACTTGGTAGAAACTTAATAATGTTAGCATAAACTGGCAAATATATTAGTAATATTACATTATGATTTTACTTTGTTCTTGAAAAAAAAAAAACAATTTTTTCCAAACCAGTTTAACACATCTGTTATTGATTAGTTTAGAAATTAAATTCAACATAAACAGTTTCCTTTTTACATATATAGTAAACGTATTGACAGTGAAAAGATATCTCATTAGTCATGGCCATGGCAGCAGTTGCTTACTATATAAACTTTATTAGACTAACACTAACAGTCACCTATGGCTATGCTATACTATTAGTATCAGGGCCGCTTTATCAACCTGGTACCTACAGACTTTTCAAGGGCCTACGAAAGCCAGAACATAAAGTGAAAACAAGCTCAGAATGCCAATAAAATTTAATAATGTTTGTATTAAAGTAACTATACAAAACCGTGTGAGATGAGCACATCAAGTACTGTAGATCTGTAAATTACAATATGTTAACTTTTCGGCTCATTGTCTTAGCAAAGTCACATATGACGTACTCAAAGTTTATTTAGATTTCAAATTGCAAAGAAGGATGGGTGCATTCTTGAAAAATATAAAAAATGAAGTCAGGGAGGCCCATGAATTTGAAAGTACTGAGGGCCTACGATGACCTTAAAACAGCCCTGATTAGTATTACTAATAAATTTTACTATCATTATCATAACCATAAGTTGGGATTTTTGATATATATTTTTAATATAAAAAAAATTATTTGCATGATAACAATAAGTGTATTACACTTTTGAATTTTTGAGTTTTTAACTAGTTTTAACTTTTTTTTTCTTATAACTTTACTAATGAATTATCATCTTGAACAGACCAAAAGTGGCTATTCCAGGAGTGGGCAAACTTTTTGAGTTGCCTGCCACTTTAAATTGTATTCTTAAATTCGACCAACAGAGATTTGATCATGAGCAGATTTTAGGGTGCTGGCATGAACTAATATAAATCTAATATAAACCTCAAAACATCAATGGCTTCACCCTGAAATGACTGGTGGGCCAGAATAAAGAATAGTTTGTCCATGGCTGGGCTAGTCCATGCCTTTTTAATAGACATTTAACGTATTAGCATATCTAAATGAAATTTGAAGCAAAACTTGCTGGGACTGACAGCCATCTTTGCTGCCTTATCCCTGAAATCTAAACAATGACATTTTTGTTTTGATTCATTGTTTCCTGTAGTGTTTTTATAACTATTTTGGAAAATTCTCATCACAGTTAAAGAACTGTGTCTGGTTATGATTTGTTGTGTTTGTAAACAAAATACTTGTAAATAAACCAAAATTACATGATATAATATACATTCACAATCAGTTAATTTTTTTTCCAAAATACTTTTGATGCTTTTATACTATAAACTTTAGTTGATTCAACTTAAGTTTTGCATATTATTTATTCTCTTTTCTAGTTCAGGCATTTTTTTAGCTTTATAAGACATGTTTTTAAAATAAAAGGCTCCTATGTTATAGGAATTCTTCACTAGTATGCTCAGCTTGTTAAGCTTGTGATTAAATTGTCTCTTCTAGGCCATTCATTTTGTCTAGGCTTTTCCCTATTGTATTGCTTTTTTTGAGACAATATTGCATTCCAATTTACGATAGCAAAAATATTAAAAATTATATATATTTACAATATATGTACATTTGTATATATGTATTTCACAGACCTTTTAATTATGATAATTATGATTTCAGGTAGATAAAACCGTTCCTTAGACTGATATTAATGAGTGACGTCCAGACAGAAAGAAAAAAAATGATTTAAAAAAAGAGTATACCATTCACGGCAGTCACTAAAAAAACTTCAAACAGTAGAATATGGCTACTGATATGCAAGGCTTAGAATTTGTAATCGACGGAAAAAAATTAGAATTATTAGGAAAATATATGAACAAGATTAAAAAATTGTTTAGGGTAACAATAACTCTAAAAGATCATTTTCCTCTGCAACAAAGTGATGACATGAAGCAGTGGATATATATTAGTGGACCAGTCAAGGAATGTAATAGTGCAAAGGTTTGATATAGTTTTGTTATTATTTCTATAATTTTCTTTTACATCAGTACTCATCCAAAAAATCGTTATTAACTGCCAACTTATATTCATGTACATGATTACTATGGTTTGTCGGTTTTTAAAAACCGGTTTTAGACGAATCTCGTAGCATTCGAAAACCGTTTTTTTTTGGGCTTCAAAGGCCGGTTTTAGCCTATAACTTATAAATTAGCAAAAATGTTGTTACATTCCACTAAATTACAGAGAAACTGACTTTCCAGTGAATTCCCTAGTCAGTCTGACCCTTTTACTTTGTTCCAAAGTAATTGTTCACTGGTGATTTTGTTCATTAGGGGGAAGGGGGGTAGGGTATCTACAAATAGAGAGATTTATTGCATCCATTTCCTTGACCTGGAAAGAGGGCTAAACTCAAGTTATTTAACTAATTCCACAGAACAACCCATGATTTTTTTTAGGGCAGGAATTTGACTCACAGGAAGTATAGGATTTGAAAGGCATCATCCAATTGAAATGGAAAGGTGGGGCCCATTACTAAACAATAGATTGAGTGAGTCTATTTGTTAGAAGTTGACTAAATGTATGTTCGTCATCATCCGACACCTCCACCACCACCAACCCCTCTAACCTAAACAAGACATTCACTTGGCAGGACCATCCCACAGCTGCTTTAATGACTATTGAAACTAATACATCTCAAGGGATTGTGTGGGGGGGGGGGGGAGGGAGTGTTAGGTTGGGAGGGGAGATAAATGTATGAAGGGAGGGATGAGGAGTGGTTTTAAAGTGCAACAGTGGAGAACTGTTTTGAAATAGGCACTGGGCACTCTTTGTTGGTCCATAGATGGGTATGTGCAGAGGTGTTTGTGTCACAGGTTAGAAACTTAAGGATGAGAGAGACAGACAGACAGAAAGTGAATACCATGAGTAAAAAAAAAACAACAGTTGTTTGTAAAGACTTGTTTTAGAACTTGTCCTTGAGTGGCAAACATTGACAGTCTT